>CM072556.1:11064993-11664993 GCA_036898215.1 Platycarya strobilacea | reverse complement strand
ACTGTGACGCCAACACCTGGGACACTATCAACAGCTACCTCCGCTACAGTATGACCTACCTCATCTACCTCATCTACCAGTCCCTGTCCATCACCAATTCACCATGGTTTGCATTTTACACAATTTATTTTACCAATTGTTGTATACATTTATAATTTTATAATATTTGTAATGTTAGTATCTAATTATTTTGTAATTATTGTTTATGAGTTTTGACATTTTCTATGATAGTATCATTTTGTATGTCAATCAATTGTCAACACATCTTCCAAGTTAATAACACAATTTAATCTTGGTTAGTAATTTAGTATTTTTAATAAATTATTATTTTTTTCATGTTTATAACTTATAACTTTATATTTGTACTCTAATTATTTTTTAACTTATTATTGCAGATTAAGATTAAGGCCCAACAACCCCACAGTCTCTATCCAAATTTGTATTATAGCCCAAAATCCAATCACCAGTGTCCAACGACCAATGTTATCAATCTTATTTCTTATGATCTTGTAAATTGTAAATTTGTAATTGTATAATGCTAATATTTAATAGTACAATTTGTAATTTTATATTTTGTAGTATTAATTTATATTATTGTAAATTTGTAAATTGTAATAATTTAGTAACTAGTCTAGACTTCTAGTAATATTTATTTTTAAATTTTAACTTTTACTATTTTTGACTTTTAGATTTTTAGTGATGTTTTTTTTTTTTAAATGACTTTGTCACTTTAGACTTTAGTAATGATAAATACTTAGTATTTAATAGAATGATATTTGTTATTGTGAAATTAAATCAAATTTGATAATTTTCTGGGTAAAAAATGGTCTAGAAATTTGATCTGAGCCGAAAGTCCCAAAACTGTTCATATGTGGATAGGTCCAATAGGAGGTGGTAGCGGGGGGCGGGCGGATAGAGCCTCTCCCGCTGGCCCCGCTACAGGACGGGGTATATCCTGCCCCGCCTACACGGGGTGGGGTGCGGTTTTTAAAAGATGATCCCCCGCCCCCGATAGGGTGGAGATCACCCCTATCTTTAACTATAATTTTATTACCCCCAAGCACAACAGTAAATTTATTTAGAGGTCTAAATTTTTTATTGCATGAGATGATGTTTGTAAAATAAAATAGAAGATTAAAGCTTGACTCTGTAAAAAATCAAATCTTGATAATTTATTACATATGCGTAAAAATAAAATTTAATGTTTATTTAAGATTTTTGATTATAATATTCTATAAAATAATATTCATTTATTAATATTTTTATAATAAAATATTAAATAATTACTTTTGTAAAAGTTATATGTCCGTGGTCTTTTATAATGTTTTTATTCTAGCATCCAAGTTACTTACTTTATCAAGTTTGATATAAAATTTAGATATTTTTATATTATATTAAACATAGAAGGTTATAATTGAGATTTTAAATAAAACTTTCATTGCTTAATGACGTGATCTAGAGGATAAAACTTATCAACTATTTTTCACATAGATCTTTAATTTTTTTTTTAAATCTTATATTTTTTTTTTAAATTCTATATTAAAATGGCATCGCATCCTACTTGGCTTACAAAATGACGTCGTTTGTAGTCTAATTCCCAAACAAACGGACACGGTGGCTCCATCGCAAATCGAAACCCTTATTCCCCCGAAGATAAGGAAGGTTGAGTAGATCAAAAGTAGGAAAGAGCCAATCTTCTTTCTCCTCCGCGGCCTGCCTATCACTCGTCATCGTACTTTCTTATCAGTTAAAAAGCGGTACAAACTCGGATATGGGTTTTCCTCTTCAATTCCAATTTATCCAATACTCGTATATGGGTTTCTTGCCAATGAATAATGAGGTACTGGAATACTTTTCTAGAACTTCAAATTCCAATTAATTGTTGCTACAGTAATCCCCTTCGTCTACGTGCCCAGCGAAAAGCATCGACCTTCATATATTTCTCTACGAACAGTACACTTAAATTCCCTCATTATGATCATTGATCAACGGTAGTATTTTTGGATGAATTAATGAAAATGAAAAGAACTGATCATTGAATGTTGCAATGGTGTTGCAATGGAAGTGCTACAGTTTCCTTTTTTCTTTTTTCTGTTTTTTTCATTTTTTCCTTGAATCTGTCATTCTCGAGCATTGTGCTTGTAATTTCCACGCTTGATGATCACCTTAGATGAACATTTATGATTTACAGAGTGATGATAGCTTCTCACGAGAGAGATAAAAAAGAATTGCGGGACGGAACTGGTTTTCGATTTGGGATGGAGGGGCCATTGCGTGATCTTCTTCTTCTTGATCTAGAAATTAAATTGCAATCGACGTCATTTGTAATGTGCGTGTGCCACCTAGGATGCAATGCTGCGGGGGTGCCCCCAGGCCAGTTGTCTATAGAAGCATTGAATAACTCAGAAACTAAATCTTCAATAAACTTAGTTTTAATTTAATTTTTATGGGCTAAATCCTTGAAATAAATTAGATAATATATACAAATTATACAAATTAATTCAAGAGTTATAAGAAAAAAATTAGAGGGCCGGGCATTTGTATGTATATTGAAATACTAAAACATTTTAGAAAGTACATAGAACTTATAATTTTTTTTTTGGGGTCAATTTCTATAGTTAATTAGGGGCTATATATATATATATTGTATAGTATACGTAGTCTTCCTAATTTTTTCCCCCCGAAAAAAGCATCTAAAAGTTATGGTTTGAACTTTGAACCGTACGTACGTACGTGCGGGCGTGCAAAATAGAAAAATAGAAACAGATCTAGAAACGTGTATGTATATATATATATATATATATAGATTGCTTAAAACGTATTTTAAATTGTTTTCAACTGTACTTCTTTGTTTAAACTATAAAAAATTATGGAAAGGGATCGAAGTTCTAAAATTTATATTAATATGCAATATTTTCAGTTTAGAAAAACATAAATATTTAAAAACAACATCTCTGTTTGGATGGAACACGTACGCCCGCCATACCACCATTAATTCATCTATTTGACACCTATTTTTCACTATATTTCTTTGTTTAAAATATATATTGGTAAGAATTAAAAGAATTTTATGAACTAATACTCACGTTTATGGCTTGTTTGGATAGTGGGAAGTATTGAAGAGAGTTATGAGTAATAATAAAAAATAATAAAAAATTAGTAATAGTAAATAATAGTGAAATATTCATACAAACACACGTACATATGTATTTATGATGTAATAATATTGGAGGTCATGATTGTGATTTTTTTTTTCGGAAACATATAAACTTTATTGCAGAGAGGTAGAAAACCTCAAGTCACATTACAAGATAGTTTATCAACATAAACCATATGTTCAATAACATTAGGAGTAGAGTGCTACCAAAGTTGAAGATTGAAATTAGTCCAGGCATGTCGAGCTAGGCTATGTGGAGCAGAGTTAGCCAATCTATTTTCATGCCCCAAGGTGCATTTTTCAAACCCCAACATTAATCTCCTAATCTCAGCAACGACAGTCCTCACAACAACCATAGATGAAAATACACAATTAGTCTTTTTAACAAGGTTCATACAGCTGCTAACAATTAGCAAGTTTTTTATGCCAATGTTAAGACAAAATTGTAGCCATCTTAAAACTTTTGTTGCCTCAACAATTTTTGGATCAAGAAAATCATCTTCTCTTTTATTAAGGGCCATAATAACATTCTCGGTTGGATCTCTTAAAATGATTCCTATACCAGTCTTGTGACAATCGAAAAAGAGGGCTCTATCAACATTAAGTTTAAACCAGCCATCTATAGGAGGAGACCACTTATCATTGAAAGTTTTGTTCAGGGTTTGTTTCTGCACACCAATAATCTACTTTGATCTTTTGGACATAGCAAAATCAAGCACTTGTTGAGGAGGTAATTGGTCATATATCATTCTATTTCTTCTATGCCAAAAATCCTAAGCTATGAGGATAAAATCGAACTAAACCATCCATTATGCCTGCTTGATACAACCTCATTGCAGTAGCCATAAAGGAGAAAAATTGTGCTGGTGTTCATCCAATATTCATATATTGAAGGGCAGTATAGTAAAGCATGTGTTATATCTTCTCTACTTTGATCATAGAAATAGCAACTACCATCAATTTGCATATGCTTTTTAATGAGGTTAGATTTAGTAGGAATGATATCTTTACATGTTTTCCATGCAAAAATTTGAACCTGGTGTGGTATTTTTAAGTTCCACATAATAGTCCAGAATCTCTTAATGACATCTCCATTTGAGGGTTCCCCTACCTAAGTATTGGCTAATGTACTAAAAGGCTTGTATACAGATCCCATTATGAAAGATTCACTTCTGTCATGCTCCCATATCCGTTGGTCAATTTTATTATAGTAACTAGGATGAATTCTCAATATTGATTCAGCAATGTTTGGATTGAAGAAAAATATAACATTTGAACTGTCCCACCATTTAGTGTTACAAAAAATCAAAGATGCAACCTAAGACTCCTTTAGAAAGTATGTGCTGCTGTAGTGGGGCAAAAGTCCATAATTCCTTTCTTAATTCTCGAAATCTTGGGATCCAGACATCATCAAGAATATGAAGAGTATTTCTATTTTCCACATTCCATCTTCCCCCTTTCTTAAGCATGTTATTTGCTTCCTATATACTTTTGCATGCAAATGAGGGAGAATTACCAAAATTAGCACCAATTAAGCACATTGCAGTGAGGAAAATACTTGGAGCTATAAATCTGTAGAAGAGGGAATCCTTATTTTGCATTAATCTTCATCCTTGTTTAGCTAACATTACTAAATTGAAAGTTTCCAAATCTTTGAACCTAAGGCCACCCACAGTTTTAGATTTGCATAGGTTTATATAAACTAATCCAATGCATTTATCTTTCCTATTTCTTTTGCCTCCATCAATACCTGGGCATTAAACTTTCAATGATATCTTGACACAATTTCTAAGGAAGTTTAAAATAATTCATTGCAAAAATAGAACAGCAAGTGACACTGCTTTTAGTAGGATCTCTTTCCCACCTTTTAAAACATATTTCCTTTTCAACCCTGCAATTTGAGCCAAACATTGTGTTTAATCTCAACAAAAGCTTGTAATTTACTTACCTACCAAGTATAAGGTAACCCCAAATATTTGTCATGATCATGATGTTTTAATTGAAGTCCATGATCTATGTATATATTTATATGGATACTATTAATCATTCAAGCTATATATACAATAACGTACGTATCAATACTTATTTTCATTAAGGCTTATTTAAAAATATTCTTTTATTTAGTTAATTTTCTATCAATAGTTTGATCGTCTACGTATAAATGTGTGTATATATATATATTAAGTTTTGGGTATATTTTATTTGTTTGTAATATCGTATTAATTATATAGTTTTAAGAAAACTTATCAATACTTATGCAAGTTCTTGAATTAAAACATAAAAGAAATTAATCTATCTAATTAACTTCGGCGTCGGAAAGTCCACCACCGAAAAGGACGACTACTGATCGATGTGGAGGTCTTGGAAGACTTCATTTCCTCTTTTTTAATTATCTCAGGGTCTTCCATTGGCTCGAATATATATATCGTCCTAACAAGAATGATCGTCCGAAGAGAAATTAAAAAGAAAATACAGCCAGGAAACCAACATACATATATGACATTATATACATCAATAATTTGCGCGCACAACTATCAGTGCACGCGATTATTAATGGATGGATGCATCATGCATGATGAATGCATGGATGGATGGGGATGAACTTGATCAGGCCAAACCAATAATACTGTAGCGCATAAATTCAAAGACATGTTCAAAGGCAGGCATGTACGTAAAAGGCAATTGGGAGCTAGAAGTAGCAATATTAATACTAGCTCCTCCAACCATTACTCTCTCTCTCTCTCTCATATATTCGTTTGCTATGTCGGGCCCCTTGAAAACGACGTGCTCCCACCTGCCCACGCGCACGCGACCCCACGAAACCCTAATTTCCAAGAGCCCTAAAAGCAGAGCTTATAACTTGGGAAGGGCTAAAATAAAAATAAACTTTTGACTCCCCAAATCACAACAGTTTTTCTTATTAGTTCTTTCTTTGTGGTTCTTTATTCAAAAATTTCTTAATGTATAATACAAATGTTTCGGTGCTTTATTTTGTTCTCTCGCTTTGTGCTTGATTCTACCAAGGGTTTTGCATCTGTTCCATGTCCTCTCACCTGAGATCACTTCTGGGTTCTAGATCTTGTTAATTCAGCTTTATCACTTGTTAAAGGGCTTCTTTCTTTCCTTCTATTTGCTTGATTCTTTGCTCAAATATTGAATCTAATTCTCTCTTCTTATCCGTCTTCCTATCTCTTTCTTTTATCTCTCATAGTGAGCATTTTAGGTTATAGAAGATCAACCCGGCCCTAAGCTAGAGTTTCTTGTTGAACCATATGTACTACTGGGTTTGACCTTTTGATCTCAAATTTCTCAAAGAAGCGAAGAGGAGTACAATTGAGAGAAACCAATCTTCATCACCTGTTACAAGACGAATAATTTAATTGTTTGGTCATTTTCCTTTTCACTTTCTGTTGCCTGAATTTGCAGCTCTGGCTAATCCGTGGTGGACCGGGCAAGTGGGGCTGCCGGGCATGGACCCGGTGGCAAATTCTTCTCATGTGCCAAACAAACGCCACAGAGATGAGATTTCCATGAACGAAAACGTCGACAGAAGTAGCGGCGAAAGAGGAGATGAAGACGAAGATAGAGACAACGGAGATGAGCCTAAAGAGGGAGCGGTTGAGGTTGGCCCCCGTAGACCAAGAGGACGACCACCTGGGTCTAAAAACAAACCGAAACCACCCATCTTCGTGACCAGAGACAGCCCAAACGTGCTCAAGAGCCATGTCATGGAGGTGTCTGGTAATGCTGACATAGCTGAAAGCATAGCCCAATTCGCTAGGAGGCGTCAACGAGGTGTTTGTGTGCTTAGCGGGAGTGGCTCCGTGGCCAACGTCACTCTGAGACAACCTGCGGCACCTGGCGCAGTCGTAGCACTACAAGGCAGGTTTGAGATCCTGTCTCTGACCGGAGCTTTCCTTCCAGGACCATCCCCTCCGGGATCGACCGGGCTTACTGTGTATTTAGCCGGCGGTCAAGGGCAGATAGTGGGAGGAAGTGTGGTTGGGTCATTGGTTGCGGCAGGGCCAGTAATGGTCATTGCCGCAACCTTTTCTAATGCAACATATGAGAGATTGCCTCTTGATCATCAGGATGAAGATGAGGCTGCAGGCAGCGCAGTGCGTCAGGGCACTGTGGCTGGAGGCTCCCCACCCGCAATTGGGAGTAGCGGAAGCGGGGCGGGACAGCTGCACCATGCCGCTGGGCTGCAGCCTGCAGATCATCCTAGCTCATCGCTGCCTGTTTATAATCTGACGCCAAATCTACTCCCCAATGGCGTGCAGATGGGGCACGATGCTTATGCTTGGGCTCATGCACGGCCTCCCTACTAATAACTGCAGTAGATTCTATCAATCTTCAACTGATCTGTTGTATTTGGATCGTGTTAGATATATAATGAAATGGAGATAGCTAGAAAAGATGTGAAGAAAAGAAACGGCCATATGGTGTTCTCAATGTAAATTAGGCTTCTTATATAATTTGTCTAGTACCCTGGATCCTCTCTCTGTTTGCAATAAAAAGATGATCAGTACTGGTGTCTTTTAGTTTTTTAATCCCCACTATCTGAATATTAAAATCTTTGTAGAGCTGCGTTTCTGAAGAATTTTGTTTGGATTTCGAAGTTTATATTTCTTTAATATTATTATTGAATCCTCATGAACATGGTAGATTTATCGGATATGATGGATAAGACTTATAATAATAGGGAGATAAAGAAAATTCAGGTATTTGGAGAGGCGTCAGACTTATAAGATTAATGTTTTCTGTTTATGCTAATCAGGAAAGTTTCATATCTGTTTTAAGCTTGCGTCTCCTTTACTCACAAGAAGCTAATGTGTGCATATTATTATTTAGTTGTAAAGAGTACCTGAGTTGTTACTCAATGTCAGTGTTGTTATGTTTGGAGGATTAACGCATATGACAGCTAGGGTTTATGAATGATTGTTCTATATATACCGGAAATAGCTTGTTTGTGGTAGTGCTTCATGTACTCATCAGAAACATTTAATAAAGAGTAGTAAAAGGGATTAATAGAGATGAAGAAAGATGATTTCCATGACTAGGGAAACCTTTCGCTAATTAAGGCTAATTAATCCAAGGGGGAATTAATTAATGGGTATGTTTGATAATAAATAAAACATTTCTATATATCCATCTTGATAAATAATTTGATATTCTTATATATATGTCAAAAAGGGTTCCCAGATGGCCAGAGATATCTCTGCAGTATCATGATCAATGGCGTAATATTTTATTACATGCGTTTAATATTTATATAATTTTATTACATTAATTCATGCTTTGTTATATGCAACTGATTTTTAAATTCAGGGTGCAGTCTCAGCTCTTTACAGACTGCAAACATGTAATAATGTACGTACTCCCTAAAGAACTTGAGAACAACGTATACATCCATTTAAACCAGTTCTTTCTTGAATTAATTTTTAATCAATCGAGCATGATGCGCAGTAATCTTCTAGCTATGGCTTATATATAACGTATAATTAATTTAGTTCTGCCAAGGCATTTTAGTACAGCAGCCACCACCTGTGTCTTCCGACCAACATATATGGTACAGTAATGGTGGACAGCTCTCCGTGACTGAGTCATCATCAGATCCAATATATAATAATAATAATAATAATAATAACAACTACAAGAAAAATGGGTAATAGTGATCCAATATTAATGACAAAAATGACTATTAATAACTAAAATAAACTATTAATGATTAATAAAAAATATAACAAATAAGTAGTTTTTTTGTAGTGAATAATAACGTTAATAGTAAAATAACAAATAATAAATTGGAATTAGAGAGGGGAAACTATACAAACCATTCGGTAGAATAGATAGAACTCATTCTTGTGTACTTAATTTGTCGTTTACTTACCAAAATAAGGTGGATTTTGGATAGTGAATTAAGATAAAATGGAGATAAAAATTGAAATGGCGTTGTTTTACTCATTTAAGGGAAACAACACCACTTTATATACATATATTCAAAATAAAAAATGGCTTAGATCGGCCGAACATCGGTTACCCAAGGGTCTAAACAAGTGCTGAGCCTCCAATATCGATTTTTCCATTTGTTCTCTCGTTTGTCGACTGGTTCTTTGCTGGTTCTATGCTCCAGTGGGCGGTTTGATTGACGCTTGGCCAGTTTCGGCGGTTTCTATACACGCCTACTAGCTAGGAGTCGATCCTTTCATAACAGTTCAGACTCCGTTTGAATTTGGAGATGAGATGAGTTTAATTAATTTTTTAATATTATTATTATTTTAGCATTTTAAAAAGTTGAATTGAGATTTGAAAAATTATATTGAGATTTGTGTTTTGTATGAGAAATTGAAAAAGTGTAATGATAAAATAAAAATGAGTTGAGATGAGTTGAACTCATCTTTGAATCCAAACCGGACCTCAATTGGGTTTGATATAGGTTTGAGATTTTTTAAATTGCAAGGATAATAATATTGCTGCAGGTACCGAAAATTATGAATCAAAAGCATTAATTATAATGAACGTATGAATTAAGATCTAATGTTGATTATTATGAACGTATGAATTAGATTCAACTAGCCAAAATTCCAAAAATTAACAAAGTTTCAAAATTCAAGATAATTAATGAACCAAAGTCCCACAGATCAACAAAATATATAGAAGTGCAGTCAGCAAACTCCGGCCTAGAGCCAGTAAATTAAGATCTAATGTTGATAAAGTTATGAAAAACTTTGATTTCCTAATAGTAGTTTATAATCAACTTCTACCTAAAGGATCCTAAAGTTATAGCAACATGGAGGACCCTCTTCACGTGGATTCACATGGAAAAGTTAATAAACCTTATTATAAAATTGTTAGCAACTTAATCGGGTGCAACATTATTTCCAATGCTAAAGTCGCTGTATGTATGCGCCAATATCAATGGCATGGAAACTTTTGCTTTAGATCGATAATGGATTAGCTCGTATGTTCATTAATATAATCATTATCTAACCCTAGTGAAAACAAATTATTTATTAATTCTGCTTTTGTTCCGTATGATCATGATCCTTTTCAGAGCAATATTTGCGATCGAGAACATCGCTATCTATGACTATGAGATAGTGACATGATCAATTAACTTCATTAGTATAGGGGGTGAATCCATCAAGTCTACTTTAATAAAATTTAAGCCACCCATTAATATTATTATTAGAGCCATAGTAGTTTACATTAGATCAGGGATCCATTAAACTAAGTTTTATTAATGGGTGGGGCAACGGCAAACATCATCACCCAGGTGAAATTACCTGGGAACATGTTGGCTTCTCTTAATTCCAAGTCGACGTGTCGTTGATAATGAAATTCAATCTTGCCGCGCCCTCGACGTCGTGGTCGTGGTCGTGGAGTACACATCATCTTCGATCCACTAGGCAATAATATATAAGTTTTAACCTAATGTTTGAAAACTGATGATCAGTATTGTCATTCATCTCTATTCTTGAGAGTGAAAAGGCAACTTTTTCGATAAAATTAAGATGTATTAGAGGTGGATATAATAGGGTCTTTACTATTGGGAGCTAATTAATTGTCAACATATGATAAAAAAACCCTAAAATGTGGTCTGAAGAATATCTTGTTCTTGATTAAGAATGTCAAGCATATGATTTCAAAAAGTTTAAGAGCCCCTATATATATGCTTGCAATTGAGTTACTACACATGATGTACACAAGTGAGCTCGTGATCAAATAATTAATTAGTGAACTAAAAAAAATTAATTAGTGAACTATCTTAATTACTATTTTTTTATTGGTTTTTATAACATGCAAGGGTATTTATAATTAAGTTTTGTAAGTCTAACCCCTACATGCTGGCTGCCAATTGGGACTGCACCTCATGCTAAATTAAAGAGAATTCACTGGGGTAGAGAAAAACAAACATGTCATATATATTACAATATATATGGGGATTAATGCCAATCACTGTTAGGGTGAAAGGGCGCTAGGGAATTTCACCATATAATCATGATCATATGGCCGTAGCTACTTTTTCGTTGAATGATTATTATATAAAGTGTCTTATACTTCTATAATTGTAATCCGAAGTTATATATGCCTGACTGTTTTTTTTTTAATGAATTGCTTTTGTTAAGGCCACTAGGTTTGAAACAAAATATCTCATCTCATCTTGATAGAATCAAATTTTTCACAATTTCACAAAATCAGCAATAACTTGATCTTAGACAATTAGATATTTAATTGTAATTATTTCTTTTTTTGATAGTCACCATAGAGAGTTAGGTATGTATCTATTTATTTACACATTCTTATGTTGTAAAATCATACTTTCAAAATATACAAAATTCAATATTTGACATGGTATCAGCCTAGCATTCTTGACCTAACTTTACCCGACTAATGGCTTCCTCTTCCAATCCTCCTCCCTCCCTTTACGAGTCTCAAGTGTTCGCAGCCCATCAAGCTTCCACCTCCATTAATATGCTGTCGACGTCTAGTTTGACCCCCAACCTCTACCAAAACCAAAAAGTTTTGGATTTGTTGAACCCACAAACTCTATCTGTAAATTTTGTGGGTAATGTCTCCACCCTCTCTCTTTTGCTTAAGACTGAATGTGGATCGTGTATAGTGGAGCTAGTCACCACAAGTGCCATGATCGAAACCTTTTTTTCTCATCTTTCCTCTGCCTCTCATGCTCCGACGGTATGCCTACCCAATGGTGCTTCCTTGCCAATCGAAGGGGTTGGGTCAATTCATTTGGCCAAATCCCTAACCTTGACAAATGTCTATTTTATCCCTACTTTTAATTTTAACCTTCTTTTTGTATCCCAACTCACCACTAATAATTATTGTCTTGTCTTTTTTTCCTCTACACATTATTTTTACTTGACCCACAGTCGATGAGGTTGCTTGGAGTGGGTGAGTTTTGTAATGAACTTGATGTGTATTGACCTCAACCCATTACAACACTTTTTACTCAGACTCTCGCTAATAAGATTTTGTGGCACCAACGTCCATGTCTTCCTTTTCAATAATAGTCCTTGTATTATCTCTGATTGTGATGTTTGTGCTCGTTCTAAGCACACTAGATTTCATTTTCCTTCACATGCTACTAAAAGTTTTTTTGCATTTAATCGCATTTTTTGCGATATATGGGGTGGTTATCATACTTTTTTAATTTGTGGTGCTCATTTTTTTTTTTACAATAGTTGATGCTTTTTCTTGTACTACTTGAATCTATCTCATGCGATATAAATCTGAAACTTATACTCATCTCATGCATTTCTCTGCATTTATCCAAAATCAGTTCAACACCAACATTAAAATAATAAGAACTAATAATGAACAAGAATTTCTTTCTTACAAATTTTAAAATTATCTCCATGACCATGGCATCATTCACCTACGTACTTGTATTGAGACTCCACAACAAAGTGGTATTGCGGAGTACAAATATCGGCACCTTCTGAATGTCGCTCGTAGTCTTCAATTTCAAGCACATTTACCCTTAAAATTTTGAGGTGAATGTATTCTCACTGCAGCTTATCTTATTAACCACTTCTCGAGTCGTATTCTCCAAAATAAATCTCCCTTTAAGCTTCTATTTGATACCCCGCCAAGTTATGTTCACTTATGCATATTTAGGTGTCTTTGTTACGCTCAAACCCTCCATGCTTCCCATGACAGATTTTCTTCTTGTACCTCAAAATGCGTATTTCTTGGATATCCCAGTCAACATAAAGCATACAAACTTTATAACCTCTATACCCAAGCCATTTTCTTATTATCGTGATGTTACTTTTCATGAGCAAATATTCCCTTTCCAAACTGATCCTCCTCCCGATACGCCTCTACCTATTGTTCTTCTTCCCATTCCCGAACCTATATTAACACTACCATTTCTTCCTTCCTCACTAATGTACCTGACCCACCACCACCTCTGCCACTTTCTCTCTCTCTTCGCCCTCGACACACCATTACTTGACTAGCATATCTTCAGGATTACATTTGCCCGACGATACATACAGAGTCTACTACATCCTCATCGGCTGCTTCAGTCTCAGGTACTACTCACCCTTTATCTGCTTTGCTTCCTTTTTCTCGTTTTTCTTTTTCTCATCTTGCTTTTTTAACTGCTCTTGCCACATCTGTTGATCATTCAAGTTACTCCATTGCCATTTGTCACCCTCATTGGCGCGAGGCTATGTCTGTTGAGATCCAAGCCTTAAAGGATAATGCCACTTGGATTCTTGAGCCTCTTCTTTCTAGTAAAAAATCCATTGGATGCAAATGGATTTTCAAAACTAAACTCGAAGCCGACGGTTCTGTCGAAAGGTACAAAACTCGGCTAGTTGCCAAAAGTTACACTCACGTTGAAAGTCTTAACTATTATGAAATATTTGCTCCAGTTGTCAAAATGACTATTGTTCGCTACTTATTGGAAGTCGTTGCCACATAAAATTGGGTCATCCATCAACTTGATATTAACATGCTTTTCTGCATGGTGATATTGATGAAGAGGTCTACATGATCCAGTACCCAGATATTGCCCTAAGGGAGATATATGTGTCTGTCGGCTCCGAAAATTCCTATACGGCCTCAAGTAAGTCTTTCGCAACTGATTTTTTTAAACTAAACACCGTGCTTCTTGATGCAGATTTTTATCAATTTCTAGTAGACCATTCTTTATTTACTCTAGTCACTCACACCAGCATCACTTTTGCGCTTGTTTATGTCGATGACATCCTGGTTGCTGGCAATGACATTTCCTAGATCGAGGTCTTCAAGAGCACTCTCTCTACCCACTTCAAAACTAAGGATCTTAGGTCTCTCAAATATTTCCTAGGTCTTGAAGTTGCTCGCTCTCAGAAAGACATCTTCCTCAACCAATGCAAGTATGCACTTGATATCCTAATTGAGAGTGGACAACTTGGTGCTCGGGCCGCTCACTTCCCTATGGAACAAAATTTGAAACTCACTAATCAGGACGACGATCTCCTCATAGACCTTAGTGCCTACCGATGACTAGTTGGACGTCTCATTTACTTGACTATAACATGTATTGACAGTGTTTTTGCAGTGAATATTCTTAGTCAGTTCATGCATGCTCCTCGAGTTCCACACATGCAAGCTACCATCCGTGCTCTCTGCTATCTCAAAAGTAATCCAGGTTAAGGTATTTTTTTTTCTCTTCATCCAACAATTTTTATGTCACTACTTACATGGACTCAGATTGGGCTAGCTACCTTTCTATCTGACGTTCCACCATAGGGTACTTTATCCAACTTGGCATGAGCCTAGTTCTTGGTGAGCAAAAAAATAGTCAACAGTGGCAAGTTCCTTCGTTAAAGCTGAATATTACGTCATGGAAATCTATTGCGGGCCTCGGTCTAATGTGCAAACAATGAGGTCCTTCCCACGCACATCTCCTCGTAGTGACCAATCACGTTTCGTTGGTTTGGACACTTGTCTAGCTTTCTTAAGTTCTTATGGTAATAGGGTTATGGTGTTTAAGGGTGGATTTGGATTGAGTAGAGAGATGTGGTGGTCTAAGTGGTAGATTAGGGTAGAAAATATTTAAAGGAATGTCCTTTGGGTAGGCTTATGTGTTGGAATTTTCTTGGTAAGGCATATGGATCATATGGTATAGTAGGGCTAGTAATTTAGTGGAGACCTAAGGGAATTTTGAGATTGAGATTAGGGTTAGGGTTTGGAAGACAATTGACTAAGATTTGAAAGACAATTGACTACGGTTTGGAAGAGTGTTTTGGCTAGGGCTAGGATGGTAATTTGGCTAGGATTTTGGTTGTAAGACTAATTCCTTAATTGGTGAGAATTTGAATTTCAAATAGATAAAGGGATGACCGAATATGATTGGTGGGGATATGGATTGGGTTTGATTGGAGATATGATTGGATTTAATTGGATTTGATTGGTCAATTAATGGATAATTGATCAATCCAACTAATTATAGGACGATAAGATGGATGAGGTGGCAATGAGGGGTTCGACTAGGTTAAAATGGTTAAGAGTATCTTGTTGATTGATTGGAGATGGGAGATGATTGGATATTGATTGAGAGATAATTGGATGATTGGAGGGATTGTGGGGATTGGGTTGGCCGAGTATGGGTAGAATGGTAGGGAGATTTGGGTTGACTTGATTGATGGAATATTTGATTCAATCAATTAGTTGGTGATTGATGAATCAAATAAGTTATGGAAGAATATGGAGGATGATGTGGCAAATGGTGGTTCGGCTATGGCTATCTTGAAAGACAAATTTCTAAATTGTAGAGAATTTGAATTTCAAATGTGGAAAGATATATGGCTAGCTATGTATAGTTGGGATAATGATGGGATTTAAGTGAGGATTTGATTGAATTAGATAGGATTTAATTGAGTCAATTAAGGGTTAATTGATCAATTAAATCAAATAAAAAAAGATATCGTGGATGTAAGATGGCCATTAAGGTTTCGACTATGGCGATTTGTGAGTATATGTATGATAAGTGAGATTTGATTTATGGCCAGCTTTGGGAAGGATGGGGGAGAGTTTGGTAAGTGGGAAATAGGGTTGGCCATATGGAGAAGTTTGGGTTGAGGAAAAACTCAAGAATGTTCAAAAAAATCACAAGAACATTTAAGAAAATACAAGAACTTGTGAAGAACTTGACGAATTCGGAATCACACAATGACTCCTCTTGTGTTTCGGCTAACACACTTCCAACAAGAGACAACCTACACTTCAAAGGAACAAAACAACAACTTACAACTCAAGAACTTGAGAAATTCGAAATTCACAAGGGATGTAAATATCTAAATTCTTAAAAACACTCACACACAATTCTCAAATTCACAAGTAGTGTGAATTCGACATTCTTTCAAAAAACTCAACACAATTTAATAATTTTGAAATTCACAAGTGGTGTGAATTTCGGACTCCTCAAGACACTCCAAAACTCACTCAAAACATGCAACACAACTCTTAATGAAACTCTAAAAATTTACAAGAACACCAAATAAACAAGAACAGCAAAATGAAATAAAAATACCTCAAATAATTTTATTAATAAAATGGATAGATGTGGATTACTTCTATTTATGAATTGTAAGGAATAATCATCTTGATTACGCCCAAAGAATAACGCGGTCGTTTGCAGTATAGTTTTGGGGTGTCGATTCCACAGGGAGATGGATTGAGAAATTGAAGAACAGTAACGAAATTAACAAAAAGATTTAGATAAGTGCGAAAAGTAAAGCATTGGGAATCCTTTGTATATAATTGGTATTTTAATTATTTTCGATTCATTAATAACTCAATTGAAAATTCTATGTCCAAATTTTCAATCGGAAAATAAAACATTAATAACCAGATTTAAATCAAATGTAATCTTTCGAAAAATCATTCGTCACAATATAAGAACAGGAATTGTTATCGATATTAAAGAAATTCAACGTCGACAATATACTTGTAGAGCAATATTGCAGCAGAGATTTAAATTAAAATAGATAACCAATTGAACCAAACAGAATCAAAGGATTATTGCATTTAATAGAAAAAGCATGACTGAATCTATAAATGAAATAAATTCTAAGATTATTTGTTGACGAAAACATTTATAATAAATTTCGAATGACTAAACAAAAGAGTTTAATATTTGAAGAACACATATATGAATCAAAAACAATTAACAATATCATCATATATACAAATTCATCCCTAGCTCTACTAGAAAATTAGTTACACATATTGAAAATATGCAACAAAAATTCTTCAAGGGATAATATGGAAGAGCCAACCATTATTTTCTTCTTTCTTCTTTGGTTTTTCTTTTCTTTTCTCAAGCTCTCAAAAACAATGTATCTTCCAAGGCATCCAAGCACACTAAGCATGGTCTTAGAACACACACCCCTCCCTTCTATTTATAAGCATCCTTCATGTAAGTTGTCATGACAAAATCATCACAATTTCAACTTGTTTTGCCATGTGCCATTCTTGAATCCAAGTGATTTGTGAGTTGTCATTTTGATCATTTGTTTTCCCACCATGCATGAGCTGGATTTTGCTTGTAGGTTGAGTGTTTCAATTTTGCTTCTCTATCTATTAGTTGTCTTGTATGACTTAATATCTTGTGGTCAAATAATTTGTCTTGAAGAAACTTGAGTGCACTTCATCTTGTATCTGAATTGATCATTGAATTTCCAAGTTGGTGTAGGAGTGCTTGCTAGAAAATATTATGATGACATTTGGATTTGATGCAAGTGGCTGAAAAATATCCAGGAACGTCAAGTGCAGGTGCGTCCACTTGATGGTCGATTTTGTCTTAGATTGATTGGATATCTCTTCAAACACAAAACATAAAAGTTATAGATATTTCTCTTGCGGTTCTATATCATCTTGAATCAGCTCAATCGGAGATTGGATGAGAGAGTTATGCCCAGTTTACAAAAAGATGTCAGAACTGTCTAAAATTCCGCAATTATCTTCATTTGCTCCTAATGTCTCCATTTGTGTCCTAAATCAAAATATAAGAATAATGAGTATATTTAGGCATCAAATAAGAATAAAGTATGTAAGAAAGGAAAATATGGCATTTTATATTCTCATCAATATATTAAATCATGCTTATATCTATCTCAAGATAAATGACCATTAATTTTATTAACATGAGTTATATCCATTGTTTTCTCATTTCTTTTAGTATTTAAATAGAGTATTTAGAGTGTATTTTTATGCACTCATCACACCCCCCAACTTACTCATTGCTAGTCCCTAGCAATTTTCATGCAAAATGATGAGAAAGACCAAATAAAATCACACATAGGGGCCATCAAGACACATTTTTCAAATTTACATATCAAAACAATCTTAGAAATTCAATAACCCTTTCACAAGTAATTCAAATATAGCAATCCACAGAGTGTGTATGTGTTCCAAACTATTTTTATCAAATCAGAGGTTTCGACACATGCAACATTAGAATATCTTAAGCAAAAAGGTTCAACTCCATAACTCACGGGTATAGAAGTGTTTCATGTATGGGTTCTCTCTATGGAGTTGACAAAGGTGTACATTTACTCTCATGGAAATTTAGCCAATTATATATAAGTAACAAGTAAACATTGATCTTATGATAGGAATACTAACAAATGAGATTTCTACCATTCTTTCCACAAGCATACTTAGGATCAGAAAAATCAACACAAAGGGTTGTAATGTGGTTTAGGGTTGGGGTTCATAAGAAGAAAAGGTGAAGAGATTTCAAAAACTTCCAAGTATACACAAAAGGGAATCTGTTAAAATTTTCAGTAGACTATACTTTCCTTTTGATGTACTTTTCAATTTTTTAGATTTTTGACTAAGTACACTTTTCCATCTTCTTTTGCCACTGGTGTCTTCGCAATTTGATGAACTATTTCATGAATAATTTGATGGACACATCTAGCACCATGCCATTTTTGCCATGGTTTTTTTTTTATGATAATTTCACACCTAGTACACACTTGGAAGTAAAATGGTAGGAAAATATAGTGTATAAGCTATACTCCAACGTGGAGCGGTATGGATGATGTAGATATGAAAAGAAAAGGCCATATGTGTATATTGGCTCAAAATTGGCTGCTAGGGATCTATGATGAAAAGGCTCAGCTTGAAAGGCTCAAACATTAATCCTAAGTTGACTTTCGTCATATCCCAAGTATATCCACCATCTTACCACAAACCATGTAATGATATTCTCAAAAGAAGTGTCAAATTCAATAGATCAATGGATACTTATCACAATTTCTGTATTTGTAAGCTCTCAATTCTCACAAAATTCACATGAATACTTGAGAAAAATAATTCTTTAGTTACATGTGTCAAATCACCATATTACCACAAAGTTTGGAGAAGTGCATAAATGGCTCTGTGGATGTTTTAGCAAAATGATTTAAAATGGGTTTGTTGAATTCACCAAGATGGTTATGAATGAGCATGAGTATCATGTGTGAAAAGATGCCTGTGTGAAAAAATTTGACAATTTTTTATATATTGATTGAAATATGCCACAGAGTTTAAATAACAGATTTGTATTCCCACCCCCCAACTTAAATGAAACATTGTCCTCAATATTTAAGAATCAGAATTGAATAACTAAATAGGGTAGAATACACCTGATGTGGGATGTGGGTGACTTGCTTGGCATCAAAGATGGTATTTGTCAAAATAAAATTAACCTGTAACAAAATAAAGTAAACAATAAACAAAAATAAAATGAACGAAAATAAAATAAAAGAAAAACATACCTGGAGATGGTCAAGATTGATATACTGGGTGCATAAGTGGAATGTCTTCCACTTCTGGAATTTGTCTATCAATTAAGATTTTAAGGCGTTGACCATTTACTTTGAAGATACATCCATCTTTTAGATTTTCTATTTCTACCGCCCCATTTGTGAAAACGTTTTTTACTATAAAAGGGCCAGTCCATTTAGATCGAAGTTTTCCTGGATGCTTATGGAGTCTTGAATCATATAAAAATGCTCGATCATTAGGCTTAAATGTTCTTCTCAAAATATTTTTATCATGAAATACTTTCATTTTAGCCTTATAGATCTTGGAGTTTTCATAAGCATCATTTCTCAATTCTTCTAATTCCGTCAATTGGAATTTTCTAAATTTTCCTGCTTTTTCCAAGTCAAAATTGAAATGTTTAATGGCCCAATATGCTCGATGCTCGAGCTCCACGGGCAAATGACAAGGTTTTCCAAAAACAAGTCTATAAGGTGACATGCCTAAGGGAGCTTTGAAAGCTGTACGGTAATCCCAAAGCGCATCGATTAGTCTCAAAGACCAATCTTTCCGATCCGGGTTGACCGTTTTTTCTAAAATTTGTTTAATTTCCCTATTCGCAAGTTCAACCTGTCCACTTGTCTGAGGGTGATATGCAGTAGAAAGCTTATGTATCACCCCATATCTTTTCATTAAAGTTTCAAAAGAACGGTTACAAAAATGCGTACCTCGGTCACTAATGATAGCACGTGGGGTACCAAATCGAGATAATACATTTTCTTTGAGAAACTTAATTACCGTCCTGTTATCATTGGTCCTGCAAGGTGCTGCCTCTACCCATTTTGACACATAATCTACTGCCACAATAATATATAAATATCCAAAAGAAGGAGGAAATGGTCCCATAAAATCAATGCCCCAACAGTCAAAAATTTCAATTACCAAAATTAGGTTTAAGGGCATCATATTACGACGGGTCATAGCTCCTAACTTTTGACATCTTTCGCATGAGTGACAATAGATATTTGTATCTTTAAATAAGGTGGGCCAATAAAATCCACACTGCAGGATTTTTGCAGCGGTTTTCTTCATTGAAAAGTGGCCACCACAAGCTTGGGAATGACAAAATTCCAAAACGCTTGCAATCTCTTCATCAGGGATGCAACGCCTTAAAATTTGATCAGGACAATATTTGAAAAGGTAAGGGTCATCCCAGTAGAATTTTCGTACCTCAATCATGAATTTCCTTTTGTCTTGGGTGCTAAAATCCTTTGGTATTTCACCTGCAGCTAAATAGTTCACAATATGAGCAAACCATGGTAGAAAAGTAATAGAAAGTAAATGCTCATCGGGAAAATCATCTTTGATTGGTATGTGGTCAGAAGTGTCCTCGAATGTGAGTCTAGAAAGATGATCTGCCACTACGTTCTCCACTCCTTTCTTGTTTTTGATGGTGATGTCAAATTCCTGCAAAAGCAAAATCCATCGTATTAATCGTGCCTTAGCATCCTTCTTTGTAAAAAGGTACTTAAGGGCTGCATGATCTGTAAAGATAATGACAGGAGAACCAATCAAATAAGCGCGGAATTTATCCAAAGCAAATACTACAGCTAACAACTCTTTTTCAGTGGTGGAGTAATTCATTTGTGCATTATTTAGAGTTCGACTAGTATAGTAAATGACAAAAGGTTTTCCTTCTTTTCGTTGTCCAAGAACAACACCTACAGCAAAATCACTAGCATCACACATAATTTCAAAAGGTAAATTCCAATCAGGTGGTTGCATTATGGGTGCTGAAGTAAGCTTGCCAATTAATGTTTTGAAAGCCTCTTGACAGGCTTGTGTCCATTCAAATGGGGCATCCTTAGCTAGGAGGTTACATAGTGGTCTAGATATGGCAGAAAAATTCTATATGAATCTCCTATAAAAACCCGCATGACCAAGAAATGATCTTATATCCTTGATTGTTCTAGGTGTAGGCAATTTAGAGATTAATTCAACTTTTGATTGATCAACCTCCATTCCTTTGGAAGAAATAATATGCCCTAAAACAATACCTGAAGGTACCATAAAGTGACATTTATCCCAATTTAAAACCAATTCTTTTTCTTCACAACGAGTCAGTACTCTTTCTAAACTCATTAAACATGCATCAAAAGAAGATCCAAAAACAGTCAAGTCATCCATAAAAACTTCCATGCACTTTTCAACCATATCACTAAAAATACTCATCATGCAACGTTGAAAAGTAGCTGGAGCATTACACAGTCTAAATGGCATTCTGCGGAAAGCATAAGTACCGAAAGGACAAGTAAAAGTAGTTTTATCCTGATCTTCTAATGCAATTTCAATTTGATAATAACCAGAATAACCATCCAGAAAGCAATAAAAAGGATGACCAGCCACCCGCTCAAGAATTTGATCAATAAAAGGAAGCGGAAAATGGTCTTTTCGTGTGGCGGCATTTAATTTTCTGTAATCAATGCACATCCGTTAACCAGTCACCAGTTTTGTAGGGACTAACTCTCCAAGGTCATTTTTTATCACAGTTACTCCTGACTTTTTAGGAACAACCTGCGTAGGACTTACCCATTTACTATCAGCAATAGGACATATCATTCCTGCATCTAATAGTTTCAATACTTCATTTTTCACAACTTCTTTCATTGTGGGATTAAGTCTACGCTGGGGGTCTCTTCGAGGATTAGTTCCTTCCTCTAAATTTATTTTATGAGTACAGATTAGGGGACTAATGCCTTTTATATCAGTAATACTCCATCTTAGGGTTGATTTATATTTGCATAAAATCTAAATTAATTTCTCACCTTGGGACTCAGATAATTCAGATGAAATAATAACAGGAAAAGTATCACCTGGACCAAGGAAAACATGCTTTAAACCCTTAGGTAGGGATTTTAATTCAACTTTAGGGGCTTCCCTACTTGAAGGAATCTGTCTTTCTCTTTTTTCAGGCAACTTCTCAAACTTTGGTTGCCATGCCTGTGTGCTATAATCATGAGTTCTGTCAAAAATAACACAAATGTCAAATACATCAGATGAATCACTTATAGGATTAAATTCAGAATTAACAATAAAGTATTCAAGGGGATCTGAGTAATGAGTTGTAAGAACATCCCTTTCTATAAGTGAGTCAATCATGTATGTCTGATGACACTCGACATCCTCTTCTGGCTGTTTTGCAATATGAAAAATATTTACCTAAAGAGTCATATTGCCAAAAGAGAGTTTCATCAATCCATTTCTGCAATTGATAAGAGCATTAGAAGTAGCAAGAAAAGGTCTACCTAAAATTAATGGAATTTTAGAGGTGGTTTCTACAGCAAAACTAGTGTCTAGAATTAAGAAATCAACAGGATAGTAAAATTTGTCAACTTGAATTAAAACATCCTCTACCACACCCCGTGGTGCTCTAACTGAACGATCAGCCAATTGCAATACCACAGAAGTTGGTTTGATTTCTCCCTATCCTAATTGCAAATAAATAGAATATGGTATCAAATTTACACTAGCCCCTAAATCTAGCAAGGCCTGTCCAAGCTTGCCAATGTTGCATGTGATGGTTGGACATCTAGGATCCTTGTACTTAGGGGGAATCCGCTGTTCAATTAGAGCACTAACTTGCTCTGTCAAGAATGCAGTCTTCTTCACATAATGCTTCCTCTTAACTGTACACAAATCTTTGAGAATTTTTGCATAAGTAGGAACTTGTTTAATTACATGCAAAAGAGGAAGATTAATTTTTACCTGTCTAAGATTTTCCAAAATATCATTGTTATGATCTAGATTTGTTTGCTTGACTTTAATGCTTGAGGAAAAGGTACCTTACCAGGATTTTTTGTTACCGCAGGTTCCTCAGGTTTTGTTACCTCAAGTTCTTTGGGAAGCTCAGGATTGCTGCTATCTTGATCTTTCTCTACATCCGTTTTTTTTCTACTATTGGATCACGTAGAGACTTACCACTTCGTGTCACAATGGCGTTTACGTCCTTCAGATCTCCTTGTGCCATATGTTGACCATGAGGTACAGATTGAGTTTGGGAAGGAAACTTACCTTTCTCATTCATAGTCAATGAACTCATTATTTTAGACACCTGGCTCTTGATTTCCTTATTTTCTTCGACAACCTGCATAATCAAAGATTCAAATTTTTGATTAGTCTTACCCTGTATTTCAATAAAAGTATGCAAAGTATCTTCTAAAGAATTTCTAGAAGATTGAGGTGCATGGTATGGTGTAGGATATGATCTAGAGAGTTGTGCAGGCTGCTGGTTTTCAGACTTCCAGCTGAAGTAAGGATGATTACGCCATCCTGGGTTGTAGGTTTTAGAGTAAGGTGTGAAGGGCTTTTTGTACATACCTAGAGCATTACTTTGTTCCTCATACATACCATTCATGTTAGTATGTGTAGGACACTCTTGGGAATGATGATCTATCCCACCACAGACAACACATAGCCCAAAAGATTCTGCATGATTAGCCGTGTGTGTTGGTTTTGAGTTTTTAGTTTTCAATAACTCTAATTCTCTGGTGAGTATTTCAACCTTAGCCTTAAGGTTATCCTCCTCCCTTAGATGGTAAATACCACCACTCAAGTTTCCTGTAGGTCGTGACCTGTTTGTGCTATCAGTAGCACTAGGTCCAGTCCAAGTATGAGCTTTTTCAGCAAGCTCATTGAGGTACTCTATGGCCTCATCGGGATTTTTCTGTAAAAATTCTTCATTGCACATCATTTCCACCAATTGACGTTCCCTGGGCGTAAGGCCTTCATAGAAATAACTCACTAAGCGCCAATTCTCATATCCATGGTGGGGACACATACTCAGTAATTCTTTAAATCTTTCCCAAGACTGGTACAAAGTCTCACTATCCTTTTGTGCAAAGGTAGAGATTTGTCTTTTTAAAGCATTAGTCTTATGTTAGGGAAAGTATTTATTGAAAAACACTTGAGTCATCTCACTCCATGTTCTAATAGACCGTGGTCTTAGTGAGTACAACCAACTCTTAGCTTTATCTTTCAAAGAAAAAGGAAAGAACTTTAGCCTTACCGTTTCGTCAGTGGTATTTTGACTGTGAAATGTTGCAACTACTTCCTCAAATTCCCTAATATGAACATAGGGGTTTTTATTTTCTAGACCATGGAAAGTCGGAAGTAATTGTATCATTCCCGTTTTAAAATCTACATGACGAACATTAGGTGAGAACATAATACAGGATGGTGTGGCTGTTCGTGCGGGATGAAAATAATCTTGGAGGGTTCTAACAGGTTGGTCCACGTGTTCACTCATCGCGTCAGAATTGGAAGAATTATCAAACAAGCGATTAGAAAAATTAGATTCTGAATCTGATTCTAGCACGGGTCTACTAGCAAACCGTCCAAAAGCGTCTCTGTACCTGCGCATGCAAAGTAAAGAAAAGCGTAATACTGAAAAAAATAATTATGAAAAGAAAAGTAAAATAAAATAAAGATGCAAAAAGCTAAAAAGAAAATGAACGAAGCTACCGCTCTTTTTTTTTTTTACAAACTATTAAAAAAACTACAAATTCCTCTACCGTCTCCCCGGCAACGGCGCCAAAATTTGATTACGCCCAAAGAATAACGCGGTTGTTTGCAGTATAACTTTGGGGTGTCGATTCCACAGGGAGATGGATTGAGAAATTGAAGAACAGTAACGAAATTAACAAAAAGATTTAGATGAGTGCGAAAAGTAAAGCATCGGGAATCCTTTGTATATAATTGGTATTTTAATTATTTTCGATTCATTAATAACTCAATTGAAAATTCTATGTCCAAATTTTCAATCAGAAAATAAAACATTAATAACCAGATTTAAATCAAATGTAATCTTTCGAAAAATCATTTGTCACAATATAAGAACAGGAATTGTTATCGATATTAAAGAAATTCAACGTCGACAATATACTCGTAGAGCAATATTGCAGCAGAGAATTAAATTAAAATAGATAACCAATTGAACCAAACATAATCAAAGGATTATTGCATTTAATAGAAAAAGCATGACTGAATCTATAAATGAAATAAATTCTAAGATTATTTGGTGACGAAAACATTTATAATAAATTTCGAATGACTAAACAAAAGAGTTTAATATTTGAAGAACACATATATGAATCAAAAATAATTACAAATACCATCATATATACAAATTCATCCCTAACTCTACTAGAAAATTAGTTACACATATTGAAAATATGCAACAAAAATTCTTCAAGGGATAATATGGAAGAGCCAACCATTATTTTCTTCTCTCTTCTTTGGTTTTTCTTTTCTTTTAGTATTTAAATAGAGTATTTAGAGTGCATTTTTATGCACTCATCACATCTTCAAGGAGATTTATGAATTGCACCCTAGGAAACCGAAGTGCCTAAAAATCGAAGATAATCCTAACTACTAGGTGGTCGGCCTAAACTCCTAAAAAGCCACTCCAATATTCAAATGATCCAAAAGATGACAAACTAAGATGCCTAGGGTGCTATTTATAAAGCTTATAAAGTGAAAATCCTCAAAAGGTCCCTAACACTTATTTAAATAAATAAAATAAATAAAAGGAACTAAAAACAAATTAGTTGGACTTGGATGGCCCATGGCATGGGCCATGGCCTGATTGACATGGTTTGCATGCTTGCTAGCTTATGGCTGGCCTAATCAATTGGTGAGTAGCTAGCATGGCTTGTTGGCTGGGTGGTCTGGCATGGTGGCATGCATGCGGCTCGCATGGCTTGCTGATGAGTGGCCTATGCATGGTGTGGGCTGTAGGGCGTTGGACATTATCCAGGTTGGCACTAAGCGCTAGGCATGGCCCAGGCTGCTGCTGTGGTGTGTGCAGAGGCATGTGGCACATGACTGGTGCAGTGGCACATGCGGCACAAGACTACTGCATAGCTGCACGCAATGAGTGTCCGGGGGCCGCACAAGTGGGCGTTAGAGCATGTCGCGTAGAGACATGCGACACATGATTGGTGTAGTGGTGCACACAGGGGCGTGCGGCACATGTTTTAGGGCAAGGCTATGCGCCGTGGGGTGCTCAGGGGGCCGAGCAGGTGAGCGCACAGGTGAGCGCGAATAGGTAACATGTTGTGGTGCACACAGGCGTGCGCCAAGTGAGCTGTGCGCTGGGTTATGCGTGGTTGGTAGCCTTGCTGAGGGCCTTGTGCGTATTAGGGCTGAGGCCAAGGCACACACTTAGGTTGGCTGCGTGGTTGCCGTGGTGCTGATGGGGGCGTGCCATGGCACGGGCCTTAGCATACCTGTTGGGCTGTCGGGGGTATGCCTTGGCAGGGGCCATGGCATGCTTTTGGTGTTTTCAAGTGGGTGCCATGGTAGGAGCCATGGCCTACCTGTGGGTGTGCTGGTGGGCTTCTAATACTACTGGCAGGCTAATGGGCTGCTAGGCATATTGCTAGTCATTGGGCTGCTGCTAGACGTGTTATGGCATGTTAGCTGTTGAGTATGGCTTAGGAATACATGCCCAAACCTGACTCGCTCGACCCTCGCTCGAGCGAGATTTCGAGACTTCCAGATTTGCTCCAATCCGAGACTTCGCTCAACCCTCGCTCGACCTCCAGTTCGAGCGAGGATCAAGCAGTGACTTCGCTCGACTCTCGCTCGACCTCCCGCTCAAGCAAGATGCCACGTGGTGCCAGGTGTCCGTTTTCTAGTTAAGCGAATCTGACCTAGAAGTGCTCGCTCGAGTGAGTTTAAGTCTTGCTCGAGCGAAATTGCATAATATAAATATCGCAAAGGCATTTCGCGCAGCAGACGACGAAGAAAGCAGCAGGCCTCTGTTTTCGGCACCAATGAACAGTGCCTCCTCCTAGATCATTTTCTTCTCCATTTATCCACTATTCTGAGTGAAACTTGTGAGGATTGAGTGTATACACGTGAGGTGAGTGTTCTCTATTGTAAGAATCTCTTGATTCTCTCTCTGTAACCCCCATTTGATCTAGTGAAGTTTTGAAACCAACCCCATAGTGGATGTAAGCTCATTCTGAGCTGAACCACTTAAATCGTTGTGTTCTTTATGTGTTTACTGTTTTATTTCTCATTTTTGCATCCGTTGCAGTTTATTTCATATCTTTGTTGTTTGTTTCTTTGGCTATTTCCCAACAAACTGGTATCATAGCGTTTTCAGGCTCTGTGAATATTTGAAGAGATGGCTACAGTAAGATTTGAAGTTGAGAAATTTGACGGTCAAAACAGTTTCAGCTTGTGGCGCCTGAAGATGAGGGCATTGTTGTGCCAACAGGGGTTATTCAAAGTTCTAGAGGAAAGGACGGCAGATTCTCCTGTACCATCTAAGGATGATGAAGAAAAGGTACATAGTACTATTTTACTGTCATTGTCTGATGGAGTGTTGAGAGAGGTGGCGGAGGAGGAGACCGCTGAGGGTCTCTGGAACAAGCTCGAGAGCTTGTATATTAAGAAGTCTCTCACAAACCGGTTGTATTTAAAACAACGGTTGTATACACTCAAAATGACTGAGGGTTCGTTAGTTACTAAACACCTAGATGAGTTTAATAAGATTGTTATGGATTTTAGAAATGTTGACATCAAGCTTGATGAAGAAGATCAAGCTCTAATTGTGCTGTGTTCATTACCTGCCTCTTTTGATAATTTTGTAAATTCTATGCTGTATGGTAGAGATACTATCTCCTTAGCAGATGTGAAGTCAGCTTTGAACTCGAAAGAGTTGAGGAGTAAGTATGATAAGGGTGGTGAAGCACAGGCCAGTGGTTTGTTTGTCAAAGATACCTCCGATAGAGGAAGATCCAGTCAGCAGGGTTCAGAGAAGGGTAGAGGCAAGTCCCGGGGGAAATCAAAGTCCAAATCCAACAAAAAGAATGTAAAATGTTATTACTGTCAGAAGTTTGGACACTATAAGAGTGAGTGTACGAAGCTGAAGAAGAAGGAGGAATCTACGAGTTCCTCTAATGCCATCAGTGCTGCTGATGAATCTGACGGCTCTTATGTAGTTCTTGCAATCAGTGATTCAAACAGTCGGTTCAGTGATAAGTGGGTGATGGACTCAGCTTGCACGTTTCATATGTGTCCCAGAAGGGATTGGTTCATATTTTATGAATCAGTCAACAGTGGTTCTGTTTTGTTGGGGAACGACACTGCTTACAAGATTGCGGGAATGGGTTCTGTGAAGATCAAGATGTTTGATGGGATGGTTAGGACATTAACTAACGTCCGGCACATTCCAGACTTGAAAAAGAATCTTATCTCCATGGGGGCCCTTGATTCTTTGGGTTTGAAATACACAGGACAAGGTGGAGTTCTAAAGGTCAGCAAAGGCTCCATGATCATTATGAAGGGAGACTTGAAAGATGGTCTCTATTTCCTCCAGGGCAGTACTGTCAGCGGTGAAGCTGCAGTTTCAGTATTTGATCAGTTAGACTCAAATGTTACTCGTCTATGGCACATGAGATTGGGCCATATGAGTGAGAAGGGGATGTCTATCCTCAGTAAGCAATGGTTGTTAGGGAATCAGAATTTGGGCAAGTTAGACCTGTGCGAGCACTGTGTATTCGGGAAGCAGAGCAGGGTTCAGTTTGCAACTGGGGTCCGCAAAACAAAAGGTACAGTGGACTACATTCATTTCGACCTTTGGGGTCCGTCTTCAGTTCAATCAAAAGGTTGAGCTAATTACTTGCTTACATTCATTGATGATTACTCACGGAAAGTGTGGGTTTATTTTTTGAAACAGAAAAGTGAAGTCTTCAAGAACTTCAAGCAGTGGAAAGTTCTGATAGAGAATCAGACCGGCAAGAAGGTGAAACGGCTTTGGATTGACAACGGGATGAAATTTTGCGGCAATGACTTCGATGAGTTCTGTAAGAACGAAGGAATTACCAGACACCGTACAGTCAGGTACACTCCACAGTATGCTCCTAGAACGAGCACGCAGTATGCTCTCCAATGCCGGCCTGTCTAAGGACTTTTGGACGGAAGCAGTCAATACAGCCTGTTTTCTGGTGAACCGCTCTCCAGCTACAGCTATTGAGTTGAAGACACCTAATCAGGTATGGTCTGATGAACCTACTGATTATTTGAACTTGAAGATATTTGGTTGTCCTGCTTATTTTCATGTGAATGATGGTAAGCTAGAACCTAGGGCAAAGAAGTGTATTTTTATGGGATATGTTTCTGGGGTGAAGGGATATAGATTGTGGTGTACTGATCCCAAGTCACCCGAGTTTGTGATAAGCAGAGATGTTGTATTTGATGAGAAATCCATGCTTAGTCCGACAAAACCGATTCCCGAGTCTACAGGGAAGAAGGTGGAGCTACAGGCTTCACTTGAGACACCACCAGTAACTCAGGATCATGCTATGACTGATGAGCATGATTCTGAGCCAGAGACTGAGACACCAGCTGAGGAGCAATACAGTATAGCTACTGGTAGACAGAGGAGGCAGATCAGACCACCTCAGAGATATGCTCATGCAGATATGATCAGTTATGCACTCGCTACAGCAGAAGAAATTGTGGGGCAGGAGCCTTCCAGTTACTCAGAGGCTGTGAAGAGTACTGAGTCTGCACAGTGGTGTTCAGCGATGACTGAAGAGATTGAGTCTCTTCACAAGAACCAAACCTGAAATTTGGTTAAATTACCAGCGAAAACCAGAGTTGTGGGCTGCAAGTGGGTTTTCAAGAGAAAAGAAGGAATCTAGTCTGATACAAGATACAAAGCTCGTCTAGTTGCTAAAGGCTACATTCAAAGAGAGGGGGTCGACTTCAATGAAGTGTTCTCTCCAGTGGTAAAGCACAGTTCAATCTGAGTTTTACTAGCCATTACGGCTTTGTATGATCTGGAGTTTCAGCAACTTGATGTGAAGACAGCGTTCTTATATGGTGAGCTTGAAGAGACTATCTATATGCATCAGCCAGAGGGGTTCACAGTTGAAGGTAAAGAAGACCGTGTATGCAGACTGAAGAGATCTTTGTATGGGTTGAAGCAGTCACCTAGGCAATGGTATAAACACTTTGATTTGTTTATGAGTGATCATGACTATTTGAGAAGTAATTATGACTGTTGTGTATATCATAAACAATTGCCTGATAAGTCTTTCATTCACTTATTGCTTTATGTTGATGACATGCTTATAACTGCTAAAAGCATGGTTGATGTTGATTTGTTGAAAACTCAACTTAAAGATGAGTTTGAGATGAAATATTTAGGTGATGCTAAGAAAATACTGGGAATGGATATCTACAGGGATAGAAAAGCTGGGAAGTTATACTTGTCCTAAAGAAAGTATATAGAGAAGGTTCTAGACGGGTTTGGTATGTCTAACTCCAAACCTGTCAACACGCCGTTGGCATTGCATTTTAAACTTTCAGCTTCCCTATCCCCCCAGACAGATGAGGAGGAACAGTCCATGGCAAATGTTCCTTACTCTAATGCTGTAGGTAGTATTATGTATGCCATGGTGTGTACCCGTCCAGATATTTCACAGGCAGTGAGTGTGGTTAGAAGATATATGGCTAAGCGTGGTAGAACTCACTGGCAGGCCGTGAAATGGATTTTGAGGTACTTGAAGGGAACCTCGCATGTGGGCTTGATATTTGATAGAGATGTAGATCTCAGTTCTATTGTTGTTGGTTTTGTTAATTCTGATTATGCTGGGGATTTAGACAAGAGAAGATAATTGACAGGCTACATTTTCATATTGTGTGGTTCTGCTATTAGTTGGAAAGCAACACTTCAATCAACTGTTGCTTTATCAACTACAGAGGCAGAATACATGGCAACAGCTGAGACTGTTAAGGAGGCCATTTGGGTGAAGGGGCTAATCAGTGACCTGGGTCTTCAGCAGACAGAGATGACAGTGTTTTGTGACAACCAGAGTGCTATACATTTGACCAAAAATCAAATGTATCATGAGAGGACAAAGCACATTGACGTCAGGTATCACTTTATCAGAGGAGTAGTGTCAGATGGTACAGTTAGTATTCAGAAGATTGCTACTTCAGAGAATCCAGCAGATGTAATGACCAAGCCAGTTGCAGTATTCAAGTTCAAACTTTGTTTGGACTTGATAGGGGTTCGGGGTTTCTAGGTTTCTTAGGGAACTCAGATGGGGTTGTTTTTCTCAGTTGCTGCATTTTACATTCTCGGGTTAGTCTGGATTTTATGGGGCTGCTAGGTATTCAAGCCAAGGTGGAGATTTGTTGAGTATGGCTTAGGAATACATGCCCAGACCTGTCTCGCTCGACCCTCGCTCGAGCGAGACTTCGAGACTTCTAGATTTGCTCCAACCTGAGACTTCGCTCGACCCTCGTTCGACCTCCAGCTCGAGCGAGGATCAGGCAGTGACTTCGCTCGACTCTCGCTCGACCTCCCACTCGAGCGAGATGCCACGTGGTGCCAGGTGTCCATTTTCTAGTTGAGCGAATCTGACCTAGAAGTGCTCGCTCGAGCGAGTTTAAGTCTCGCTCGAGCGAGATTGCATAATGTAAATATCGCGAAGGCATTTCGCGCAGCAGACGACGAAGAAAGCAGCAGGCCTCTGTTTTCAGCACTAATGAACAGTGCTTCCTCCTAGATCATTTTCTTCTCCATTTCTCCACTATTCTGAGTGAAACTTGTGAGGATTGAGTGTATACACGTGAGGTGAGTGTTCTCTGTTGTAAGAATCTCTTGATTCTCTCTCTGTAACCTCCATTTGATCTAGTGAAGTTTTGAAACCAACCACACAGTGGATGTAAGCTCATTTTGAGCTGAACCACTTAAATCGCTGTGTTCTTTCTGTGTTTACTGTTTTATTTCTCATTGTTGCATCCGCTGCAGTTTATTTCATATCTTTGTTGTTTGTTTCTTTGGATATTTCCCAACATTAGCGGCTATGTTGTAGTGATGTCAAGGCTTAGTTGTGGCACGATCAAAGGGAAACAAGTGAGCCACGTCCCAATTGACTCGTGCGTCTCCTCCAAACTTTCTAGGACATGTTTATGATTCTTGAGAGAGTTCTCCAATGCTGGGCTTGTTGTTACAAGTGGTGCCAACTCAGGTATCCATGTGTATCTGGGGCCTTGAACATAGGCGGTTTTTGATCGGGTGCTATCACAATCACTACTTGTGAACTCACTCTGTTAAAACAACTCCTCATAGATCTTGGTGTTCCTCATTCCAAGCTTATCAGCCTCTATTGTGAGAATCAATCCACTCTACACATTACTCACAATCTTATTTTCCACGAGCGCACCAAAGATATTAAGATTGATTGTCATATTATTCGTGACAAAATTCAAACGAGACTTCTTACAGCCTTTTACATATCTTCTCATGAGCAAGGGTTGGACATCTTCACCATGCATTGGGACAAGAACTTTTCCGTCATTTTTTTTTTATGCAAGTTGGGCATTACAGACCTCCATTCACCAACTTAAGGGTGAGTATTGACATAATCAAATATTTTCACAATTCCACCAAATCAGCAATCGCTTAATCTTAGGCAATTAGAATTTAATTGTAATTATTTCCATTTTTGATAGTTGCCACATAGAGTTAGGCATGTATCTATATATTTATTTTTACATTTTTACATTTTAAAATCATACTTCCAATATATATAGATTTTAATATTTTACATTTTAGCTAATCATTATATTTTTTTTAAATTTATATATAAAATATAAAAAATAATTCAACTTTTTTTAACTCTAATAATAATATTAATTAATAATATTTAACTTTTAACTTTTAACTTTTAACTTTTATATCAATTCAACTCATTTCACCTCAATTTACATAATTTCTAACTAGCTAATACATCGCCTGTAAAACAACGCAATATGCATGCCTTTGATAAGCCGACAGCTCTTTCCAATTAAGTAACTTTGATTGATTAGCTAGTTATTATATTTTTAATTGATATGATGTCAGGATCACCTGTGTAACTCACTGTATTAGATCGATCGCTGCTATTATTATAGATTAATCAATCTTTATAACAATGAAGCTACAAATCATGGCTTCCCTAATTGTCCTTTTCTCGACTAATCTTTATAATTAACTATACGCATGCATCAATATCATGCGGTAATATTAAGTACTGATCCATGACATGATACGTTTTTATATCTTTTTTTGGTTATAATATGAAGTACTACTCTATTTTATTTACTCATCTGATGCGTATTATAGTAGTACTAATGCACTTGTAATAAATTATATATATATAATTTAGTACCCAAAATATCTGAAATTAATTAAATGCATGGCAATTAAATCGAAACGCAAGATCTCAACGGTGAATCCAACAGGTACGGACGGCCACAAATCCTGAATTAATAGTATTAGAGTTTTGCATATAATTAATATATATAGCGCAATAAATTAAGGAAAGAAACTGAAAAAAAAAAGAGCTTTTGCGCTGCATGCATGCATGCAGTAATATTCGATCCCGACGTTGAACAAGTAAATATATAAGATTCTCCTTAACTCCCAACTCTTCATGTATAAAGATCAATTGAATTATATATATATAATAATCTGTTACTTTGTCATGAGTAGGTAGGAAAACGGTGGTAAAGAGATGCTAGGTTTGATATTTGGAAGATTTGTTAAGATGAATGAATGTGAAGTTTCTACATATTTATCGTGATCAAGGAAATTCATCGGTGGATTATCTTGCAAAATTAGGTGTAGAAGGTGGGTCGGCTCTTTGGGAAACTTATGATGATATTCTGAAGCTGCTTAGAGGTTATTTGAAAATTGAAAAACTTGGACTTCCTCAGCTTCGAATATAGATTGATTCATGTATAAGATTTATTTGTATTTTTCGAAGGTTGTTTATTGTATTGATTGGTTTTAATAAGTTGGATGAGTCCTTGTTTGGATGCTTGGGTTTTGGATTTTTTCTTAAATTCTTGTAACCCCCAAGTGTCAAGTTCATGTAGCTACAGTACTTTTCTCAGCCACAAATGAGGGTCATGTATGATTTGAAGTCCGCTAATGCACGAGCTTGCATACATTTTTCAAGCTATCTACCTGGGATTTTATTGAATATATTATAGTGACCGAGCAGTGGATGGTCGTCCCACGGGTGTCTCGTGAAGTCTTGTTCATTCCACTAAATCATTTCATTAGCATAATATAGTCACACTAATAAAAAGCGACGTTATATGTAGCGACGTTATATGCAACTTAGAGACTAGGGAAAATTATATGTCAGATATTATTTTCTTTCTAACAAAAAGGTCACAAAACTCTTCTAAATTAAACAAAACAGAAAAATTCTATTTTCAAGATGTTCTGTAGAGCAATCCTAGTAAAATATTTTTATACTTGTTATAATTTGATTTAAAAGATAAATTTTGAAATTTGAATCTTATAAATTAAATCTTACTATTTAAGTAATTTGAGTAGTGTGCTCTACATATCGACGGGAGATCATTAAGAGAAACTGAAAACCAATCCATAGATGCTTAAAAACTAAGATCTAGTTTATTTTTAAATATACGATGAAATGAGATGAAATAAGATAAAAGTTAAAAAAAATAATACAATATTATTATTAAATATTTTTTTAATATTAGTTTTATTTTGGGATTTGATAAAATGTAATTTTTTATTTTATTTAATATGCAAATTTGAAAAAAAATGTAATAAAGAGTTTGAAAAAAGTTTTGAATTTTATCTCCGTAAGCAAACCAGGCGGCGTAACTTAAGTCCACTCAAATTCCCATACATCAAAGCACAAAATCAACCCGCGGTGAAATCAGTTCAACAATATTATATAATATAGTCAGCAACTACGTAATATATACGAGCTAGGGCAGGCGTATGAACAACTCCTTACATATATAATAATTGATTTCCAAGTTCTAAACGCACGAGATAGGGTTCAACATTGACACTTTCATCTTCTTACCTATACATATAGTTGCGTCCCTGACCATCATATGAAAACTTCGATCTAACCTAATTAAGTTGGAGTTAAAATATAATTGGTTGGACCATATCAGTATTTTCATCCCTGGCCAAGTTGAGAATTAAAATCCTATTTTTCAAAGGAAATTTCCATTATATAATGATGTGAAGATTTTAGATCACAAATTAATTAATGACTAATACTTTTGAGGGCTCAATTAGTTTAATTGGACGTCAAATTTCTATACCAAATCTTTCAAGAAAACAAAATTATAGAGATTATTTTACTTGTAATTGTAGACCAAAAAAAAAAACCGACGATATCGATGGAGATGAATTGAGATTGGGCTAAGCTAGCTAGCGAGGTTAATGCTGCAAGTCCATAGCACGTTCAACATGCTCAATAAAGTAAATCCGTGGGCCTACTAAGGTAAATAGGTGATAAGCCTGTAACGTATCAGCCGCAAACGCTTTCAATTGGGCCCTCCAACCTGTGTTAGAGAGCCCAAGCCTAATGGAGTTTTTTTGAAAGCCCAATGCTGATTTTACCTTTAAAAACTGATTTGAATAAATCTAAAACGTACGGGTAATCATTTAGGAAAAAATGGGACCAACATAAAAATGATATTAATGGTATCTTTTGGGCCAATTATTTTTTTAATTCAACAATATTGAGAATGAATAATTTTGAGTAGGGATCTCATAGAGTCATAGGTTATATATGCTGATCGATTGGTATAAAACGTCGGAAATGATCTAATTGAATGCACTGAAATATTTCAATATCAATTAAATTTAAGTGCTACTTTTGGAAGAGTATAAGTGAAGGCTGTGGACAATCAGCGGCACCTCCGTATCATATACTTAGAATTTTTATATATACAAAAACATATATAAAAATAAATTTATAAATTGACAACTTTATGTAAAGTATTAGATCTATTTTATATTAAAAGTAAATAAATAATTTTATAATATGGCGTAATACATCAAATTATATCAATTTATAAATTTAATTTTATATAAATTTTTTATAATTAAAATATTTCTCATATATATATATATTCGACATGTTTAATTTGTAAAAAGAATAAAAACAAAGACACAGATAAGGTTAGTCATAATCAAACAGCATTTCAATAATAAATTGATAAAGAAGGCATTCAAGGCAGCAAAGTCCAAATTACTCAATTCAGTAACGTCCTCCAGAATCTCTGTACATTGGGACGAGCGGCCTTCTAAATATATTCCCTTCATTTTTATCTTTATTAATCTATATTCCCATTATTTTCAACATTATTTATGTTTGAGAACTTCTCAAGATGCTGACTAATCTCTCCACGCAACCCAATGCATTTTTAGATATTATCAACATGCAAACTTGTGCAACTCGAGCCAATAAGGTTTTGTTAATTTTACTTCCATGACATCTAACCTTTATAATATAAGTATTGATGGTAATGAATAGTATATAAATAGTCATTTTCAACGTTTTTGACTTTCAATTATATTCTTGATTGCGTAATTTTTGTTATCACTTGTCATTTGCTTCACTTTTTATTTTTCTGAAAAGTTTTATTGTGCTCAAACAAGAGGGCGACATCGCAAACACGCGAGGGAGCAAGAGATTATAGGAGAGGGAGGGGCTTCGACTAAGCTATGGGCGAGCGTGGGTAGGTTGTCGATGAGTAGAGGACACGATAGTGGTGGCTGGAAGTCGTGGGTGACAGTGTACGATGGACTAGGGGTTGAAACGGATCTGGAGACCCATTTTCGAGTTTGTGAGTTTGGAGCTATGTAGGTGTTCAACAATGGTTGGATCTGATGGCTAGGGGTCGCTGGTGAAAATAGGTGGTCCAAGGAGGTGACCGGCGTGAGGTAGTGGCTCGTGATGGCCAGCGCTGGGCTCAATCCATGTTGAAGGTTACACAAGACACCTATTTCAAGTTGCCTACGTATGGCTGAGGGAGAAGCTGCCAATGGTGGCTGGGGTTGCTCGCCGGCGAGAAGAAGCTGATGCGATAGTCAATTGCACAGCAGGTCGCCAGCGGGGGAAGGCTAGTACGGTTTTTTTTTCTAGTTTTTTAACAATTAAATAGGTTTTCTGTTTTTATTTGTGTTTATATTTGTTGGCTTCTTCTTTTTAGATTTGCAATTTTTTACTTTTTATAAAAATAGGTTTACTTTCTTTTTTTTTTTTCTTCTGATTATGATTTGTGTTTTTCTATTGAAATCTAAAGTTTTATATTTGTTTTGATTAGACTCATTACATTCTCTCGAATTTGTTTATTCAAGAATCGTAAAAAATAGGTACAACATCTCAAAATAGTGAATTTCAATTCTCTCTTTTGGTAATTTTCACTATATAATCTCTATTTTAACAGTTGTTGATAAGATAAAGATGAAAGAAAATAAAAAACACTGTTGCAGTGTAGAAAATACAACTTTTGCATGTGATAAAAAAAGACATTGATGGCTAAAAGAAATAATCTGGTAATTGTAATATTTAGACTTTAGATGTGTATTAATCATTTGGATGCACAATATGATTAGTTTTCATTTGATAAAACAAAGTTGATTGGTAAATAAAACAGCAAGCTGGAATTGTTAAGAATCTATTTCTTTTAATTGAAACATAATTGGAAATGAAAATGATGAATGTTCCATAATATGCATAAAAAACTAACTGAAATGAAATAATTTACTATGTTATAAACTATTACAACTTTAATACTAAGAGAAAACCGTAGGCCAGTCGGGTTACATTCTTTGTAAAGAGCGCCCACCAATCATAGAATACCACGTGACATAATTTTTAAAGTTGATAGAAATTACAGTAGTTGCCACACAGACTTCTTGTGTTAGACGCATGGGGAAATTAATTGTATTTACCCTTTTTTCACCGTACGAGTAATAGCGACCAATTAAAAATTAAATTAAAAACAAAAAATTATCATCTCACGTCCCAAAAAGCAGAAGTAGCCCATTTATTCCAGGTTGACTATGTAATCTATTGATAATAGAGAAGATCACCAGCATGCTTTCGCGCCAAGAATATAATATTATTGTTTTGAAATTAAAAAAAAAATACTATTATAAAAGAGAAATAAAAAATTCTCTCTAAAACTTTTAAAAAACTGAAACTTTCTTTCTTTATCTATATTTTCTTATGAATTTCATTACAACTGAAGTCCCTATTTATAAGTTTTGAAATTACTATGCAAGTTACTATACAAGTCACTATGCAGAATTTAAAATAATAGTAGTGCGGTCATTCACATAACTTTAGTGGTGGGACATGGGCGGCTGCCGACGACAACATTTGATTCATTACACTCCCCCTTGAATGACCACCCATAAAGAATCTGCCTCGTTAAAAACTTGTGAAAGAAAAACCCAGTGGGAAGAAAAACTAATGACAAAGGAAAAAGAGTACAGTTTTCTTATATATCCACAAGTGTTTTAAAATTGTCTCATTAAAACCTTGTAGAGGAAAACCCAGTGGGACAAAAATCTCAGCAAAGGAAAAAATAGTACAATCAGCACATTTACTCCCCCTGAAAAGTGCATGACAAAAGATCTTTGAGTCTTCGCATTTCAATGTTATGCACAATTTTCTTGAATGTGGAAGTTGGTAACGCCTTTGTGAATAAATCTGCCAGATTATCACTAGATCGTATCTGCTTGACATCAATTTCACATTTCTCTTGAAATTCATGAGTATAAAAGAATTTAGGTGAAATATGTTTGGTTCTGTCACCTTTGATATATCCTCCTCTGATTTGAGTGATACAAGCAGTATTATCTTCATATAAAATTGTTGGGCTACTATTGATCATGGGAATTCCACACTTTTCCTGGATATGTTGAATAATTGATCTCAGCCAAATACACTCTCGACTTGCTTCATAAATAGTAATGATCTCTGAGTGATTTGAAGAAGTAGCAGATAGTGTCTGCTTAACAGATCTCCATGATATGGTAATATCTCCATAAGTAAATAAATATCCAGTTTGAGATCTACCTCTGTGTGGGTCTGAAAGATAACCTGCATCTACATACCCAATCAATTCTGGATTTGAACCATGTTGATAAAATAATCTCATATCAATCGTACCATGAAGGTAACGAAGGACATGTTTAATACCATTCCAATGCCTTCGAGTTGGTGCAGAACTATATCTTGCAAACAGATTAACTGAGAATGTAATATCTGGTCGAGTGCAATTTGCAAGATACATCAAAACTCCAATTGCACTGAGATATGGTACTTCAGGACCAAGAATTTCTTCATCGTCATCACAAGGACGGAATGGATCATTCTTCACGTCAAGTGTTCGAACAATCATTGGAGTACTCAGAGGATGAGATTTGTCCATATAAAAATATTTTAGGACTTTCTCAGTATACATGGACTGATGAATAAAACTTCTATTTGGCAAGTACTCGAGCTGCAGGCCGAGACAAAGTTTTGTTTTGTCAAAATCTTTCATTTCAAATTCATTCTTTAAATATATAGCAATTTTTGAGATCTCTTCAAGAGTTCCTACAATATTTAAATCATCAACATAAACCGCGATAATGAAAAATCCGGATTCTGATTTCTTAATAAAAACACATGGGTATATAGGATTATTCTCAAATTTTTTTTCAATAGATATTCGCTTAAGCGATTATACCACATTTGCCCGGATTGCTTCAACCCATATAAAAATCTTTGTAATCTGATTGAGTACATATTTCTAGATGTACTTATAGATGCTTCAGGCATCTTATATCCTTCAGGGATTTTCATATATATGTCATGGTCTAAGGATCCATATAAATATGCAGTGACCACATCCATCAACTGCATTTCTAATCCTTTTGTAACAACCAGACTAATCAAAAATCTAAATGTGATTGCATCCATAACGGGAGAGTATGTTTCTTCATAATCAATCCCGGGTTTCTGTAGGAAGCCTTGTGCAACAAGCCGTGCTTTGTATCGCACAATTTCATTTTTCTCATTACGTTTTCGTACAAATACCCACTTATATCCAACAGGCATCACAACCTTTGGTGTTTGGACAACAGGTCCAAATACTTCTCGTTTTGCTAGCGAATTTAATTCAGCTTCAATAGCTATTTTCCATTTTGGCCAATCATTTCTACGTTGACATTTTTCGACGCTTTTTGGCTCACTTTCTACATTACTTCTAGTAATGTCAAGGGCCATTTTATATGAAAATATGTTGTCGACAATAGTTTTATTTCTATCCATAATTTCTCCAGTTTTCATGAAATGTATTGAGATCTCATTATTTTCAGGTACCTGTTCCTCTTCAAGGGAAAACATTTCATGACACACCTCTTCAGGAGGTCCCTTTTTAGGATATTTATACTCTTCAGGAGTTTCCTCTTCAGGAGGTTCTGGAATAGAAGATTTGAGCTCTTTAGGAGCACCAATTATATTTGTAGCATGTATTGTGGGTACGTGTTCTTTAGGAACACCAAATTCATTTTGTATTCTTTTTCTTCTGGGAATTTTGTCTTTTGCACCAATAGGTCTTCCACGTTTTAGGCATGTTTTAGATTCACCTATTGCTACTTTAACAATTTGTCCTTCAGCGACTTCAATGTTTGCTGAAGTATTAATAACAGGAATATAAGATTTTACTACACCTTTAGTGTCAGTAAATACATCCGGTAACTGATTTGCAACATTTTGCAAATGAATAATCCTTTGAACTTCCCGTTTACATTCATTTGTAGGAGGATCAAAATGAGACAGGGTCTTATTATCCTATGTAATATCTTGTCGTGCTTCAGGCACCGACTTTTCTTTACCCATTAACGGAAAATTTGATTCGTCAAAATGACAATCCTCAAAACGTGCTTTAAACATATCCCCTGTAAGGGGTTCAAGGTATCTAATAATGGATAGAGAATCAAAACCAACATATATCCCAAGTCTACGTTGAGGGCTCATTTTTGTACGTTGCGGAGATGCAATTGAAACATATACAGCACATCCAAAAGTACGAAGATGATAAATATTTGGTTGTTGACCAAATGCAAGCTGTAATGGAGAATATTTATGATATGCAGATGGTCTAATGCGGAGATGCTGCATGAAGTATAGCATGTCCCCAAGCAGAAACAGGTAGTCTTGATTTCATAAGTAAAGGTCTAGCGATTAGTTAAAGCCTTTTGATCAAATATTCAGCTAAACCGTTTTGTGTTTGTGTATGGGCAACAGGATGTTCAACATCTATTCCTATTGACATGCAATAATCATCAAAAATTTGAGATGAAAATTCACCTGCATTATCCAATCGAATGGTCTTAATTGGATACTCAGGAAATTGTGCTCGTAGTTTAATTATCTGAGCAAGAAGTCTAGCAAATGCAACATTTCTACTGGAAAGAAGACAAACATGTGACCATCGACTAGATGCATCAATTAGAACCATAAAATATCTAAATGCTCTACTTAATGGATGAATAGACCCACATATATCTCCGTGAATCCTTTGTAAAAAGGATGGAGATTCAATAATGACTTTTGAGTGAGATGGTCTAATAATCAACTTACCTTGAGAACATGCAGAGCACGGAGATTCATTGGGTAGAAATATCTCTTGATTCTTTAAGGGATGCCTATGCGAATTTTCAATAATTCGTCTCATCATTATAGAACCTGGATGTCCAAGGCGATCATGCCAAGTCATAAATACTTTAGGGTCAATGCACTTCTGATGCATTACCAGATATGATTCAATTATTCTCATTTTTATATAATACAATCCAGAACATAGAGCAGACAGTTTTTCTAATACGAGTTTCTGGCCCGATATTGTTTTAGTAATAAGAAGATGCTCTTTACTGCCTTCATTGGTCATTTCAATATGGTAATTATTACGACGTATATCTTTGAAACTCAATAAATTTCTTCTGAATTGTGAAGAGAATAGAGCATCATCAATACAAAATTTGGTGCCATTAGGCAACACAATATAAGTTCTTCCGGAACCCTCAATTAAATCTGATGAACCTGATATGGTATGGACATAGGCTTTACTTAGTGTTAAATTTTGAAAATATTTCTTTTCTTTGAGAATTGTATGAGTTGTAGCACTGTCAGCCAGACATATATCTTTATCATTCAACTCAGAGATAAAAAGCTCATCAATGTGATCCATGATTCTACAAAATATACAAAACTTTTATTACTGATAGAAAGAAAATACATTAATTGAGTGAAACACTTCCATCTCCAATTAAGTGTTCAATACTACCTTCAGGATGATTAAAGAAATCAGATACATCAAGATGAGTAACGTCTACATCTACTGAATCTAATAAATCATCTGATGGTTCTACTAAATTTATTTCATGCACTTTATTCTTTCCTTTAATAAAAGCTTGATATAAATCAGCTAAGTGCTTGGCCATACGACAAGTACGTGACCAATGTCCAGTCATTCCACATCTATGGCACACCTCTTCACTTTTCTTTGAAGAATTATTCTGATGATTTTTACCCCTTTCTGAATTGTACCACTTCTGGTGATATGGTATATTATTATCCCTTTTAATGTTATCATTTTTGGGACCAACATTTTTATAATTTCTCCTACCACGTCCACGCCCCCGATTGTTTTCTAAAGGATGCACCATTCACTTCTAAGAATGATGCAAACCTATTACCATTCATTTCAGGGAATGATATTGAGCTAGTAGGGCGTGACTGGTGGCTTTCTAATAAGAGTTTATTGTTCTGCTCAGCTACTAGAAGATATGATATAAGTTCAGAATATTTTTTGAACTTTCTCTCTCGATACTGCTGCTGCAAGAGCACATTCGAGGCATGAAATGTAGTATAAGTCTTCTCTAGCATATCATCATCGGTGATTTTCTCATCGCATAATTTTAATACTGAGCTTATTTTAAAAAGTGCCGAATTATACTCACTAACACTTTTATAATCTTGCAACCTTAGGTGCAACCATTGAGAACGAGCTCTTGGGAGAATGACAGTCTTCTGGTGTTCATACCTCTCCCTTAAATTGTTCTACAAAATATAAGGATCTTTTACTGTGAGATATTCAGTTTTCAATTCTTCATGAAGATGGTGGCGAAGGAAAATCATTGCTTTAGCACGATCCTGCAGGGATGCTTGATTTCCTTCTTTAATAGTTTCTCCCAGATTCATTGCATCAAGATGAATTTCAGCATCAAGTATCTAGGATAAATAATTTTTCCCAGATATATCAAGAGCAACAAATTTCAATTTTGTAAGATTTACCATTTTCTACACATATAAATAATGAAATAAATACATGTATCTCATATTTATAAATTCACACAGATAATTATCAATAAAATATATTAAAAACTTCAAATAATATATTGAAAAACTTACAGAGGAATAAGGCCACTAGTTTCAGAATTGATAGAACCGTCGTGCTGATAACGTGTTATGAAATTAAATAAAGGAACTACTATTGCAAAAGAGAAATAAGAAATTCTCTCTAAAACTCTTAAGAACTGAAATTTTCTTTCTCTCTCTATATTTTCTTATGAATTTCATTACAACTGAAATCTTTATTTATAGACTTTGAAATTACTATGCAAGTCACTATGCAAAATTTAAAATAATAGTGGTGGGGTTATTCACATAATTTTAGTGGTGGGACAGAGGCGGCTGCCGACGACAACATTTAATTCATTACAATTATAACATTCTTATGTAGATATTTAATATTTAATAGTTAAAAAAAATATTATTATAATTTTAAAAGTGATTATAATTTTAATTATAAAAGTGACATTTTTTTAATTATAAAATTGATCTCTTTTTAATTATAAAAGTGACCTTTTTTCAACTATAGTTGATATAATTTTTAAATATAATTTTTAAATAGCTATAAATATAATATGATTTAATAGTTATAATATAAATAGTCAATAGTTATAAATATAATTTAACTATAGTTAATAGCTATAAATATAATTTAATTATAATAATAGTATATAGTAATATAATATAGTAAGTCTTATATAGTATTAATTAATGCTAATGTATATATTAGTACTATATACTATAGTAAACATTAATAATTAATTTAATTATATTAGTACTATTTAGTAATGTAGAATCTTTTTTCATATTTCAGGGGCTAGACTGTGTTAATCTCCTTCAGGAGGTTGTAGTCTCCTTTAGGGAGCTATAGTCACCTTTAAGGTACTAAAGAGTCATAGTTCGATATTTAGTTGACTGGTTTTTAAGTTCAATTGTAATGCTCTATATGAATGCAAATAGATTGCCTTTAAAAAAAAAAAAGGTACTATAATACTAGTATAATATAGTATATATACTAGTACTATATACTATAATTAATAACTATAAATATAAGTTAACTATAAAGTAATATTATAACTAATTTAATGGTAAGAGTTTATTATACTGTATAGTACTAGTTAATAGAGTAATAACTATAGTAGTTAATATTATTATTGTATAAAATTATAATAGTATTTAATATATAATAATAACTAGTACTATATACTATAGTTAATGGCTACCCATTAATATAAGTATAATATAGTAATATATATACTAGTACTATATACTATATACTAATATAATTACATTAATTTAACTAATACTAATACTATAATATAGTAATATATATATACTAGTACTATATACTATAGTAAACGTTAATCATTATTTTAATTAGAATAGTACTATATAGTAATATAATATAGTATTAATTAATACTAATGAATATACTAGTACTATATACTATAGTAAACATAATCATAAATTTAATCATAATAGTACAATATAGTAAGTATTATATAGTTATTAATTAATACTAATATATATACTAGTAATATCATAATATATATACTAGTAATATATTAATTAATACCAATTGTATCTTAGCGGATCAATATTGGCTATATTTCTACATCATTGTCTCAATTTGTTATTCCCTTTAAATGACCTTCATAAATATCACAAGTTCACAAACCTCCTGAAATATGGGAAAAAATAAATGATTAGATTATAAGATCTATTTCAAACATATATTTACTAAAATTACTTTAGAACTTTGACTAAGCAAACCTCCATCAGTCGTCTAAGTTAGTGTACTCGAAATCAGGTGCCTCAGGTGCCGCCGCAACCACAGGTGTCGCAAATGCCTCAGATACCGCAGATGCCTCAAATGTCGTAGGTGTCTCAGATGTCACGAGTGCCTCAGATCACATATAATCCGTTGTACCTTTTTTAAGACTTTAATATAGTGTACTTTTATTAACATATACGTTCGCCCTCTGCTTTAAGTCATAGTGTTTTAGAAGTATATGCCAATGAGTTTTGTTTTCAGCTAGTTTCATTTATTTATTTTTTATTATTATTATTATTATTATTATTATGTTTTTGTAAAACTGTCTTGAAAACTAAATGCTTTTATATATTTTTTTTCTCATATTCAAAAATTACCTTTGGATTCGGGTTCTATATCATTTTGTGCTTGAGTTGTAAATTTATTTTGGAATTCGATAATAATCTCTTTTTAATGATTTTTCAGTATAAAGTATTTTTAATTATGATTTATGAAGAGATTTGGTGCAAGTTGGAAAACTTGGGTTATTTGACCATTTAGTGAAAATTAAGGAATTTGAGGATTTACGATATTTTAAGGTTTTGGAGGATTTTAGTAGATTCAAAGTATTTTTGGAGAGTTGATATTATAATATTTTGATGATGTTTAGACATTGAGGAAATTTGTTGATTTTATATCTCAAATTTTAATTCTGGAGTTCGTGATCCTCTTGAAATTTATGGAATCTCATGTTATTTTTATAGGCAGCGTGTGATTTTTAGACCAATACTATTATGGAGGAATTCTGAAAAGCTAAAAATTTCAAGCGCGGGGTTCATATGCTTGACTTTGTACCAAATGTAGACTGAGGTTGACTTTCTGAAAATTTATGCATGTTTCGTTATTAAATGAGAACTTGAGAAAAACCAACCTCAGTCATTTCTTTGTATTATTCATGAGATTATATGAAAGAAAGAAAAATGTTTCTATCATGCATTGTGTAGACATGAGTTTAGTTTTTGTCATGTTGTTTCTTAAATGTGAAAAAGAGCGATATTGATTATCTAAAATAATTATGCATTGATTTATAAAGATGCACTGAACTCTGTTTTGGAACTCTGTAATATTTTGATGTGGCTATGAAAACCTTTGGCATGGTATATTGATTTGTATCTGACTCTGTCTCTGCTCTGCTCTACTCTGTCTCTGCTCTATTTGGGTCGGTACCAATTTCTCTGTCTCTGAGTGCACCCATTTTGGAAACAAAGTGATTTATTGTGAACTTTCCTGTGTGCACACTCGGGGTTCCGAGAATGATTAAGAAAAAATTTCACCTTTATTTCTGCCTGGTTTGGCCACCGGGATTAGCATAACCCTACCACGAGGGTTAAATATGGTATCTGCTATGTAAGATACTCTATTTTTATATGACGATGATGCTCAGTTTTGTTATGCCAAAGTGTTCTTTATTTCTTATCATTTAAAAATCATCGCTCTATTATATTTGAAAATCTGTTTTGTTCTGCATATTAAAATTAAAGAATGTTTTGCTCTGTATATTATACTTTGGAAAATGCTCATGTTTTGCACTCTAGTATATGTCCTTCGCTTACTGAGTTGTAGTTAAACCCACCCCTTATCTCTAAATATTTTTCAGATGAGTTTAGATATTTCAACCAAGGGTCGAATTTTGAAGCATTGCGTGAGATGACCTATGAGTGGTTGATTACTCATAAAGAGTTTATATGAGTATTGACAAGTATTAGTAAAAAAACGTTATTGTATACTTGTGATGTAGTATTTCTGGAATTGATGATATTGAGGAAAGTGATTTTGGAACCAAGTTTATATAATATTGGAGAATTGTGAGTCTTTAATTATTTTGTTAAAATGTGAGTTCTGTGATAAAAAATAGCTCTCCAACTCCTACGGGAGCGGAGCATTACATATAGTATATAGTACAATAACTATTAAGTAATAAGAATTTATACTAGTATTTATAATATAATAGGAATATAGTAGATGTTGTTATTTAAATATTAGCAATGTTAATTTAATTATAGTATTAACTACTATAGTTATATTATATATTAAATACTATTATAATTTTATATAATAATAATATTAACTGCTATAGTTATTACTCTATTAACTAGTACTATATAATATAATAAACTTTTACCATTAAATTAGTTATAATAGTACTTTATAGTTAACTTATATTTATAACTATTAACTATAGTATATAAAGCTTGTATATATACCATATTATATTAGTATTATAGTACTTTTTTCTTTTTATAAAGGTAATCTATTTGCGTTCATATAAAGCATTACAAATAGATTTGAAAATCAGTCAACTAAACATTGAACTGTGACTCTCCAACATTTTAAAGGCGACTACGGCTCGAGACTACAACCTTCTGAAAAGAGTCTTGAAATATGAAAAAATTTTCCTACATTACTAAATGGTATAGTATAATTAAATTAATTATTAATGTTTACTATAGTATATAGTACTAGTATATACATTAGCATTAATTAATACTATATAATACTCACTATATTATATTACTATATACTATTATTACAATTTAATTAAATTTATAGCTATTAACTATAGTTAAATTATATTTATAACTATTGACTATATATATTATAACTATTAAATGATATTATATTTATAGCTATTCATAAATTATATTTAAAAATTATATTAACTATAGTTAAAAAAAAGATCACTTTTAAAATTTAAAAAAAAATCATTTTTATAGTTAAAATCATAATCATTTTGAAAATTACAATATTATATTTTTAACTATTAAATATTAAATTTCTAAGGAAGAATATTATAATATTATATTCTTGATTGCGCGCACGAAAGTATGGTCTTCTCTGTTCTCAGTAGTGTACATCTGATCGAGTGTGGATGCTTTCTTGTTATTTTTGGTGTAATCAACGCGCTGGAATAAATGGGATACTTCTACTTTTTGGAACGTGACATGATGACTTTTTGCTTTTAATTTAATTTTTAATTGGTCGTTGTCACTCGTACGGTGGAAAAAGGGTAAATGCAATTAATTTCCTCACACGCCTAGCACAAGAATTCTGTGTGGCAGCAGCTGTAATTTTTAACAACTTTAAAAATTATATTACGTGGCATATAATGATTGGTGGGCTGCTCTTTATAAAGAATGCAGCTCGACTGATCTGCAGCGCCACTCTAATACTAATACATTTATGTTGTATGTAATATTTTTATTTTTTATTTTTTATTTTTATCATTTTGTGCTATCATCTATTTTTATAGAAAACTTTTATATCCAAATTTTCTGTTTCTAAGTTTCGGTTTAATTCTTAGTTTTTTTAAAGGTGTTGGAGGCTCTGCCATGATTGAAGCATCTGCTCAATGAGAATTTTTTTCTTCAGTGCATAGTTACACGTGGATTCCCATATGAATGTTCTAAATTTATCATCGTTGATCTGATTTTTGCATGTTGCAAGGGAAATTTCCTATCTTCTGTTTCCAATTGAGGTTAACAACATTCACAAAACCAAACATGGGAGTGACTATGGTGTCTATGACACTGAAGGAAGGTATATGCTATGTTAAGTTAGTTTTTCAATCTTTTCCTAGGACAGCGTAGAGTATACTCTTTATGATTGCGTTTATCTATATGGAGAAGGATAATCTAAACCTTATATTGGTAAGCTTATAAAAATATGGGAGAGTCCTGACAAGTCAAAAAAAGTAACGGTTTTGTAATTTTTCCGCCCACGCGAAATTAAATATTATGGTGGGGTTAAAGACACGGCCAAAGATGAGTTATTCTTGACTTCAAGAGAAGGCGCAAGCCTTGCAAATGTTAATTCTTTGTTAATGTTTTTTCATTTATTACTTTTCAAAATGAAGTATTTAGTATTAATTTGTGTTTTTTTAATGTAGTTGCTTTTTTGTATATTTGTTTTAGGTACTATTGAAATTTTATTGTTGATGAATGAAAAGCTTTTTTATGAAAAAAAGAGGAAAAAATTCGTATGCCTCTAAAAAAAAGTAATTGTGGATTTTCACATATGTTATTTTGTCATATCTGAACTACTAATAATTAATAATTATTTCAAGGACTTCAGCATCTTCATGATTGTAAACTATTTGAATTTTGAACATGTATTTAGATAATTGGTTGGTATTTGATATGATTATTTGGTGTCTTTGTATTGGTTGGTACACTATAATGACAGTTACGGATATAGAGTTTTTCATGAGACTGTTTGGAGAGCAATTTCTCTCCTTGCTCTTGGAACAAGAATATTCTCCTTTTATTTTTGGCCTCTACTTGTGTATTGTACTTAGCTATGCCTACTCATTGATTAAATAAATTTTTTTACTTATCAATATATATATATAGCGACTATAAGTTTGTTAATACATATCTGCATCTCTTGTTTTTTTTATTTTGGTTCTTTTTCTAGGGATTTGTGGTTGTGGAAACAAATTTTAGATTGTATGCATACTCTTCTCTTCAAAGTTGCACTCTGAAGTTTTACGTCTTTTGTCAAAGTATGTAAGCCAATTGGTTGATAGAATCTTGTTGACCTTCTTTTTTTAGTTAATCTCTTCTTTGTAGATAAGCTAATTGTTTGTGGGTATTACTACTATCTTCCTATTATCCATTGAGCGTTATAATATTTTCTTAATCCTTTCTTAGACAAGTTAATTGTTTGAAAATCTGTTCCAACTTTTAAGTCCTTAGAGCATTCACAACCCACTAGTTGAAAGACATATTTAACTAAATTTTGGCTAAAAAATATTAAAAACCTGCTTGAACAGCTCTCCAAAACTAAAATAAATTTAGTTTTCTCTCTCCTTGCTCTCCAAATTTAGCTAAAAGGAAAGAGAAAACTAAATTTATTTTGAGACTAAAATATTAACTTCACCATGGTAATGGTTAGATGTGGACATTGTGTTAATTTACTTTCAGTTAACATGGCAATTTCGCTTCAAGTTGTTCCTCTTCCTCCACATGATACTCAGGTATATGTATATAATTAATTGACCAAATTCTTTTTGCTTCTTTTTTTCGAGATATTTTCTAGCTATATATGTTGGGGGGACTCAATCTATATTTAAATAATGGCAATAAATGCAAGATAAAGGGATTGCTTATTGTTTTTTATCTGCTATATTTTTTTCTTTAATTTACGTTTCTTTCTTGTTACTTGCATCTGATTGTTTTTGAATAATAAACCAATATTCAAATTATAATTGGAATTAAAATAAATAAAAATTTATAAATTACTATTTTAATAAAATAGCTATTGATTTGTATACCTGTTATTTGATATAGTAAACAGTGACTAACTAAAATTTATAAAATTAAAATTTCAAGTTAAAATTTAGCTTAACTTTAGTTAGTGGGTTGTGAATGTTCTTAAATCTTCCCTCAAACTGATTTGTTTGATATTCACATGGGAGACGAAGATGATCACAGTAAATAGATAATATGACTTACAAGTATAATGAATGGCATGCATAGATTTGATTGATTAGGACCACAAAAAATGGTTTATGGTATGCGAAAATTTGTAGTTTCATTAAAAATCTCAACTCTGCTGTACGAGTGAGCCGACAATGGCTCAGCATACTCCTAGCATTTTTAATTTTTATTGCTTTTGCTAGGCACTAATACAAACAGCAGGTATATTTGGCTTCTCATCTATTGTCTCAAATAGCCATGTATGTTTATCAGATTTCAGACTTAAGGAGCTCATCTTGTTATTTTGGCAAAGCATAGAACTACCACTATTTAGAACAATATTTCAAATTCTGAATTTAGATAGGACATTAATTACTACAAAGGCAAGGCTCAACATTTTAATGTTTGAAGATGCTCAACGAGTTAAGGTACCAAATATAGATTTAGAGCATTTTCAACTTCTACCTCATTGTAATGCCTCTAAAATATATGGTACTCAGATCATAAGAAAGATCTTGATGCATTATAGAATAGAGATCAAACTAAGTTATATCGTGTTTGGTTTTGTGAAAAAACAGTACTCTCCACTTGAGAAAACAGAACATTTATATAAAAAATTACATATGAAAAATGTGAGAGGAGTTACATTTTCGTAACAATTTCTGCAAACTCTATGAGAGCAGAACCAAATAGGGGCGATAAGGCACATTAATTTTGTTTTTATTTTTCTTTTGTTTTTATATTTAATGTTTGTCTGGGTAATTTTCTTTGTAAATAAATAAATTGATGAAACTATTATTATAGGATGAGATATTATTTAGAATGATATGTGCATATTACCAATTATTAGTATTGGTATGTGCAAATTACCAATTCATATTACCAACTGTGCTTCTTTGGATTAATTTGCTTTGTTTAGTAACTTTTATGATCTCTAGTGTTTTTTTCCTAATATTTTTTGTTCCTATATAGCAAAAGAAGCAATCTGTAGCGAGCGATCTAGGACAAATCATTAAGCAAGTCCATTAATGCGTAATGGAAAGAAAAGGTAGAATAAGACAGTAAAGCCGTTACTTCCTTCTTTTTTGTTTTCTTTTTATGCCAAAGCTGTACTATTTGAAAACCGTAGGGTATAAGTAATATATAGACTTTATAGTTTCAATGGTTATTTTGGGTATTACTATCTCTAAAGCTATTAGATCCTTTTTGTTTTTATATTAATTCAGTTCTTTATCATTTTTTTAGAAGTATTTTACCAAGTAGATGCCTAAGATAAGTAGATGGATGATTTATAGCTTTTGCACCCTGTATATTTGAATAGAAGAAAATCCTCAAACCACTAATTAGTGTTTGAGGCATTGCTTAAAATACTTGTGTTAATCATCTTCCATAATTAAAAATTTACATTGAGAGTTTTCATCTTCCATAATTATTAGTATTGGTTTAAAACATCAATGTTAGAAGAGTAACTACAAGCATAATACCATGGTGTAAGTAGCTTCTTTTTAAGGCACATGGCAGCTGAAGAAAGATGCTTAAAACTTTAAATCTGCAATTGTTATAGTGATAAGGAATGATATTTTTGACATAGAAAAAAACTACACACCAATATCGACCTGATGTTGTACAAAGACAGCCCTTTAAAATTCTCCAACCTTGAACAATGAACACCAATATTGTCTTGAACAAGTCAATTCAATTAAGTTTTATAAATTGTACACTTAAAAGTGTAACACCATTCATCTTAGCTACAAACACAAACTTTCAAATGCATGGGTTTAGTCAAATTGTTTTTTCACCGACACATTTCTTCCTCTATTACTCTAGGTTTTTTCGACAGTTCTTGGCATTCTTTGGCATACATCAGATGGCACTGTCCCTGTTTCGGTTCATTGCTGCTGTTGGAAGAACACAAGTTGTTGCAAATACATTGGGTACCTTCACTTTGCTATTGGTTTTTGTGCTTGGAGGGTTCATTGTTGCCAAAAGTAATTCATCTCTTTACATCTATCTTTATGTGTATTTTCAAGCATTAATTTATTTTATAACAAATCTTGAATCTTATTTTCCTTCTATGCCTGTAAAAGTGACATTGAGCCATGGATGAAATGGGGCTATTATATTTCTTCTATGATGTATGGGCAGAATGCCATAGTAATGAATGAATTTCTTGATAAAAGATGGAGTGCGGTAAGATATCTTCAAAGTTTAATTATATTTATTTGTTGATTTAGGAATTGCTCTTCAGTTCATATCTAAATATAAGCTCAAATTAGGCCTTTTCAACTCCATAAGCCATGATGATAGTCATTCAAAACTTTATATGTTGCAGTCTAGTATTAATGGATCTACAGTCGGACAAATCCTGCTCAAGTCCAGAGGCTTCTTTACTGATGAGTACTGCTTTTGGACTTGTGTTGGAGCACTTTTTGGATTTTCTCTTCTCTTCAACCTTTTATTTACTGCAACATTGACTTTCCTTAATCGTAAGTATCATATCCCAATCTACTCAAAGTTCCGTTTATAAAAAAGAAACCTTGGAGTTGATAAACCAGTTTGTGGTAAATAAATTTCAGCTTTGGCTCATTCAAAAGTAGTCATTGTGGATGAAGAATATGACAAGAAGAATAAGAAATCATCCGCTGGACAGCATGGAGCAAGGTTTAATCATTTACCTTTCTTTCCCTTCTTTTTTTTTTTCTTTTTTGTTTCCCTTATTCCACGGCTTGTTCTGGCATTTAGTAAAAATTCCCTCATAAAATAACTAATTGATCTTTCCTTTTCAATTAGGGAGCTACGAGTTTAAATGTTGTTTTGTAACAAGCATGGTATTATCTAGAAAAAAGTTTGTACCAGTTTGATATCTCGCCACATCTCTGCACAAATACAGTTTTCGATGCATTCAATAGTAACACCTTTAAGCAAGAAAACTGGTAGCATAAATGCATTAACATGATGTTTGAACAAGAACAAATGTGTGATGTTTTGCAGTTATAGTGGTAACCGACTAGAACTAAGATCAAGCAAAGAATTTTACAAAAACTGTTTTTTCATTCATTGAAGTTGAAAATCTTTTGAACTCTTGGAAGTATTCATACTTGCGTTAATGCAATTTTTCCCTTCCCTTAGAGAATGAAGATAATGTGATACATGTATATTTGAGAAGAAAACCAAAGACACAGTGGTTTAGTCAGTTAATAGGAAATCTTCATTTGTATACATCCCCTGTACTTTGACTGTGTGTACTTTTCTTAAGAATAAAAATTCTTAATTACACCTATAAAAACAAATGGTTTAGAGATTTTATCTTCTTTCATAAGTCTGGCCTTTTGTGAAAAAATTACATGTCTCGATTTGCCTGTGAGAAGTTCTTTAGAAATTGTTGAGACTATTTTAAGGTATCCCTTGTAGAAGAGAAATGTATTTTATGGCTCCGAAAATGGTTACATATTTTAAGTTCTCATGGCTATATGCAAAACCCATACGTGCACAATAAAGCTTCGATGTTGTTTCTTATATTGATTTCTTGCATTTGTTTATAAAAATATGCAGAGCAGATACTTTTGAGCCATCAACTAATGGATGAAATTGGTTTTTATTAAAATGCAAGAAACTCTTTGGGTATTATTAATAATGAATACTGGTATTTACATTGTTTACGCAGGTAAAGCATTGTATTTTTACCGCTTTTGCTGCCTTTTGGTTCCCCAAGAAGATTTGAGATTTTAGTCACCTTCTCTGCGAAAGCTACGGTTTATTCCTAACTGTAATGAAATGGGACAAACGTTGTGCAGGTTTCTCTCTCTCTCTCTCTCTCTCTCTATATATATATATATATATCATGTGTGCAATGATATGCATGACAAGTGTAGTTGATATTGAATATAGGTTGAAGCTGAATGCCAACTTATTTCAATGGCTGAAATTAGTATAACAGTTTAAGAAATGAACAAATTTTCTGATTTTTGTTTCAATTGTTGTTGCCCTACTATAAGATTGATACTTATACCTTTTTTTAATTTAGTTTTATTTCAATTCAATATTAATTTTTATAATCTCTGGGATTAGCTTCTTTCTTAGTTTCAGGATGTCAGCTGCTAGAAATAAGGCACTGTCCTTGTCCTATTGGGAAAACAAGAAAAAAAAAAAAACTTTGTGCATGGTTTTATCTTATTATGTTGCGTGGGTTTTTTTTGTAATTATGATAAACCTAATTGCGTGTGAGACCTTCCATCAATGCCATTAGATCATTCATTAAAAGTCGTTGGGGCTTTCTGGGCAGCCTATTGTGTCTGGGATGAAATATCCACGTAATATTTTCATTCGCACGGCATCGAAAGATGATTTCAATAAAGCCCAACCCTGCCCCGCATTTCTCCTCGCTCTCATTTATATATATATATATATATATATATTATATATGTGTGTGTGTGTGTGTTTATATATATATACATATATAAACATAAATATTTGTATATGTTAATATATATATATATTACAAATTGTGTATATATAAATATATATTACAATTTGCAATACTTGTTCACAAAGTATACACTAGTAAATTTAAAAATTACATAATTTAAAAACTACAACTTACAAAATTTAAAAACTATTATTTACACAAAATATGCACAAGAAAATTTAAAAACTACATAGTTTTTAAATTATAGTCATTTACAAAATTCAAATTTATAATTTTAGTCTAAACGTATTTTATCACTTTTAGATTTAAGAATAATTCTTAAACATGGTAGAATATAGTCCATATTTTAATCGAACATGAAGTGGGACAGGGTGCGGGAATGGGGCTATCTTGCATCATATGGTACGGGTAGCACCCCTACTAATTTGGAAGGTACTGATTCTTCACATAACCCTTGGATTGTTAGTGGAGATTTTATCTTTATTCGATCGGATTATGAATAAAGCAGTGGAAGACGAAGTTCTAGAAAGGCCAAAGATTATTTTTTAATGTTTGGATTCAAAAGTGTAGAACTAAAGGAAATAGCTTAATCTGGTGCAATTGTCAAGAAGGTTTAGTTAGGAGCTGGGCGAAGTTGGATAGAAGTTTAATGGATTCAAATTGTATAATTCGGTACCCTCGTGCGATTACTCATCATCTCTCTCGGACAACTCCCCAATAGTGATAAATTTGGATGGTGATCAAGTAAGATTGGGACCTGCTCCTTTTAGGTTCCAACAAATGTTGACTGAGCATTCTAACTTTCTGAAGTTAGAAGAGATGAATTGGCAAGTGCCAAGCTCCAGTTTTGGCTTGTGGAAATTTGCTAGGAAACTAAAACATCTTAGAAGGGTTCATCGAGAATGGAATAAGAAGACTTTTGGCCGACCTCAAAGCCATATTCAAGAGCTTGAAATCAGGATTGTTGTATTGGGGGAAGCACTCCAAATTGAGTACAACAAGGAGGTAGAGCAAGACCTTCTTGTGTCCAAGGTGGAGCTGAATACATGGCTAAATAGAGAACCTTAGGCTGTCGCACATGGTTAAGGTGGACTGGATGAAGGGTGGAGACTGCATTTCTAAGTTCTTCCATGCTGTCAGAAATAGGAAATGTTGCCCAGATGACTAACACAAGAATGGGGGTGAATTGAGTTTTATTTAAAAAAATAACAATTATAAATCAAATATATAATATAAAATATAAACAAAATATGAAACAACAATAAATATAAAGAGTAAGGGTAAGAGAGAAGCAAACTCAGTATGTTAACAAGGTTCGGCCCTACTGCCTACGTCCTCGCCTCAAGCTACCCCTTAAAAATCTCTGAATTCACTATTTAATCTCCTTCAGGTGGAGATAGAAACCTATTACACTTTTGAGCAGCATCGCTCCAAAGAATCCATGTAGAACACCATCTACACTTCTAATCACCTCACACTTGGTGATTTAACTATTCCCCGTGTAGAACACCTTCTACACACACAAGGGTTATACACACCCTTTTACTGATACAAGAATTGATAGTGGGTAGGCTATCAAAAAACACTCCTCAATGAGTGAAATAAAAACAATACAGTGCAAACTACATCTCTCAAAATGAATAAGGGTTAAGGCTCAATGCTTAGAGAAGAGAGAATGAAAACTTTGAATGAATGTTGTATGTTCTTGGTGTTGTAAATGTGAAGCTCTCAAATGATCTATTTATAGGCATATGAGACTTCATATTCAAATTTAAAAAGATTCACATGTCAAAGACATCATCATTCACTTTTCAAAAATTTCAAATCAAATCTTTTTACTTTTTGCATGTGACAAAAGGAGCACACTTTAATTTTCAAAAATTTCAAATCTAATCTTTTACTTTTTGCATATGACAAAATGAGCACATTTTACTTTTCAAAATTTTCAAACAAAGATGTCTATCTTTTGCATAAGTCAAGAAAAGCATCCATCACTTTTGAAAATATTCAAATAAAACATGCACATGTGAAAGATGACAATCAATCATCTTAATATTTTTAAAGTTCAAACCTTTAATCATATCATGCACATGTGAAAGATGACAATCAAGCATCTTAATATTTTCAAAATTCAAACCTTTAATCATGTCATGCACATGTGAAAGATGACAATCAATCATCTTTCAAAATTTTTAAAATTCAAACATTTAATCATATCATGCACATGTGAAATATGACAATCAATCATCTTTCAAAATTTTCAAATTTAATTTTCAAAATATTCATGCATATGTGGAAAATATATTTTAATGTTTTATGATAAAATATTAATTTTGAGCCTTAATTCTAATTTCGAATTTTTAAGAGATTTACAAAATTACTCTATGATTTTAATGTGAACTTATTCTCTTCTTGCTCATGCTTGCTTCCTTGATGTGCTTGATTCTATTGTGTGGACAACTTGAACTTGAGACTCCTTTATTCTTCGAATTCATTTGTTATCATCAAAATCCATGTGTAGATTTACACGAAACTTGAAACCTTGAGTTCAACAATCTCTCCCTTTTTTATGATGACAAATGCTTGATAGAACTTGAAACCTGTATGAATACTTAAGCTCCCCCTGAGAATGTGCGTTAGTTTTTCAAGCAAAAATATAAATATAATTCCAAGCATATATAACAAGTTTAGCAAATTAAACAATGTTAATATTCTAGTCTAAAACTTCTCCCCCTTTTGGCATCATTAAAAAGGAATTATAATTAGCTCAATAAGATATATTCCTATAATAACCAATAGACAAATAAAACGATGCGTTAGTAGAGACTATAGAGAATTCGGTGCGTAGCCACACGTGTTTGACAAAACCTGCAAAGGCTGAAAGCCTAATTTCGATAATTCGATGCGGAAGGAGATTTTGTAAAGAGCTGAATAATTGAAACCACCCGTGCCCGACAAAACCTGCAAAGACTGGAGGCGTAGCTCTGGCAATTCGGTGCAGAGATTTGATCCGCTTGATGTTGCTGAAAAATGAGATATCATCATGATTTATAAGGTTGTCTTGTTCTTATTTCCGTTTCTATAAGAGCAATCCTTAGCTTTATCTATTTCGCATCAAAATTTCTTTTCATCTTTGCAATTTGTTTGCATTCTCATTCTACAATTTTTCAATGGCTCGTAGATTTTCTTTCAGTGCTTCTCTTGATCAAGATTTGAGGTATCCTTCACCTCAGTCTCAATCTATTTCTGCATATGTCGGGGGTGCCATAAAGCAACAAGAGACTGATTTAGCTAATAAATCAGATCATGATGGCATTTACGAGCTTGTGGGTCCCGGAACTCGATACTCATCATCTATCGTCACGTTTTCTGCTCGATTCCAGTCTAAAACTCGCGAAATTGAGAAGCTTAGCGAGACTGTTTCTGTACTTCAACGACTTGTTTATGAGTCAAACAAAAAAATAGTAGAGTTAAAGCAACAAAATAAGGATTTGAAATCCTTGCTTATCTCTTCATTTCGATTGCCTAATCCTTTAGACAAGGATGGTATGATGATTTATGAGGAGCAAATACATTTGAATGATGAGGCTAAACGTCTCAAGTTTCTGTAGGTCATTTAAGATAATGAAATAAAAATATCTAGCAGATATCCATGGCATGCATCATTCCTATTTTTCTTCTAATCATGCATAGTCTATCTTCTGGTAGGGGTTTTGTGAAAATGTCTGCCAACTGATCATATGTACTAGTGAATTCTAATACAATATCGCCCTTCTGCACATGTTCTCTAAGAAAATGATATCTAATTTCAATATGTTTGGTCTGAGAATGTTGTATTGGATTCTTTGAAAGATTTATAGCACTTGTATTATCACATTTGATTGGAATATGATTGTATATAAGTTTAAAATTCTCAAGTTGTTGCTTCATGTAAAGAACTTGAGCACAACAACTACCCGCAGCAACATATTCTGCCTCAGCAGTAGATAGTGCAACAAAATTTTATTTTTTACTAAATCAGGAAACTAGTGCACGACCTAAGAAGTGACATGCTCCACTAGTACTTTTTCGATCTATTTTACAACCAGCATAATCTACATTTGTGTAGCTGATTAGATCGAAATATGTGTGCTTAGGGTATCATAATCCTAAGTTAATTGTACCACTAAGATATCTAAGAATGCGCTTAACTGCAATTAAATGTGATTCTTTTGGAGATGATTGAAAGCGTGCACATAAGCACACACTAAACATAATATCTGGTCTACTGGCTGTCAAATATAATAAGCTACCAATCATATCTCGATATACCTTCGAGTCAACTGTTTTGCCGGATTCATCTTTATCAAGTTTAGTGGATGGGCTCATTGGTGTTCCAGTTTCCTTAGCACCTTCCATCCCAAACTTTTTCAGTAATTCTTTAATATATTTTGATTGATTGATGAATGTCCTACTTTTTGCTTGCTTAATTTGCAATCCGAGAAAGAATGTAAGCTCTCCCATCATGCTCATTTCAAATTCTTCCTGCATAATCTTAACAAAAACTTGGCACATATTTTCATTAATAACACCAAATATTATATCATCAACATAAATCTGAATCAAAAGAATATCATCATTTTCGTATTTAATGAAAAGAGTTGTATCAATTTTTCCTCTTGAAAAGTCTTTTTCAATCAAGAAACCACTAAGTCTCTCGTACCACGCTCTAGGAGCTTGTTTGAGTCCATATAGTGCTTTTGTGAGTTTGAAAACATGATTTGGAGAAATATAATTTTCAAAACCTGGAGGTTGCTCAACATATACCTCTTCATTTATAAAACCGTTTAAGAAAGCACTTTTAACATCATTTGAAAAAGTTTGAAATCTTTATAACAAGCATATGCAAGAAGCATTCGAATAGCTTCTAATCTTGCGACTCATATGTCTCATCACAATCGATTCATTCTTCTTGATTGAAATCTTGAGCTACAAGTCGAGTCTTATTTCTAGTAATGACTCCAGACTCATCTTTCTTGTTTCTAAAGACCCATTTTGTTCCAATAATAGTATGATTTTTGGGTCTAGGAACAAGTGTCCAAACATCATTTCTTTCAAATTGATTAAGCTCTTCTTGCATAGCTAGAATCCAAGATTCATCAAGAAGTGTTTCATCAATATTTTTAGGTTCAATCTGAGATGGAAAAACAGTATGATTACAAATATTTCTAAGAGATGATCGAGAGCTTACACCTCGTGAAGGTTCTCCCAGAATTTATTCCACTGGATGATCTTTCACAAATTTCCACTGTTTTGTTGCATCTTGTATTAAATTTTGATGATCTTTCTTGATGTCTCCATGTTGGACTTCCTCTATTGTGTTCTCTTTGTTGAGATTGAGACTTTCCATATTATTTATACCTCCTGTTTCTTCATCAATAGGTTTCTTGGAGAGTAGAGAATTAGATTCATCAAATACTACATGCATAGATTCTTGTACAGTCAAGGTCTTTTTATTGAATACTCTATAAGCTTTACTATTAGTAGAATACTCGAGAAAGATACCTTCATCAGATTTTACATCAAACTTGCCTAAATTATCCCTATCATTTAAAATAAAACATTTGCATTCAAATACATGAAAATAACCAATGTTGGGTTTTTTCTCATTCCAAAACTCATAGGGGGTTTTATCTAATTTGGATCTTAGCATAACTCTATTTATAATATAAGATGCAGTACTTACCGCTTCAGCCCAAAAATAACTAGGCAAGTTGTTCTCATTGAGCATTGTTCTTGTCATCTCTTGAAGAGATCTATTTTTCCTCTCTACTACCTCATTTTGTTGAGGAGTTCGAGCAGAAAAATTATGCACAAAACCATTTTCATCATAAAATGTTTCAATATTTTTATTAACAAACTATTTTCCCCTATCACTTCGGATACTTGAAATAGTATAACCATTTTCATTTTGAATTCTCTTGCATAACTTGGTAAATGCATTATGTGCCTCATCTTTATAAGCAAGAAAGATGACCCAAGTATATCTAGAGAAATCATCAACAATAACAAATGTATAATATTTTCCTCCTAAACTTGCAACTCTATTTGGTCCAAAAAGATCCATATATATCAGTTGCAGTGGTCTAGTAGTGGAAATATGTTTCTTGGTTTTAAAAGAAATTTTTGTTTGTTTACCAAATTGGCATGCATCACAAATTTTGTTTTTAAGAAAATTTGCCTTTGGTAAACCTTTCACAAGATCTTTTTTGAAAGTTTGGAAATAAATTCCATGTTGGCATATCTCTCAAAATGAATAAGGGTTAAGGCTCAATGCTTAGAGAAGAGAGAATGAAAACTTTGAATAAATATTGTATGCTCTTGGTGTTGTAAATGTGAAACTCCCAAATGATCTATTTATAAGCATATGAGACTTCATATTCAAATTTAAAAAGATTCACATGTCAAAGACATCATCATTCACTTTTCAAAAATTTTAAATCAAATTTTTTTACTTTTTGCATATGACAAAAGGAGCACACTTTAGTTTTCAAAAATTTCAAATCTAATCTTTTACTTTTTGCATATGACAAAATGAACACACTTTACTTTTCAAAATTTTTAAATAAAGATATCTACCTTTTGCATAAGTCAAGAAAAGCATCCATCACTTTTGAAAATATTCAAATAAAACATGCACATGTGAAATATGACAATCAATCATCTTAATATTTTCAAAGTTCAAATCTTTAATCATATCATGCACATGTGAAAGATGACAATCAAGCATCTTAGTATTTTTAAAATTCAAACCTTTAATCATGTCATGCACATGTGAAAAATGACAATCAATCATCTTTCAAAATTTTCAAAGTTCAAGCATTTAATCATGTCATGCACATGTGAAATATGACAATCAATCATCTTTCAAAATTTTTAAATTTAATTTTCAAAATATCATGCACATGTGGAAAATATATTTTAATGCTTTATGATAAAATATTAATTTTGAGCCTTAATCCTAATTTCGAATTTTTAAGAGATTTACAAAATTACTCTATGATTTTAATGTTAACTTGTTCTCTTCTTACTCATGCTTGCTTCCTTGATGTGCTTGATTCTATTGTGTGGACAACTTGAGCTTGAGACTCCTTTATTCTTTGAATTCATTTATTATCATCAAAATCCATGTGTAGATTTACACGAAACTTGAAACCTTGAGTTCAACAGGAAAAAACTTTGAGCCTCTCGAAAATGAGATTGTCCAGTGGAGAGATGCTTTGCGGCCATGAGGATTTTCATCAAGGAGTAGTGGAGAATTTTCAAGAATTATTATGGAAGGAGGGACAAGGTACGCTTCCTAATTTAGAACATCTAATCCCTCAGGTGGTTAGATAAGAAGATAATGTCCACATTTTCGGCGAGCCAAACATGGAGGAATAAAAGAAGCCATTTTCAGCATTCCAAGTTCTAGTAGCCTGAGACTTGATACATTTGGCTCCGGATTCTATATTGCTTGCTGGTCTATCATTAAAGAAGATATGTTAGAAGCTGTGAGAGAATTCTTTCGGGGTGCTGATTCACGTCATCATTTGTAATGATGATTCTGATGGTTGAAAGACGAACATGATTTGATGTTTCATTCGTTCTCTCTTTGCTCGGTTTTTGTAAAGCTTGCTAAAAATTATAGTTTTCTTAGTCATTTGCTCCCAAAGGTGATCTCCATGGAGCAAGTTGCATTTACTCCGGGAAAGAGTATATTTGAAAACACTAGTCTTATTCAAGAAATGGTCCACTCGATTAATAGGAAAGCTGTTTGTGGAAATATTTTAGTGAAATTTGATATGGCTAAGGACTATAACCATGTTGGTTGGGAGTTCCTACTTCTTGTTTTGACTTCTCTCAATAGGTGTGCTATTTGATTGAAGCTTATATTGCTACTTCTTGGTATTCCATTGTATTGTATGGAATGGCTAGAGGTTTCTTTCAAGGGGGTAAAGGACTTAGGCAAGGAGATCCTTTATCTTCATATCTCTTTATTATTTTACAAGAGGTGCTATCTCACCTTATTAAGAAAAGTTGCTTGGAAAAGAGAATGGGTTAGTTTGTGCAACCTTGCAATACGCCTTTGGTCTCTCACCTCATGTATACAGATGACGTGGTATCTTTGCAAAAGGTGCAAAGAAATCTCTTCGGGGTATGATGTAAATTTTTAATACTTATGAGGAGTGGTCAGGTCAATAGAATAGTAAAGAAAAAATGGCAATTTATTTCTCAAAAAATTTACAATGGAGAGAAAGTATGCTACTTTGAGGTTGATAGGTTTCTCGAAAGGTTCATTTTTATTTAAATATCTGGCTATGCCTATTGTTTCTAGTCGGTTGAGAGTTACATTTTTGGATGAGATGGTGAACAAAGTACATAAAAAACTGCAAGATGGAAGATGAGGCTTATTTCAACCTGGGGAAGACTCACATTGTTGAAGTATGTACTATCAAGCATGCCTTTACATCTTCTTGCTATAGTGCAGGTCCCTAAGACTAACATAAAATTACTTAATAGATTATTGAGCTCTTTCTTTTGGAGTGAGACTAATGAAAAAGCTAAGAGAAAGTGGTTGGCTTGGAGAAAATTGTATATGCCGATAGAGGGGGGTGGTATTGGTCAAAGAAAATTTGAAGATATGCAAATGGCATTTCACTCAGAATTTGCTTGGAAACTTATGTTTCATTGATTCTCTTTGGGCACAATTCTTTAGAGTTAAGTATGTGGGTGCGGGGCACTTATCCTTGATTGCTCCAAATAGAGGTTCTCGATTTGGAGAGCTATTAAAAAATGCCTTCACATTGTCCTTGATCAGTTGAAATGGTTGATTAAGGATGTAAATGTCTCATTTTGGTATGACAGGTAGGTGGATGACAAGCCGCGAAGCAACTAGTTTTCAATCATTGACAAGCCAAATCTCAAAGTGTTCGAATGCACAATTGAAAATGGCTAGGATGTTGATTGCTTCAAAGGTTGGTGGGAGATACTAAAGCAGAGGAAATATTGATCTTCTTGGTTAGCCGTAAAGAAAAAAAAAAGATGTGCTCGTTTGGAAGCAAAGTATGGATGGGTCTTTTTCATCTAAGGGTGCTTGGGAATGTACAAGAATTTGGGCGTCGAAATTGCAATGGTCCGAATGGGTGTGTTTCTACCTCCAAAAGCTTCAATCATGATGTGGAAGGCCCTAAATGACTGTCTCAGTGTTGATGATCAAATTAGAAGAGTGGATATTCAGTTAGCTTCTACTGCAAGGAAGGGGGATATGAGGACCTAAACCACGTGTTATTCAATGGTGAACTCACATAGGAAATTTGGCAAACATGTGGGAGGCAATTCGGTTTTGCCTCTATCAGGTGTTCGAACTGGAAAGATCATATCCAGTTCTAGTAACTATGCGGAACTCTTGAGTGTGTTAGAAGAAATTAAATATTGTAAGCATAAAGGATTTTTGGAAGTAGACATTGAAATGGATTCTAAGGTATTACTCAACTGGTTGTAGCATATAAAATGTGAAGTTTGGTACATATAGGACTACTGGGATGAGTTGATGAATACCCTAATAGAGATGAATTTTGTAATGCACCCGTGGACTTTTTGACAAAAATGGGGAGCACATGATTCTAGTATGAGCTGGTATAATTTAAGGGACTTACCCAGAAACTTAGAGGATGGATTGGGCTGGACAAACTCGGTTTACCTTGCATGTTGATTATTTATGTCATTTTTTATAATATCTGGGTTGGATTCATTGTATAATATTTGTTACCCCTAGATGTCTAGTTGATAATAAGTTGGTTGATTGTTGTAACACGACTTCTCACCAACATAAGTGAAAATTAATTAATAAACTGTTGAAAGTATCGCCCTCATTTTTGTCAATATATATATATTTAATAATTGATGTAATACTATTTATCGACTAATATTTAATGTTGTTACAGGTTATATCTACTTTTATTTAGATTATAAAAAGAATAGAAAACAATGTTATATATAAATTTGAAGGCATGCAAATTCTTTTATAAAAAAATAATAATAAAATCTATTATAAAATTTGCAATTCTTGAATGTACAATCTTCAACCTATTTATTTGAACAAAATGAATAAATCTGAAATTTACCTAAACAATTACTTTTTTTATTAATGACTCACTTTTTTTCAATTGGAGTAAGTGAAAATTGCACACTATACTTTTATAACATTATATTTATACTTTTGTAATAGGTCTCACTAATTTTATCAAATATAAGATTTTACAAAACTTAGGATACCTATATAAACTACCCATATCATTTTTCATAAAATATTTATCAAAATCATCGCATTCTTAATCATCCACTAAAATTATGCCACGAGGGCTTGATCAATGGAAGACCCAGCTCTTCGTGTTCTCTACCCCCGCAAGTTGCTGTAGATTAAGCTAAAAAAAAATCATAAACGGCGGACTTCTTTACGAAAAAATTATTATAATAAACGATATTGGAAAAGGTAGAGCAGTAGAGGACCAAAGCGAGGTCCACTTCATGCAACCCGACTGAACTAGAAGACTCATACTTTATACTAATATTATATTAGGATACATAGCCCCTGGCACAACACCCCAATTCTTGCTAGATCGTTTCAAAAAAATACAAAAAAAAAAAACACTCCATTCCTAGTAAAAACAAATCTCGGGAGATGCTCATGCAATAAAAGTTGATGTTTACTAGCTTTTATATATATATATATATATATATATTGTAATGAACGAACGAAACAGCAGCTATCTCATATTCTATCACTAAAATTATGTGAATGATCCTATCATTATTATTTTAAATTTCACATAATGACTTGTATAGTGACTTGTATAATAACTTGTATAGTAATTTTAAAGCCTATAAATAGGGATTTCAGTTGTAATAAAATTCATAAGAAAATATAGAGAGAGAAACAAAATTTCAGTTCTTAAGAGTTTTAGAGAGAATTTCTTATTTCTCTTTTGCAATAGTAGTTTCTTTTTTTTAATTTTATAACACGTTATCAGTACGAGATTCTACCGATACTGAAGCTAGTGGTCTTCTACTTTAAGTAAGTTTTTAAATATATTATTTACAGTCCTTAAGATAAATATTAAAGGTAATATTACTGAATATTACTTGATAAAATTTTATTTTTATTCTCATGATAATGTGAATATATTTCTTAAATTCACATATTTATTTTTGTAATATAATGTCAAATATTGAGATTTATTACTATTGACATTTCTGAAAAATGTTATTTATCCACGATCCTTGATGAGATCTATTTGGATATGATGATGAACTTGAAAGATATAATCATAAAAGAAAACCATATATCCCTGAAAGACCGTGCTGTGTATCTCATGATGAAAAATCATCTTACTGTGTGAAATGAATTAAGAGAGTAATAAAAGCACCAGAAGATGTAATCCTCTCAAAAGATCATTATGATTTATTGCACCTGAAGTTGCGAGATTTTAAGAGTGGTATTAAATATTCTGCACTCTTTAAAATTAGCTCAATATTAAAATTATACAGTGAAAATGTCACTGATGATGATATATAAAAGAAGACATTATTTTTCATACCTCGAATGTGCTCCTGCAGTAGCAATATCGAGAGCGAAAGTTCAACAAATATTCTGAATTTTTGTTTTGTCTTCTAGTGATTGAGCTAAATAATGAGTTTTTGTTACACCAATTACGTCCTATTAATAATATCGAATTTACACAATTTCTAGAAGTGAACGGTGCATCCTTTCAAAGGAATTAAGGGCGTAGACGTGGTAGAAAAATTATAGAAGTCCCAAAAGCGACAACACTAAAAATGATAAAAATATATCGTATCACCAGAAGTGATCCAACTCAAAGAAGGGTAAAGACCCTCAGAATAATTCTTAATAAAAAAATGAAGATGTTTGTCATAGATGTAATATGACTAAACAGTAGTTATGTACCTGTTGTACGGCCAGGCACTTAGCTGATTTATATCAAGCTTCTATTAAAGGAAAGAATAAAGTGCATGAAACAAATTTAGTAGAACCATCAGATGATTTATTAGATTCAGTAGATGTAGACGTTACTCATCTTGATATATCTGATTTCTTTAATCATCCCAAAGGTAGTATTGAACACTTAATTGGAGATGGAAGTATTCCACTCAATTAATGTATTTTCTTTCTATCAGTAATAAAAGTTTTGTATATTTTGTAGAATTATGGATCACATTGATGAGTTTTTTATCTCTGAGTTGAATGATAAAAATATATGTTTGGCTGACAGTGCTACAACTCACACAATTCTCAAAGAAAAGAAATATTTTCAAAATCTAACACTAAATAAAGCCTATGTCCATACCATATCAGGTTCATCGGATTTAATTTAGGGCTTCGGAAGAGCTTATATTGTATTGCCTAATGGCACCAAATTTTGTATTGATGATGCTCTATTCTCTTCACAATTCAGAAGAAATTTATTGAGTTTCAAAGATATACGTCGTAATGATTACCATATTGAAACGACCAATGAAGGCAGTAAAGAGTATCTTCTTATTACTAAAACAATATCGGGCCAGAAGCTCGTATTAGAAAAACTGTCTGCTCTATGTTCTGGATTGTATTATACAAAAATGAGAACAATTGAATCATATGTGATAATGCACCAGAAGTGCATTGACCCTAAAGTATTTATGACTTGGCATGATCGCCTTGGACATCCGGATTCTATAATGATGAGACGAATTATTGAAAATTCGCATGGGCATCCCTTAAAGAATCAAAAGATATTTCTACCCAATGAATCTCCGTGCTCTGCATGTTCTCAAGGTAAGTTAATTATTAGACCATCTCCCTCAAAAGTTATTGTTGAATCTCCATCCTTTTTACAAAAGATTCACGGAGATATATGTGGGCCTATTCATCCATCAAGTAGACCATTTAGATATTTTATAATTCTAATTGATGCATCTAGTCGATGGTCACATGTTTGTCTTCTTTCCACTAGAAATGTTGTATTTGCTAAACTTCTTGTTCAGATAATTAAACTACGAGCACAATTTCCTGAGTATCCAATTAAGACCATTCGATTGGATAATGCAGGTAAATTTTCATCTCAAATTTTTGATGATTATTGCATGTCAATAGGAATAGATGTTGAACATCCTGTTGCCCATACACATACACAAAACGGTTTAGCTGAGTTTTTGATCAAAAGGTTTCAACTAATCGCTAGACCTTTACTTATGAAATCAAGACTACCTGTTTCTGCTTGGGGACATGCTATACTTTATGCAGCATCTCTAATTCGCATTAGACCATCTGCATATCATAAATATTCTCCATTACAGCTTGCATTTGGTCAACAACCAAATATTTCTCATCTTCGTACTTTTGGATGTGCTGTATATGTTCCAATTGCACCTCCACAACGTACAAAAATGGGCCCTCAACGTAGACTTGGGATATTTGTTGGTTTTGATTCTCCATCCATTATTAGATACCTTGAACCCCTTACAGGAGATATTTTTAAAGCACGTTTTGAAGATTGTCATTTTAACGAATCAAATTTTCCGTCAATAGGTAAAGAAAAGTCGGTGTCTGAAGCACGACAAGATATTACTTGGGATAATAAGACCCTGTCTCATTTTGATCCTCCTACAAATGAATGTAAACGGGAAATTCAAAGTATTATTCATTTGCAAAATGTTACAAATCAGTTACCGGATGTATTTACTGACACTAAAGGTGTAGTAAAATCTTATATTCCTGCTGTTAATACTCCAGCAAGGATTGAAGTCCTTGAAGGACAAATTGTCAAAGCAGCAATAGGTGAATCTAAAACACGCCTGAAGCGTGGAAGACCTATTGGTGCAAAAGATAAAATTTCCAGAAGGAAAAGAATACAAAATGAATTTGGTGTCCTTGAAGAACACGTAGCCACAATACAGGCTACAAATATAATTGGTGCTCCTAAATAGTTCAAATCTTCTATTCCAGAACCTCCTGAAGAGGAAACTCTTGAAGAGTATAAATCTCCTAAAAAGGGACCTCCTAAAGAGGTGTGTCATGAAATGTTTTCTCCTGAAGAGGAACAGGTACCTGAAAATAATGAGATCTCAATACATTTCATGAAAACTAGAGAAATTCTGGATACAAATAAAACTGTTGTCGATAACATATTTTCATATAAAATGGCCCTTAACATTACCAGAAGTAGTGAAGAAAGTGAGCCAAAAAGCGTCGAAGAATGTCGACGTAGAAATGATTGGCCAAAATGGAAAACAGTTATTGAAGCTGAATTAAATTCGCTAGCAAAACGAGAAGTATTTGGACCCGTTGTCCAAACACCAAAGGGTGTGATGCCTGTTGGATATGAGTGGGTATTTGTACGAAAACGTAATGAGAAAAATGAAATTGTGCGATACAAAGCACGGCTTGTTGCACAAGGTTTCCTGCAGAGACCCGGGATTGATTATGAAGAAACATACTCTCCCGTTATGGATGCAATCACATTTAGATTTTTGATTAGTCTGGTTGTTACAAAAGGATTAGAAATGCGGTTGATGGATGTGGTCACTGCATATTTATATGGATCCTTAGACCATGACATATATATGAAAATCCCTGAAGGATATAAGATGCCTGAAGCATCTACAAGTACATCTAGAAATATGTACTCAATCAGACTACAAAGATCTTTATATGGGTTGAAGCAATCCGGACGCATGTGGTATAATCGCTTAAGCGAATATCTATTGAAAAAAGGATTGAGAATAATCCTATATGCCCATGTGTTTTTATTAAGAAATCAGAATCCGGATTTGTCATTATTGCGGTTTATGTTGATGATTTAAATATTGTGGGAACTCCTGAAGAGATCTCAAAAACCGCTATATATTTAAATAATGAATTTGAAATGAAAGATTTTGGCAAAACAAAATTTTGTCTCGGCCTGCAGCTTGAGCACTTGCCAAATGGAATTTTTATTCATCAGTTCATGTATACTGAGAAAGTCTTAAAGCATTTTTATATGGACAAATCTCATCCCCTGAGTACTCCAATGATTGTTCGAACACTTGATGTGAAGAAAGATCCATTCCGTCCTTGTGATGACGATGAAGAAAAATTCTTGGTCTTGAAGTACCATATCTCAGTGCAATTGGAGTTTTGATGTATCTTGCAAATTGCACTCGACCAGATATTACATTCTCAATTAATCTGCTTGCAAGATATAGTTCTGCACCAACTCGAAGGCATTGGAATGGCATTAAACATGTCCTTCGTTACCTTCATGGTACGGTTGATATGGGATTATTTAATCAACGTGGTTCAAGTCCAAAATCGATTGGGTATGCAGATGCAGGTTATCTTTCAGACTCACACAGAGGTAGATCTCAAACTGGATATTTATTTACTTATGGAGATACTGCCATATCATGGAGATCTGTTAAGCGGACACTATCTGCTACCTCTTCAAATCACTCAGAGATCATTGCTATTCATGAAGCAAGTCGAGAGTGTATTTAGTTGAGATCAGTTATTCAACATATTCAGGAAAAGTGTGGACTTCCCATGATCAATAATAGCCCAACAATCTTATATGAAGATAATACTGCTTGTATCACTCAAATCAGAGGAGGATATATCAAAGGTGACAGAACCAAACATATTTCACCTAAATTCTTTTATACTCATGAACTTCAAGAGAAATGTGAAATTGATGTCAAACATATACGATCTAGTGATAATCTGGCAGATTTATTCACAAAGGCGTTACCAACTTCCACATTCAAGAAGATTGTGCATAATATTGGAATGCGAAAACTCAAAAATATTTTGTCATGCACTTTTCAGGGGGAGTAAATGTGCTGATTGTACTTTTTTTCCTTCGCTGAGGTTTTGTCCCACTGGGTTTTCCTCTGCAAGGTTTTAATGAGGCAATCTTAAAGCATTTGTGGATACATAAGAAGACTGTACTCTTTTTCCTTCGCCATTGGTTTTTCTTCCCACTGGATTTTTACTTGGCAAGATTTTAACGAGGCTGATTCCTTATTGGCGGTCATTCAAGGGGGACTGTAATGAACGAACGAAACGGCAACCGCTCCTTGTCCCACCACTAAAATTATGTGAATGACCCCACCACTATTATTTTAAATTCTATATAGTGACTTGCATAGTAACTTATATAGTAATTTCAAAACCTATAAATAGGGCTTTCAGTTGTAATGAAATTCATAAGAAAATATAGAGAGAGAAAGAAAGTTTCAGTTCTTAAGAGTTCTAGGGAGAATTTCTTATTTCTCTTTTACAATAGTAGTTTCTTTTCTTTAATTTTATAACATATATATATTTATTTATTTCTATAGTTTGGCAAATCAAGCTTTTGGACAAGTTGCATGATAATATTGAGATTAGAGGTGTTCATCCGGGTTTTGGATTCCCAAATCCGGAATTCGGATTCAAAATTTTTTTAAATAATTTATAAAAAAAAATTAAAAAATGTTAAGAAATAAATAAAATTTTAAACCGGGCCGAGTGAACACCCCTAATCGAGACCCCTCGATATCCCGCTAGTTAATGTACGAACACGCATGACATTTTGTTTTTATTTGAATAGTAAAATAAGATGGTATGATTTTAAATAAAAGTTAAATAAATTATTATTAAAATATTAATTTTTAATATTATTATTATTTTAAAATTTTAAAATATTGAATTATTTTTTATATAAAAAATTTAAAAAATTATAATAATAAAATAAAATAAAAATATCTAGTCCATATCCAAACAGGACTCTTTGTTTTTCTAACCTTCAATAATACCCTTGATTTTGACCAAGTCGTTGCTAATTTCCAAGAGATACCTATCTTTGTAGTCTCGATGCTAGCTTAAGAATACGGCCTTGAGGTCTTTATGTATGCTAATTTTCTATTATTATGTATAACTTGTACGTGATGATGATGTACCTTAGATTTGGTTTATTTGAATTAAAATCGAAATCTGGGTTGTTAGGATGGATCATAAACATTAATTTACAGCTCACTGGATTGATCAGGTCGGAATAAAAAAGATCAAGTTGGCGGGTGGTGGGCAGGAATATCGATCGAGAATGATATGCCCAAGATCTATGGCATAATATATATTGACAATTAACTATTAAGGGTTTCACCAACCTAATGATTCATGATGAGCAACCACCTAATTATATATACCACTTTTCCAAGAAAACCAATACAGCTAGCTGCAATCAACCGATCATGGCCAAAAGGATCGATAGCAAATATATTTCGGTAGAATATGTGTGTAGAGTATAGTGTTTATGTGTTACTATTTATTAGTTGTAAATAATCTATATTAATCATTAATTAATAATCATTTTTATTATAAATGTTTAGTCATTATTTTCCATCTTTCTTGTAGTGAGTCCAAAAGAATCTAAATGTCAAGTACTGCTCTAAATATTATAAATGAGAAATGATATTTGAAGTCATAAATTATACATTAACTTTTACGCACTTCTTTTGAAAAAAAAAACATAAAAAAGATTAATTTTTTAATAATATATCTCATTTTATTTTTAAAAAATTGTATAATACTTACATAATTCATAACTTTATCTAATATTAGTTTAATAAAATAATAAAGGCGAATTAATATAGATTTATTCTTTACTTTCTTTGTAGCCTTTTAGGTGATATGGAAAAGAAGTTAATATTCTGGCCATTTTCATTTTCGTTGCTGAAATATTATTAAAAGCCAAGTGGGGTACTTGAGTGCTGTGTGGGATAAGTAAAGGGACCACGGGATATCATATGATCATAAGAAAACGAAAAAAAAAGGCAATAAGACATTAAGAGAGGCCAGTACATGCATGTTCGTACGTACGTAGGTACTGAGGAGCTTTATGCATGGTTTCGGAACAAGTAACCTGTAACCCCAGCCATTAATAATTGACCCGTACGTCTCCCACGCCTCTCCCAATCCATTTCTTTCAAAGGGAAATAATGGCATTTTTTAGGCCTATTATAAGTAGAGAGAAGCTTATGCTACTCAAGATAATCTCGCAGATATTTCATCGTTTAGAGGAATTAAATTTTTAAAAATACAAACAAATGCGATGTATAATATGTAAAATAATGAATGGAAAACTCTTTATAAGTACATTTATTCATACAGTACCAAATATATTATCGACATGAAAATTATGTATAAACTTTATTATTATTATTCTTAAAAGAATTTTTATGACTGATGTGACTCCAGAACAAGCTATTTGTTTATACGTTAAGTTGTAAGTTGGAAAACTCAATCCTACAAATTAACAATCAATAAATTGGTCAATAAAGCTGGGGAGAGAACAATTCCCAGATACCATACATTTCAGTTCATTTTTTGATATTGCCTCTCAACAATCATCCTTAAATTTTCAGAAGTCATTGTCCCATATTGTCCATATTGCCTCCCAGGAATGAGCTTATTCATCCAAATTTCGAATTTTCAAATTCGAATTTTTAAAAGTGTTAAAATTATTAAAAAATAAATAATAAAAATCATGTCCAGCCCAAATGAACAGTCTTTGAGCAACCCATCATAACAACTTGCACCCCGTTTTTTTTTTTTTTCATTAGAAGGGTGCTAGAAATAATTTTAATTAACTGAGATTAGATATAAGCTATCCATGCAATACAACTAAGCCCAAACACAGATTCATAAAAGAAAGTGGACTAATTTTGTATGTAGCATTTTGAGTGTGAATGTTGTGTATAACATCTCTGTGCTGGAAGTTTGGAGGGTTATTGAGGGAGCCAAATAATGATGTTCACTTTCTTGAGTCCGAAAAGATCTGAAAGAATCATGCATGATATATATATATATATATATATATAGCTGCAATTCTCTAACTTACAGCCTGTTTAATCAGATTCATCATACGGCTCTGTTTGCCTGTATCAGGACCCTTCTAAGTTCGTTGGCAATACCAGGCAACAGAACTGGTTTCCGAATGATTCCATTCATTCCAACATGCATACATTTTTCCCACACATCTTCATCGGCACTTGCTGTCAAGGCAATGATCAGTGGCCAACTCTGGCTACGAAATTTCCGAATTCGCTTTGCAACTTCATAACCATCTAACTCAGGCATTTGAAGATCCAAAAGAACGATTTGGATAGAAGAACCTGCTGAACTAATAACACTAAGGCATTCAAATCCAGAAGAAACAGCAGTGACAACACAACCAAGCTTTTCAAGCTGCTTTCGTGTCACGGTCCTGTTCACATTGTCATCATCAGCTAGTAGAACTTGTAAGCCTCTTAAAAGGGAGTTGGAATGTGGGTGCTCTGAAGATTCTCCAGGTTCTGAGATGGATATTGCAATGGATGGTTGGAGTCGAAACCGAAGAACAAGTGCCATGCTTTGAGCAAAACCTTGAGGATGAGGAATGACCCATATATTGCCTTGCATCAACTGCAACAATAGATGAGTGGTCGGATATTTGAAGAAAGAGTAGGTAAAAAAATTGAGAGTATTGTTAGAGCTATACAGTTGCACAGGTGTAAAGTTAAAAATGGATATAGCCTGAAAACAACCAAAACAGCACTGGCAGTAGCCCTTTCTCATTCCGTGAGATACTTGTATAAGAAAAACAAAATATGAAAAAAAAAAATCCCATACTACAATGGTTCCATCTTGTAATAATGCAATATTTGGACCCTTTACAAGGGACGATCGTGACAATGACATCCAAAGTTCTGAAGCAGCTCTATAATACCCAACTCCCCAGGTCTACTAATAAAATCACTTTAAAAATTCTTGAGAGTTGGAGTGCTACTACTGAATCTGACTTAAAACTATAGATATATATATATTTTCTAAAGCAAGCGCCAAATACAAATTTTCTTTAAAATAAATATAGTCATTTTGTATTAAAGCACTGAAATCATACATGCAAGTGCATGAAAGCATTTATTAAAATTTCTTAAAATCTATGCCAGAAAAATCATAACATAAAATCTTTGTACATGATCTATGCCACTGTCACGTCTCCCTAGACTAAGTCCCATCTTGCAGCTCTAACTTCATAAATATTCTGACCCGAAGTGGTTTAAATATATACAAACAAACTAAAATGAGTCCATGACTCAATAAGAAACCCATTATAACGTAAACATAACATAAAGTTTTTATAAAATATTTCAAGTTGAGCTTAAAATCATGACTGATCATACAGATACTTATGCTATGCATGACTGATTTATTTGAATTAACTGACTGATCTAATTTATCTTACACACTTAACCTTATGTGCGAGATTTTGCATCGGCCCCAAGTCCCGCACAGCCACAAAAGGAGCCATTGATGGCATTCTGGCATACTATGGTAGACCACTCTTGAATCCATGGCTTACACATCTACTATGAAACTACCTTGATACCATGCATCTAAATGACCATTTAATTAACCATTCTAAATTTATCTTACACGATCTTATCAAGGTCTACGTGTTTTATCTAACGTAAGTGGTATGAGATACATAATACATACATAACTATAATATGCGGAATGAAACATGATGAATGACGTCCTTACAAATATCATGACATGCGTGGTCCTAAAAAACTGGCTTTCAAAAAACTGGCTTTAATAAAAATATATATAACTAGCTAATGTATGTTAATCCTAATTTATGATCAAGCTACTTACCTTGTAGTCTTGCTTTTTAAAATTTTCAACAAAAAATTGATCAAGGTGCTAAATTGGTATTCTGGGTTCGACCGCTGCACTTATAGAAATTTATGTTTTTTTTTTTTTAAAATAATACATGGAAAGAAGATATTTTTAGAAAGATTTGGGAGGGGCCAACTAGTTTGAGTTTAACTTGGTTCATACATGTAGTGACACCAATCTACTGAATATTCAAACGTGATATTCTAAGAAAAGAGTTTGAATTTAAAAACAAGATCTATTAGTTCATTCACTGTAGAATTGGCAGTGACTGAGATTGTGAACGAAATTTCAATCAATGATGATTTTAAATTGAAATAAATTTCTAATGGTAGATCTTTAAAATTTTAAATTTTAAAAGGAGTCCAACTCGTTCAATACTAAGTGGGATTTAACCTAGTTCTTGAGCCTAATTAAAACTCCTAATCAACTTCAGTAACTTATCATTCATGGACTAATCCAAAATGGCCCATTATATATAATTGAGGCCCAATAAAAATTATCAATATTTCGACCTTAGAATTATTGGGCCGGATCATTACAAGCTCAAACTGAGCCATACAAAGGCAAACTAAGTTCTTCACACAAAACAAGCATAGAAGTGTGTAGTGTGGACAATCAAACCCATATAAAGCTCAAACAAACCAAAAAAGAAATCCGTGTACAATGACACTACATGTTAATTGGAAATAGCATACTAAACAAAATAGCTTTAGTTCTTATGCTTCCCAAGTGGTCAACCAAAGAAGCATACCACTGCATAAGGGGTTTAATTTATTTGGTTTTAAAAACTACTTGTTTCGGTTTTTATAATCAATCAGAGCCATTTTTCAAGGAAAAAACAAGAGTACCATTTACACTGGCCATCAGCTTTGTGTAATAGTAGTTATTTCCTGCAGAACCCTTCTTCACAATTATTTTCTGTTTAAGTCTTCCATTACTCAGAAAAAAAAAAAGTATAGCATCAAAATTCTACTGTTTCTGAGCCTTGTATTACTCAAAAATCACAGCTATTCATGCACTCAATCTATCACTTTTTTTTTTTTTATGAATATGCATGCACTCAATCTATCACTCTCACCTGCACTAGCCTTTGGCAAATGCTGAAGGTCAAGCTCTCTTCAAGTCCATCACTGGCATACCTCCTACTGCCAGTCTGTGCAGTTGAAACCGATCCCTCCGACTGAGAATTGCGATTTTTTATCGCAATTTCAAATCTAATATATACATACCCATCAGATGAACTATGTCTCCAGGTCGACCAGATATGATCATTCCTTCCTTGACTTTGACTCTCTGAAAAAACCCTGAATATGACAAATTCCCCTCCGTTGTTTGCATCCAAAAGGTTCCCAACCATATGCAAAATCACCTGGAAAACTCTTTTTTCATCACCCGTTACATGATCTGGCAGTGACTTCTCAACCTCGACTGCAAAGCCAAAGCCATTATAGACAGATAAGCACTTTGCTAAGCAAGCTGCTTCTCTAATCATGGAATGCATGTGAAATGATCTCATCACTAATGGGAATCTTCCACTATCCTTCCTAGCATTGTCCATTGCATCATTTACCAAGGTTGATAGAACACTGCTAGTCCTCACCATTGTGTTAACAATAGTTTGTTGCTCACTACCCATATTCTCATCCTGCATCATTGAAAGCAAACCCAAAATTGAGTGCATTGGCCTCCTCATCCCATCACTCATTACCTTTTGGAAGGAATTTCTTGCCTGGCTTGCCATCATAGCATTCATCTTTTCCTGTTGCAATGCTCGATTTCGCTCCGCCAATTTATCTCTCATGAGCTGGGACTCTTCAAGGAGTGCAGCATGGGAAAGAGCCACGGCAACCTGATCAGCAACAACCTTAATTATCTCAAGTTCCTGGCTGCTCCAAGATCTAGGTTGTCCACTTGGAAGAACCAAAACCAATATTGCATAACAAGCCTGCCTCATCTCAGGAGTTCCCCCTTTGAAATTGGAAACCCGAAGCATTGGCATTCGAATTGCAGCCACAGGTCCTGGTTCACCTGAGTCTCCACTGCTTGAAGCAGCAAGTGCTGACTCGGGGCTAAGGATATTTACTTCATCACTCGCCTTGATCATTGCAACATCTGGATCAGTAATTGGTATGGAAAAATTAGAGGTACCGGAATATTTCCTTCCATAAGCCTCATGGGTCAGGTTCATCTCTGTTTTCTTCTCATCAGGCATCCAAACTGCACAGTTCTGCAAACCCAAAGTTTCAGATAGTTCGACCAGAGTCGTATACAGAATCGTATGCCTATCAAGTGATTTCCGAATCTCTTGTGTAAGCATCCGAACGTGCAAACCAGCTTCTTTCTGTTTCATTATTATTCCAACCTCTCGTCCAAGATCCCAAGTCTTTTTCTTCAACATGAATTCTCTCACCTTCACTTTGAGAAGCAAAGGGATGAGAGTGATGAGCGTTATAGCTGTGGCACAAGAGACCAAAGCAGTGAGAATCTTGAAGACAGTGAGAGCCAGCATTAGCTGAAATGGGTGTGGACCATAAGTCCATCCATTGAGCAAATGGGTCAATCCACACAGAACAATGAAGGAAATGAATTCAAATAGAACCCATTTGAAAGGGACGTTGGAGCAGCTGACAAAGTAAAGAAGCTCAATGGGGATCGAGAAGTAGGCCACGGCAATCAAGAAATCACTCACTTTCTGGCACTGTAGAATGCTCTCAATGCTCCATAAGCTACCCTCATCTTCGCAATTACATCGGGGATATCCATTATCGGCAGCAGATACCGATAAAATAAACAGTGAAATCAACAGCCCAGATGCCAATGCCTTTAACATTGCACCCAAACAACTGTTTCTTCAATCCATCTAACAATAAAGTCTGAATCTTCCAATTTTAGTACGGACTATACTTCTGCAACAAAATGTCTTCAACTAGAATCTCAGAATTCCATCTTCAATACTCATTTCCTGTCAAAGAACATGTTCAGAAAAACTGGAGAGCTTAATCAAAATCTGCAGAATTTAATTGGAATGCTTTAAGATCTAACAAACCAACAAGCCTGCTTTAAAAACTACCTTTTAAAATATAACAATTTAGCTTCGTTCTCTTTCTCTATAACTTTTCCTTCATCAGTTCGTCATAGCTTCTCGATACTACAGTAAATTCATGAATAGACAGCGGTGAAGATGACGGCATTTTTCTCAACCGATATAATATTCTAAAAGAAGAAGAGTAGCCAAAGAACTTCTAAGAAAGACATAAAAACAAAAACCACAAATAAGAAACCATTAAAGTATTGGAGAAGTAAGCACCAACCTTCACAATGCAAAGGAAACAAACAATAAAACGGAGAAAAAGATCCACGTGTAGACCAAAAGTAGAAACGGTAGCTGAGAACTACAGCCTGAGCTCTGGATTTTGCAATCAAGCGTAGCTTCAGATCTTCAGACCCACATGCAGAGCCTTTTAGACGCCCATCAATCCAATCGGCTTTTCGTTTGCTATCTGTTCATCAGGAGGAAAAACCAAATCCGCATTGAAAACATTCATTGATACATATCAGCAACTCTCCGCCCCCACCTCCACTACCTCCTCTTCCTCCATTGGACTAACACGTGATAGAAGCCAGCCAACAAATCCCGAAGCGCATATCAAAATCCAGCTCTCTCCCAGAACATAATCGACCGGCCCGAGCCGTGTAAATCGCTCGCACACTATCCGGCAAACCACGTAAAAAGAGAAAACAGGAAACGGACGTTCTTTTTCTCCCTTTTTTTCCCAACTCCTCAGCTACAACCTTTATGGCAATAAAGAAAGTAGATTATGTCTCCGTATTCTCCTTCTCCAACGTTCCTTCCCTTCTCATTTTTCTCTGTATCTCCCGCTCTCACTGTCCTCTAAAATCCCTAACGAACCAGAAAATAAAAGTCGAAAGAGAAAACGCTCCGCAGAGAAATCCAGAGAGAGAGAGATGAAGAAAGGGAGGGGGGTTTTTCCGCGCCGTTGTTTCGTGGGGGGTGGGGGAGGAAATAAAATTATAAAGGGAAGAAGAAGGAAGGGACAAGGTAGGGAAGAGGCTGTGGGTCCCCCTGAGTGGTTTTTAACATGAAGAGTACTTGGACGCTCTTTTGAAACTTTAGCGTCCCCGTCAGATTAAACTTTCAAAAGTTTATAGATTTATATAAAATAAAAAATAAAAAATAAAATATTTTTCATCCATCACCTTCAATCATTAAGTGTATATATTTTTTTAAGACTAGGGCTATAAGCGGTAAGCCTGTATTAAGGTATAATATATAATATATATATTAGTTATGTTTGAGTGAAATCACACTCAACATATTTATTTTTTTATATAAATAATAATAATTATTATTTAAATAAAAAAATATTATAAATATAACTTCTTTCCATTATTTTTTATATATTACTAATATTAGATGTTCAAAATAACTTTCCTAAATGTACAGCATTTCTATTTTATAAATCTTTTTAATTTAGAATTCAAGTTTTAAAATTTCACTATTTTTAATGATTAATAAGTTAATAGCACGTATGATTATATAAATAAAATAAGAAATATACAGGATCTTGATAAGTATTTTAGATAAAAATATACTTCGGTTATTTTATAAACTAATTCTTTGGAAAATACTATTTATTTATTTATTTATTTAAGAATAATATTAGATTTGATCTTAATTTTATCTAATAGCAGTACCGATACTAAATATTCACTTAAAATATGAAATAATAATTGAAAGTTTATTTATTTACTTTTGTCTGAAACGTCCCTTTCAAGTTTCAAGCTTGTAAGTTGTAACCTTTTTGAAACCAAACCCGCTTGTGGTAATAGCATTATTTAAATTTCGTCACACGTGCCTTCTACAGAACTGGTTTAGATACATGGATCCAGAAAAAGGTGGTGTCTACTGTCCAGAACTCCAGGTCGGTAGTCGAGGCCCCGGATTTCCACTTTTGAAATTCAATTTTAATGTATTTTTATTATAAATTCTTAATTTTAATTTCATTATAAAATTGATATTTTCCTTTCATAATTTATAATAAATGAACCCGATCAAAAGTCGGGTCGGACATAATAAGCAAGTTATTTTACAAAAACATACCGATAACGAATTTCATCTTACACATAACACGGGGGATTATGTCGGTCCGACGGTGTTTTTAGCGTTTAGATCAAAGTTTTAAATTTTATTCCATTCTAATCATTTTGGTTGGAATTTTTTGTTTTAATATGGTATCTACCGGTATGTTATAGCTCATCATTTTATTTCGATCTAAATTACAGCTCATTTCAATCTATTTCGGCCATTTCAATCGGGATTGATATTTTGATTCGTATCCCATTTGAGACTATTTTTATAATTTTCTTATATTTGAATAATATTTTTTATAAATTTTAAATCTAAATGATGTTTAATCAATTTTAAAATATAAAATATATTTATATCATTTTAAATTTTTTTGTAACTTTAAATATGTCTCTCCTTCATATAGTTATTTTTAATAATTTCTCTAAGTTTTTATATTTTTATTTGTTTTTGTGTCTCAACTTAAATTTGTGATTTTTTTTAACGTATATTTATTTTATAAATTTTCAATTCTTTCATATATATATATATATATATATATGCATATACATGATACACATTTACACACACATATATATATATGTATTTATTCTATTAATTATTATTATATATACATATAAATATTTATATATAATATATAATTAATTCTGAAATGATACGCCAAAATACATTAATATTGAAGTATTCCATTTTAGTATTTAAATTGGAATGATCATCAGAACAGAATTTAATACATTGATTTGAATAGCCAAATTATTGGAATGTTTAGATTCTTTTTAAATATAAGAAGTGTTGATCTCATCTCATTATTATAATTTTTATAAATTTAACATAAAAATATAATAAATAATTCAATATTTTTAAATCTTAAAATAAGGATAACTTACGTCGCAATTAAGTCCCAAATATGTGTACAAAATCGCTTAGATTATCTTTGTTATTCAGATTACTAACACAAAATAAAGATGAATTGAGTTATATAAAAAATATTAATACTTATAAACCGAATACATAATATAAAATATAATAAAATATAAAATTGTAGGAAATATAAAAAATAAGGGTAAGAAGAAGTAAATTTAATATTTTGACAAGATTCAACCACATTGCCTACATCCTCACATTAAGCTATTCCTTGAAAATTTTTAAATTCACTATTCAATCTATTTCAAGTGGAGATAGAAATTTATAACACTTTTGAGTAACACCGCTACAAATAATTTATGTAAAACACTCTCTACACTTGCAATCACCTCACACTTGATGATTCAACTATTTCTTATGTCGAATACCATCTACACACACAAGAGTTATATACACTCTCTTACTGATACAAAAGATGATAGTGGATAAATTATTAGAGTATACTTCTTATATACTCTAATAAGAACAATATATCGCAACTTATATATCTATCAAAATGAATAAGAATTAAGACTTAATGAATGCTTTGAATAAATAATGTAAAATTTTAGTAATTAATGTATAAACTCTTATTGTGATTTTACAAAATTCAAGTGAGCTATTATAGGCAAATGAGTCTTCATTTTTAAATTTGAAAAAATTCACATGTCAAATAAAAATACTATTCACTTTTCAAAAATTTTCAAATAAAAGTATCTCCATCATTCATTTTTCAGAATATTCAAATAAAAGTATATTTCTTTTTTACATTTATCAAAAACAACATCATTCATTTTTTTAAAATTTCAATTAATACATGCACATCATTCCTTTTTGCATTTGAAATTAAAGTTTTTAATGATATCATGCACATGTGAAAATTATAATTTTTAAAACTAAGACTTTTAATAATATCATAAACATGTGAAAATTACAATTTGATGCTTTATGAGAAAATATTAATTTTAAACTTTAATCCAATTTCGAATTTTATCAAGAGATGTACAAAATTACTTTATGAGTTTCATTTGTAAATTTGTTTTTTTTCTTGTTCATGCTTGATGTACTTGGCTCCAATGCGTCGACAACTTGAGTTTGAGATTTGAATTTATTCATTATCATTAAAATCTATATGTAGATACGAAACTTAAAACCTTAAGTTCAACAATCTTCCATTTTTTGATAATGACAAATATTTAGTAGAATTCTGAAATTTGTAGTAATACTTAACCTCCTCCTAAGAATATGATAATGACAAATATTTAGTAGAATTATGAAATTTGTAGTAATAGTTAACCTCCTCCTAAAAATATGTGTTAGTTTTTCAAATAATAAATAAACATAATTATAGCATATATAACAGGGTTAAGAATTTTAACATGATGCTCTATCTAAATAAAGCATTAGAGAGAACATGTTAAAATTTTAATATAAAACTTCTCCCCTTTTTGATATCATTAAAAATAAATTATAATTGGTTTCAATAAGACTTATTATCGCAATAACCAATAGATAAATAAAATAATGTGTTAGTAGAGACTGTAGAAAGTTGAATAATTGGAGTCACTCATGTCTGACAAAAGCTGTAAATACTAGAGGCCTAATTCTATAAACTCAGTGCGGAAGGAAATTCAAACCTGCTTGATATTGTTGACAAACGAAATCTTGCAGAGATTTGAAAGCTTTCAATTTTCATTTAAATGATCATTTTCATCCATCGGATACTCGCAAAAAAAAAATCTCACATAATTCATTGATCAAGTTTTTATTTATCCAAAACGATAGAATGACTGAGAAAATTTTTTCTGATAATCTTCCGGATTTAAATCAAAAACCTGTTACACATCAACCAATCATTTTGTTTCTAAGGCTGTTAATACCATAATAAAAGCAAAGATACATTTTTTTAGTAGAACTGATTCTGAGGTTGTTGCAGGATCAAGAACTCTCAGTGCTTAATATGTTGTATTTGTTATGACTATATTTCGGAGGTTACTAGCGAGGATGAGCGAGGTTAATCGGCTTAATAGTCAAATATCTGAATTACACGAAAAGTTTGCAACTAAGGATAAAAAGGATAAAAGGTTAAGACAAGAAATTAAGAAGCTGAAGAAATTAGCTCGTGTTCTGAAATCACGAATAGAAGAGCTGGAACAAGAGAAAGCTCAAATACAAAGTCAACATTAATAGATAATAACAGCGTTTCAACGTTTACGAGAAAAATAATGATAGTTGCAATTAATCACACTCGTTTAGCTAAATAACTTTTGAAGATATACATCCAATATATCTTGTAATATTGACTAAGTGAGATTTAAAGAGATGATGGTTTGTCTTGTTTTTATTTTCATATATATAAGAGCAGTTATCAGCTTTATCTAATTTGTCTCAAATATTTTTTTTATCTCTGCAATTCATCTGTATTATTATTTTACAATTTTTTAATAGCTCATTAATTTCCTTTCAATATTTCTCGTAATCAAAATATGATATATTTTTTATCTCAGTCTTAAACTGTTTCTACATCTATCTTAGATGTCATGAATAGCACGAAAATGATCTAGCTAAAAGTCAGATCATGATGCCATACATGAACTTGTGAGTGTCAATACTCATTATCCATTGTCTCATTTTCCGCTCAATTGCAGTAAAAAATTTGTCAGATTTAAAAACTTAATGAGAAGATCGATATACTTCAACGACTTGTTTATGAATTTAACAAAAAATAGTATACTTAAAATAATATAATAAGGATTTAAAATCCTTACTTGCCTTTTCATTTCGATTGTCTAATCCTTTAGAGAATGATTTTATGTTGATCTATGAAGAGTAAATGCATTTAAATGATGAAATTAAAAGTCTCAAGTTTTTAAGTCATTTCAGATAATGGAATAAAAATATTTAAGAAATATTCACGCATGTATCATTCTCATTTATCTTCTAATCATGCATAGTCTATCTTCTGGCAGAATTTTTGTAAAAATGTCTGACAACTGATCGTGTGTGCTTATAAATTCTAGTACAATATCACCCTGTTGCACATGATTTCTAAAAAAAATGATATCTAATTTTAATATGTTTAGTTCTAAAATATTGTATTCGGTTTTTTGAAAGATTTATAACACTTGTATTATCATTAGAGGTGTAATCGATCCGATTTTAGCCAAAATATCGGTATTACCAATTTTGCAAAATGTAAAACTGATTACGTCTCGATTATCCTCCAAGACTGGAAGTATTGGTTTTGGTTTCAATTCTCTGGTTTTAATCAATTGTAAATTTTTAAAAATAAATCTATATTTTTTTATTAAAAAAAAATCTGGTTTAAAATTTAATTTTTTATTATAAAAATTTGTTAGCCTAATAATAAACCGTTGTATAAAAAAGACTCTGTAATATAAAAACTGTTATAAAATAAAAAGTGTTATATAAAAAAACTGTTATATAAAAAACTGCTTTAATATTATAAAAAATTGATTTAATATCATATTTAAAATTAAATTTTTATTTTATAAATATTATAGTATTATTTATATATAATTATGTTATTATGTAGTATATATACAAATATATTATATATAATATTAAAAAAATAATTTAAAATATATAATTACTAGGACTGGTTCGGTTTGGTCTGGTTTTAAAATGAAAGGAGTCAGAACCAAACTGGATCTTAACGGTTTTGTATTTTTAAAAATTGGTTCTAGAACGAACCGATTCAAATCAGTCTAACCGGTCCGGTTTGGACCAGTTTGGGTTGGTTTACCGATTTTTATTACACTTCTAATTATCACATTTGATTGGAATGTGATTGTATATAAGTTTGAAATCCTTAAACTGTTGTTTCATGTAAAGAACTTGAGTACAATAACTACCTATAGCAAAATACTTTACCTCAACAGTAGATAATAAAACAAATGTTTGACTTAAGAAATAACATGTTCCATTAGTGTTTTTTCGATCAATTTTACAACCAGTATAATCTACATCTGAATAACTGATACGATTGAAATATGTATGTTTAGGATATCATAATCCTAGGTTAATTATACCAGCAATATATTTAAGAATATGCTTCACTGCAATCAAATGAGATTATTTTGAAGATGATTGAAAGTGTCGATATAAACGTACATTGAACATAATATATGGTCTATTGCTGTGAAATATAATAGACTACTAATCATACCTCAATATGCCGTTGAGTCAACTGGCTTACTACTTTCATTTTTATTAAATTTGGTAATTAGATTCATTGGTTTTCCAATTTCTTTTGCACATTCCATCTCAAAATTTTCAAATAATTCTTTGATATATTTTGACTGATTAATGAATATTTCACTTTTTGCTTACTTGATTTGCAATCTAAAAAGAAGTTAAATTCTCTTATCATACTCATTTCAAATTCTTCTTATATACTCTTAACAAAATCTTGGGACATATTTTTATTAGTAGTACCAAATATTATATCATCCACATCAATTTGAATTAGAAGAATATTATCTTATTCATATTTATTGAACATAGTTGTATCAATTTTTCGTCTTGAAAAATATTTTTTTAATAAAAAATCATTAAGTCTCTCATATCAAACTCTAGGAGTTTGTTTGAGTTCATATAGTGTTTTTGTAAGTTTGAAGATATGGTTTGGAGAAATATAATTTTCAAAATCTGGAGGTTACTCAACATATAACTCTTCATTTATAAAATCATTTAGGAAAACATTTTTAACATTCATTTGAAAAAACTTAAAATCTTTATAAGAAGCATATGCAAGTAACTTTTGAATAGTTTCTAATCATGCGATTGGTGCATATGTTTTATTATAATCGATTCATTCTTCTTAATTAAAACATTGGACTAAAAGTCAAGTCTTAATTTTAGTGATGATTTTATCTTCATTTTTCTCATTTCTAAAAATGCATTTTTTTCCAATAATAGTATGATTTTTGAGTTTAGGAATAAGTGTCCAAACATCATTTTTTTTAAATTGATTTAGCTCTTCCTGTATAGCTAAAATGCATGATTCATTAAGAAGTACTTCATCAATATTTTTGGGTTCAATTTGAGATAGAAAAATAGTGTAATTGTTAATATTTCTAAAAGATGATCGAGTACTTACACCTTGTAAAGGTTCTCCTAAATTTGTTCCACTAGATAATTTTTCATATGTTTCCACTATTTTGTTACATTTTGTACTAAGTCATGATGATCTTTCTTGATGTCTGCATGTTGGATTTGTTCCATTGTATTCTCTTTGTTGAAATTGAGACTATTTGTATCATTTGTACCTTTTATTTTTTCATCAATAGATTTTTTGGAGAGTAGAGGATTATATTCATCAAATACTACTTGCATTAGATTTTGCATTAAATTTTCATAAACTATTTCTGCCATTAAGAATAAAACATTTATATCCAAATACATAAAAGTAATCAATGTTAAACTTTTTCTCATTCAAAAGCTAGGGTTAAGTATTTTGTTGTCTAAGTACACTATACATTTGAACGTTACAAATAAATATCCTAATGTTAAAGAAAACATCCGAACGAGATACATTCAAACATAGTTTTGTATTTTTAAATTAAAATTGAAATTCCATTATAATATATTATAATACACTTAAATATATTATATTATATAGTTTAAAACTTCACTAAAGTATATTGTGTCAATAGTATATAATATTATAGTATTAATTATTGTATAATGCATTATATAGTATTACAATAGTCAACATGTTATAATAGTATAGCACTAAGTATTGTATAGTATTACTATAGTAGATAAAATATATAAAGTGATATTTAAAATATGATTAGTTAACACTATATAATACTATAGTGTGAGTATTATATAATGTTAACTGTAGTGTTACAATACTAGGTAACTTAACATGCAACGCTATATAATACTTAACACCATAATATTATATAGTATTGAGTATAATATTATTATAGTATATAAAATATCATTAAAATATACAATTATAATGCTATAGTTAAATATTGTATTTTAGTTTAATTTTTTATATTTACTATAATTTTAGTAAATATTTTAAATGTTTTTTGGTTTAATAATTATAGCAATATATATATATATATATTTAATCATAAGAATGTTAAAAAAAAACATTCGAATATCACCTAGTTACGCTCGAACGAAAAAAAGTTTGAGAAATTTCTTGCGCTTTCTAGAACATTCGAATGTAACTTTATGACATTCAAATATTTGTTTACAATTTAGGAATTTTTATAGTATTTCAATAAACGTTCGAACGCTAATCTGTGACGTTCGAATGTCAAAATATCACGTTCGAACGTCTCAAGGGAATTTAAGTACGTTCGAACATTTACAAAAATTCAGACAGATCTAAATATAGGCAACAGATGAAATCAGAAACACATTTTTGTTTTCTTCAGAGAGAGAGAGAGAGAGATTGGTTTTATTAAGTTTTTGCTCTTCAAAGATAAGGAAAATAACTTATTTTTGATATTATTATTTTCCATATTTATTGATTTCTCGTGTCTTTTAGTATATAATAATCTTAATAGCTTATTGTGTATTTTTTGAAGGAATTGTGGTGTAGAAGTTGAAAAGGGTAAAATTCTTGTAAAGAAATTTTATTACTTCTGCTAGGTATATTACCTGATTTCTCGTTGTATATTTTTAGATTTATTTATAGTTTTGTATGTTATATTTGTGTATTTTTTAATCATGAAATTGAGAAACATGTATTTTTGGATTTGTTTCAATTTTTTTGTGTTTTTTTGTATGTTTTTATTGTACATATTAGATTTTTTGTATTATTCTAATATAAGAGTTTGCAAACATGTTAGATGATTATTTGAATGTGTTTTATCATTTTTTGAATGTGTGTATGCTATTTTGTGTGAATTTTTTCAAGCATATTAAGTGTGATAATTTGTGCATTTTTTTTCAATTGCAAACATGTATGTTTAGGATTTATTTATTGTTGAGTATGTTATATTTGTGCATTTTTTCAATTACTGAGTGATTAAAAATATTGGGTGAATGTGCACATTTGGTCATTGTAGGTTATGTGGGAATGATTGTATACATTATGTTAGTTTGTTTATTTTTTTAATAATGGGATTTTTCAAACATGTTTGGTGATTATTTGAATGTGTTTTATGATAATTTGAATGTAGGTATATTATTTTGTGTGAATTTTTTCAAACATATTGGGTGTGATAATTTGTGCTTCTTTTCCAAATATATACTAAATAACATTTTGCTCATTTTGTTTGAATGTGATGGTTATATCATTTTGTGTCTTTGTGCCTCTGTTGCAAGCATATATTAATTAGCACAAGCATTTAGAAGCAGCACGACGAGTAAACGAGATTACGAGGTAACAGGAGTTGAAAACTCTCTTGGATTGACATTTTGATACAAAGATGCGTGTGCAGGAGAACAAAAAGAGTAAGAAGAAAGAATGCGCATTGCAATTCAAGAATAACTACAAAGGGAGATGACGAGCTAGATGAAACATGTTATGTCATTGCAGCCGGATCGCGGTGGACGAGAAAAAAAGAAGAAGATAAATTTTATAATTTTTTTATTATTTGTAAATTATATTATCTAATTTTGATATGCTATAAGATATTGTAAGTTACCAAATTGATTATATAACATGATACAATTGATATGTTTTTTAATTTTACTAAAATTTACTATTTCTAACTAATACGTTCGAATGTATACATTAAACATTTGAACCTTTATTCTAACTACATTCGAATGTACCACACAATGTTTAAATAAATTAACCAAAACGTTTGAATATTTAGTAAACTGACATTCAAGTGTTTGACAGAACGTTCGAATGTTCATCAAATTAATGTTCGAACTTACTCAAACGTAACATTTGAACGTTGTGTAAGAAACGTCTGAATATCAAAATTATGTTTCGATGTGGCTAACGTTCGAATGATAATATGAATATTCAAACATAAGAGAAATGAATGAAATGGTATGTTGTTCGACTATTAGCCAGATGAGTTTACGTTCAAATGTCATTTTGTACGTTCAAACGTGACTTTTGGTGACACATTTGAACTGTCGTTAATGATTTTAATATTCGAACGTTACATCAAATAGAAATGCACTAACTATCACAAAAAATACTTGTTGTGATAGTTGAACAGTAAACTATTACAAATACTTATAAATGATGTACTTACTATGACGGTTTCTAACTATCATAAAAAAATCTTTCATGACATTTTGAATTTTTTTGTAATACATTTTTTTGTCACTAAAGACTAAATGTATTATAGTGCTGCTTCATTGGCATATTCTTCCTACATCAAGATATTTCACTTTTTTTTTTCTGACTTTGCTTTTCCTTAAATAAATAACATATATTGTGCTGTGGCCAATTGATGTTTGGCCAATTTTCACTTTAGCTTAGTCACTTGTTAATTTAAAGAGAAATGCTATTTATAATTATAAATAATAGTTAAGTTGGTCGGCCCTACATTTCTCCATTTGCTTAGAAAAAAAAAAATAGAGTATGCTAAAATCTTGCACTTATTTTCAAAAAATGAATAAACATAAGATATTCTATATGACAATATTAATTTTTTGATGACAGATCTTTTTTTCTCTAATAAAGAATATGCATTGCTTACATAATCCATAACTATATTTAATGTTACTCTATTTGAATGACCCAAATCATAATCCCTGCAGACCGCATAGAGAGGACTTGACTCGATGGCCTCTTTAAAGTTTGTTTGGTCATACAAAATTAAAATATTATCTTGTTTTATATAATTATTATAAAATTGTTAGATTTTTATAAAAAATATAAAAAATAATTCAAATTTAAAATTTTTAATATAAAAATTATATATTTTTTTCTCTAAAGATATAAAAATTATATTATAATAATATATTATTAAACTTTTGACCAAATATCTTATTACATCCCATGTAGATTACATAACCAAACGAGCCGAAGGAAATGCCGCGCCTTCCACGTGCCAGAGGATGGTCCTTTCCGTTTGTACACTTTCTTTCTTTTATGTTTATTTTTTCTATTCGCATTAAATCAATAAAAAAACGAGTTGCACGTGACAGAATTGGTGCGTGCCGATGATGATCCGGCCATTCTGCTAATGGAAAATCTCTCCAATTTAATTAAAATTATAAACTATAGCTTTGGCCCACTTCTTTTACCCAAAGTATTCATGAAAGCTACTGTTTGCAGTTGAATCATTGTTTCATATTATTCACTTTTTTTCCCCCTTTCAGTTTCCGCAACAGGAATTAGATTATGGGAACACGATTCGAAATATCTCAAGTACACATACATCAGCTCTTTGAATTTCCAGTCCACCCTTAATATACATCTGCTAATTTATTACCATCTCATATATAATATCAATTATTTCATTAAATTAACTCTTACAAAATTAAAAGCTTATAATCTGATTGACATAATTTTTAATTTAAAAAAAATATTTAAAATAGAAGTCTGAAATTCAAAATTTTCCATTCCCCTAAATGTGTGTATATATATATATATATAAGAATTATAAAATTTGAACTTGAAGATAGATTTCCTGAACATGATCATAAAAATCAAAAGGGAGAGAAAAAAAAAATCACACGTTAAGTAATCATAATGAGTCCGTATTAAATATGGACAAAATGTAAAAACTTTTTCAAAGTTTGAAGTTCTCAAAATCAAGGTTGGCTGCGACTGCGAGAGATCATCTCTAATTGATCAAAGTTCGGGCATTTTAATTTTCAAAGAAATGGTACCCATTGCTTTTTGAAGTCATGCATATGCAGCTTCGACGTGATATTTGTGGAAAATGTGGTAATATATATATATATATATATATATATAGACGTATGATTGAAGGGTAATTATACAGGGGAGGGGAGGGGAGGGGAGGGGAGAGGTAAGATTTCAGACGACATTGAAAGAAACAGATAGCATTCAGCCGAGCCAAATTCAAAAAGTTAGTAATTGGCGAAGACAAATTATATGAAAGTAACGTTTTATATTTATGTATGTGATTAGTGTCAGAAGTGACAATATGTCCCAGATTTTTCTATCCCCAAAAAATAAAGAGAGGCGTTGGTGATCGGTTTATTCGATCAATATTAAAAATAAATTTTTAATAAACAATATAATAAACAATATAATAATAAAAAAATAAAATAAAGATGACTTTAATGAGTATTCGGTCTCGACTTAAACAGAGCTAGCGTCGGCCTCCAGCGACTCCACTCTTGTAACAGCAATCCACGAAAATCTTTGGTGTGTTCTAAACAATCTTAAATCGATTTCGGATCTGCACTGCAGCCGGAGTCTTCGGCGTCTGTTTTTTAAGAGAATCGGATGGATCGATTCACAAATTTTTTCAAAAATAAAACATGGCTCAGATTGATTGATCCATCGATCACTAGAAAATTGTTGAGATTAGCCTCTAAAGAGTAATTCTTGATAAAGTCTAGATAAACTTGAAACAAGTTTTGATTTTTTTTTTTTAATTTCATTAAATATATATATATTTCTAACGGAACCTGTTTAAGGCAAAGCTACTTGGACTCACATCTATGAAGTAAACTTTAATCTCGTATATTGCATCCTCAAATGTTTTCTCATACGAAATAAGATAAGTAGTTGACTCTAGCCTTAAAAAATTGTTTACACTTATGAGGTGTTGAATTTTAGATTTTGAAGATAGTAAAACCCCAAAACCAAGATTTTGTTAAGAACTTATAAAAACCATTTCTCTATTTCTAGTTATTATAGTTGACATCTTTTATTTAGACAAATATATAAATGCTAATGTAAGTATAAGTACTATTGATCTCACCTAATATTTAAATAAATATTCTGAATTCCAATCTTGACATTACCTTAAAATATCACCACAAAAATTGGCATGATATTTATTTAAAGGTCATAATTATCAAGAGAAGATCACCAAGTTGTAAAAGTTATTAATTAGAAATAAGGTGTATTTCGGTACCAAGATGACGAGACATGAGGGGAGGATTTTAGGATTGGAATAAGTGGGATTTATGACATGTCAAAGCAAGAATGTGATACATTGAATCGGGAATATTATAATATATATACATACAAGTTATGGGATTAATAATACATGAATTGAGGCGTTTGATGTCTGTCTCCATATAAGGTAAGTGACTGAACATAATTTGTCTAATCATGAAAATGAAGACTTTTTAACGTCCAAGCTGGGAGTTTTTAATCGAACTTAAAAAAGGAAAGCCAGGCGGAAAGTACTTTACAATATATATATATATATATATATATATATATATATATATATACAGCTGGGTGATCAGGCATGGCCCGCTCAATCAATTAAGGAGTTTAGATAAAAATTTTGATTGAGATTTTAATTAAAATTAAAATTAAATTAAATTAAGGAATTTTAATTTTTATATTACATTTTTATTTAAAGATAAAATTTATTATTTATTAAATAAAATTATTAATTAAGATTTATATTACATTTTCAATTAATAACTGACTTAATCTTTCTTAAAAAAATCTAATTTAGAAGAGACTTTATCAAATTTATTTTTATAAAACGTACTGTTGTATTCTTGAATTTTAAAGATCGTTTGTGAATACAACTATTTTTATGTATCTCAAATATTTTTAAATTCAACTTTTTCTTTATATCAAAATCTAATAAGATATTTTAATTCAAATTATTTTACTATCATATATAGACTTTTTAAAGAATACATATAAAATTAATAATGATATATATAATATCTATATGATATTTTTATTATTTTATTGAATTAATTAATGTTTTTAGTTAGATTTTTTTAAAGATTTTATTTTAAAATTTTTTTGAGAGATATTTTTTCCTTAAAAGGCCCTAGATAATTGTCTAAATTATCTAAGAGTGGAGCCGGCCCTGTGATCGGCATGCGCCTGCAGCCTTGACAAAAAATTTAGTGCTCATTCTCGATCGTTCAATTGCTTCTAATTTAGGCAATTATATGGTTTGACTAATAAAGCTTTATTATTATTATTATTTTTTGTATTTTAGTTCTCTTATGTTCAAGATTATCGTATATGAGCAATGCTACGTAATCTCTATTATGGACACTACAATATAAATTTAGTTTTTAAAAATTTTGAGATTATAATAACATTTTTTTAAAATAATAATTTTTTCCCTTAACCCTCATTTATCAATAAAACTACAATATAATCACACACTCAAGACTATAAAAAAAATTTCTTATCGTATATATTAGATACACTACAAAAAAAAAAATATTTATAACATTTTAATTTCAATCAAAATAACTATTTACAATAAAAATAACTCTATTTTTTTTTTGGTAGTGACAAATGCTTTTTATATAGGTGATCGTAGGGTTAATGGGGCACAGGGGACTCATTCATGCATGCCTGTATATATATTACCGTATGTATGCTTCCTTTTGCAGCTTCATTTTTTCCAAGGTCGACGACACATACACGAGTACTTACTTGAAGTGTGTCCAAAGGCATGGATGTAGCTGTCTTCTTCGTTCATTCATGCATCTGGTGTGTCTTATGTCTGTATCTCAATTCTGTGGACTTGATTTCAACGACGCGTTTTGTTTTTGACTTTGGACATGACTAATTGGTTGAGGTTCTCAAATTGATTCTACCTTTAAAGCCACTCATGTTTAACTTTCATGTATGTATGAAGATTTTTGACATCGTACATAATAGTAATTATTATGTAAGTTAGTTTTAACAGGTAATTTATAGAAAAAAAATACAAAAACATAATCTAAAATACAGAGAATTCGTCTCGAGGTTCAACTGAATATTATGAAAATCAAATAATGTCGAAAATCAGTTCACAAACCGAATTGTATAGCCAAAAATCGTCTGTATCTGAATTTTATTAAAAATGGCAAAATCTCGAAAATCACGTCAAATTGAAATTTAAATTAAAATAAGTAATCTATAAAAAATCTAGCACAAATCGGATTTAAAATCATTTTCTAACTGATAAACGAAGTATTATCAAAAATAGTAAAAAATAATTAAAAATAATGATTCGGAAGGAAAAATAGTGAAATTTGAGATCGAATAAAAGGCACATGGAGCCATGCTTGATGTAGACAGCGTGCACGTCGAAAAAAACTTTCCGAATTGAGATCTTATGCGCGATTTTGATACCTGTAACCAAAATTATGACCAAAAGATTGAAACATACTTAAAACTTCTCTAATTAGAAAGAGATCACGATCACTTCCAGCTTTTATACTAATCTGTCAATTCATGATATCTCAGCGCTATCAACATATAATCAAATAACTCAATATCATCTGTCTCAATCCTCCTACATCAATTTTCTCGAATAATTTGGCTTGGCTTGGGTTTAGTACTTTTTGTTGGTTTTCAATTCATACGTTGAATGACAAAACACGATCGATGAGAATCGTGTCATACATCTAAATAATCCCGTTCCAATAATTCAAGCTAGCCTTGTCCCATTTTCTTCTTTTATTTATTTATTTTTTTAAAATTATTGATCGAAAAATAATATTTATAATCGTGAATATATAAATGTTGTATAAAAAAATGAATAAATATAAAATTTACATGAAAAAAATTAATTTTTTAACTATAAACTTTATTATTTTTTAAAATAATTATATAGCAAACTTAAACGTACCAAACTAAGCCGAAGTGAAAGCCTGCTTGCTAGATTAGTTAAAATAAGTTAACTTGGGTTTACCAAAGTTGACGATCCGATCCAATCGAAAGCAAATGGAAAAGAGGACCATTAATTGAAGCCAATATTTGAAAGTCTGGGATCGATGCGAGCCAGCCATCATGCATGCCATCATGCCGCGCACAAATTTCTATTCCGAAATGGATGTAACTTTGAAACAAAGCTAATTTAGTCGTGAATACCAAAATATCTAGCGTGGGCGGCCCCAAATCGCCTAATAAGTTTGCCTGTTGGAGAAGCACCAAACGTCCCAAAAATGTTTTTATTTTGGTCTCGTGTCGGGCCCCTTATCTTCCAATTCATACCGGCCGGCCAATGTTCCGTATATATCGAATTGATGTCTGTTACGGTTCATTTTCAATAGAAGCGTGAATGAATTAGATATTTTCATTTTAAAGATAAACATGCGCGTTATGTGAATCATTCTACTTAATATCGTCCTTATATGATTTTTAGACAACATAAACCCCACAATAATATTAAGTGATGTGCATGTTTATTGGTCTAAATTACATCATGCCTCCAATTTGATCAGACGTCTATTAGAAAGTTAATCACTCCTAAAAGTTCATACATTATAAGAAAAATAAATTTTTATAATTAATTATTGGGTCTGATTTTTGTTTAATCAAATTATTCGGTGAACATCATGTTAAAATTATTGTTGTTCCAATAACTCAAATCGATGAGAATCATGTCTTTGTTTTATAACTATATTAAATTATCAATTGTCTTGAAAATTTAAACTAATATAAAAAAAAAGAATTTAATTATTCAAAACTATTAACATTCTAACAATGCAACTTTATGATCATAAGTCTAAAATGAAATTGCAAGTTGCAAGTGGAAATAATGGGTCATATAATAAAAAATCAACATTCCTTGCCTAACAAAGTAAGAAGAAACACGAAAAAAGTAAGAGAAATCAACTTTACCTCGTACTACAAAAAGAAAAGCCGCAAATTATATATTTTAAACTCGTCAATAAGTAGATCAAGGAAGGAAAGTAATTAAGGTTGAATCCGGAACACTTATTTCTATATACATATTCAGATTTAAATGCTAAAAGTTAAAAAAAAAAAAAAAAGGAAAAGAAAGAGAATTAGGGTAATGAACAGCACCCAAAAGCTATAAAATAAAGAAATTAATGAGCTGGGCGATCTTCTTTATATTCACTCAAGGCGGCCATGATATCTTTTGTAGGCCATGCACGAAGCAGGCAGACAGGGGTTTCACCTTAAATTGAGAAGTGTCGAATCAGGCTGCAGGTTTCGAGCATCTTCAAAGTTCAAACCCACCAATATAATTCCCACCTAAATTAATCCTGTGGGCTGGATTTTGCAGAATATTTGACAATATGATTACAAGTGTAGATTAATTCAATGCCGCCCAGTATTGATTTTACCAAACTACCACCTTAATTTTAACATCGATGAAATTAATTAGTCCGTTTAGGCAACGACACCTTGCTTTCTTGTTACTTTGTTTTCAACGGGCCGGGGGAGAGAATGAAAAATCTCTCTCTCTCTCTCTCAAATGATTATTCTTCATTTTAAATAGTTTTATTTTTTTATTTTTTATTGTAAATAATTTATATCACAATACTGTCAAGTCACTGGTATTCGATATAAAAGACTAGATAAGTTAAAAAAAAAAAAAAGGAAGAAGAATAACGCTGAGGGCTTTGGCCAACAATAATCCAATATTCTTGAGATGCAGAACATAATCTGCTTATATATATATATATATGTGAATTAAGTCATGGCGTATGACCTTTATACATCTCCCATCCCTCTGTTGTTCAATAAGAGGTTTACGAGGGAGGGGTCGACCCTGCAGAGAATGGACGGACATCCCCAAATCATAAGCACAGGTTTATGCAGGCACCCCATCTATTACAAGTAAAAGGGGCCATATCCTGTAAAGGAGATCTTTACCACCAATTACAGATCAGATTGAATTTGTTTTCTTGCCTCTAAGATGGAAAAGAAAAAAAAAAAAAAAAAAAACCAGATTTTCCTAATTGGTCGAAAGGAACTTTTTGACATCAAAAGAGGGGAATTTCCTGAAGAAGCACATGTGAGCCCAAAAGTGCAGAAAGTGCGTAACGATGCAAATAGGAATGCATGACCTTAAGCTGCGACTTTAATTTTTGTTTTGTTTTGTTTTTTTTTTTTTTTGGAGTCAGTATCTTCTTGATCACAGACAGACTGTAGACACATGATATGTGATTTTGGGTGGCTCAAGCCTGATTAGTTTTTGAGTTGAATTTGAATTGAATAGAGATAAAATTAAGTTGAAAACTTATGAATAAAACATTTTTATAAAATATTTTTTAATATTATTTTTTTCTTAAAATTTGAAAAAAATTGAATTAGTATCTTATTTTGTGTAAAAATTTTTAAAAAATTGAGTTGAGATGAAGTCAATAAAAAAAAAAAAACAAACAAACAAGGCATCATGATCACGGCCGCCTAATTAAGTTCGAGCTACAGGTAGGGTTCCTTAAAAACCCCCCGGGGATTAGGGGGGTTGAATGGTCATGATCGTGTAAAAGCCATGAATGCTGGGGGGATTAATGATTTAGGACAAAACCCGGACTTCTTTTTGGTCACAGCTCGTGGTAGCAAACATGACACATGAGGCCATAACAGTTGAATTTGGAATGTTCTAACTAATATGCATCCTCCTGGTTTCTTGGTTTGTATATCTATATTTTCCCATACGGTACTGCTGGGGATTACTGCTGCATATTATTTGTGGCGCCATATCCTGCTAGTGGCCCATCCAAGACAACAACAACCTGTTCCTCGATCGTTAATATTATCGCGGGTGAATCAGCCCACGGTGGCCCATATTGTAATTATTATTTTCTATTAAAAACTTTTGTTAACTCATTAAAAACTCCTTATCATTAATTATTATTAATTTAAAACAAAAACAAAAATAAGGACACTTAATTAATTTGTACATAACATGCTTAATTTTGTGCAACAATTAATACATAATCTATAGTAGTACATTGTCCAGAAATTGAATTCAAAATTTTTCCTAGTAGTACATGCATGCTACGCTTTCTAAGTTTCTATACCGTTCAGTTCAGCTGCACATTAAAATTGCGTTAGGAATTCAAGAATTATGTGAACTGGAATGGTTATTTAATATGAGTAACGGATAGACTAGGTCTAAGATCCAAAGGATATTACATGAGAGAGAAGAGATCAGATCATGACATTTGTTCACCGATGTTATAGTGCTAGTGTTAATTGAGTTATACATAGATAGGTAGCATTCCTATACCCTTTTTCATCATGCTTTGGGTTCACGTTAATTTATCAATCTTCGTGAAACGGATCGAACAACAATTCTCAGTCTGACTGATAAAAAAGGGGAGAGAGAGAGAGAGAGAGAGAGAGAGAGAGAGAGAGAGAGTCATGATACGTGAAAAGAAAAAAGAAACACAATTAACAGAAAAACTCCAGCTGGCTTTTTATAAACTTGCTGTGTGGGTACGTAAGCAAACATATATAGAGAAATTTCCCAAACACAAACAAAAGAGAAAAGGAAGCTGCAAATTCCTACAGATCATATGAGCCGAATGAAGAAACAGCTAGCTAGCATAGTATTTATTGAATTACATATAATGTAACAAAGCACCATATATAATTAGTTCAGAGAATCAACGCAATCACTATCATTCCATTAATACGAAAGCAATATTTGTGTGTGGAACACTGTTGTATTGAAACTGAATTTGGTTACGATCTTCCAAGCCAGTTCAGGAAAACAAATATTTCATTACTGCAAGAATATTGGGTTTAAAGCCTCATGTAATGTTCATGGCACATGCATCATGTGTACGAAAGTCCTGAAAGTAAGAACTTAATCCCAAAATGAAAATTAATCCAGAATTAAAGAATTAAAGAGATCCAGCGTTATTAATATGAAAATTATGTACGTTGATCACGGCCAGTTATTCATGTTGAGAGAAAAAACATGTGAAACTATATAATGTGAAACTACCTATGAAGGGAAAAGACAATAAAAAGCAATTCATGCAGCCAGAAACTTAAGAAATGATTACATAAATAAAATACAAGTTAAGTATATATAATTACCTAAAAAATTCTTCTCTAGTTTCCCTTCCATTCTTTGTATGTGCAACTTGAACAACAATATGTACGCCTTGTCCATCCGTTCCTCATTTTCAAAATATATATGTCGACTGTTGTCCTTATATTTACAAATTGGAATTCAACTATGATAATCTATGTAATTAATTTCATGAAACCCATGTCTTAATCATGTAGTAAGTTTTAGAAAGAACTCAAATATGTACAATATATACTGTGTAGGGTATATATACATGCATGTATCTTTCGAGCTAACTATTTCACTGATAAAAACAGTTAAATTCAATATGGATCATGACCTAGTCGAAGCTCCAAATCCACTTCATCGCCTTTGTCAACTCCTCCAGTCCTTCTATCTTCCTGATCATCTGCATGCATGGGGCCAATTCGAAGGCTCAAATTTGCGCTCAAAAGTTCCTGGTTCATACTCCAGGCCGACTGGGACCTTGAATCAGACAAATCACTCTGACGGATATTCGATGCTGCTTGTGGGTGTCTAGAGCCTGATGCTGACGGCTGAAAGTACAATACTCGAGAGTTCTTGTGCGCCTCAAAAGCTGGGAAGACGTTATAGTTTGATGGATCGCATGTGGGAAACGGTCCTGAAATGGAAGCGGCGGTTGTTGTGTGTTGCTTGGGCGCCTTGAGTCGATCTTTGCGGTGTATGTTCATATGCCCTCCCAAGGCCTGCGCGTTGGTGAAGCCCCGCTTGCAGAATGAGCATTCGTAAGAGCGTTTGGTGCTGCTTATCTCAGTATCTTTGACTTTCTCATCTATTAATCCATCCTTCTCTTCGCCTGAAGACTCCGAGCCTCCTTGCTTGCCGGATTCCATGCTGATGATGATCAGAGACCTAGCTTGTTAATTATGAAATGAAAAGAGAAATACTGATTATAAAGATTTGATCGAATCACCCGGACATAGAATATGACTTTCTCATGTTTGTATTAGAATTGATCTGGATCAGATGATGGCAATTAGCTAGCTTGAGATGAGAGGGACATATCAGAAGGAGAGGGGAAAGTAGGGTTTTATGAAGTGGATCGAAGATGGTTAATTTCAAATTTTCAAAGGATGTGAGATAGAGACAATAAGAAGACATTGGCTTTGCCGGTGTGGCTTTTGTTGGATTTAGATCAAGGGAGACATTTTTTGGCCTATGCTTGAGGACTTTTTGCACTTATAGCCGGCTCTATATTAATATCCTAATGATTCGGATCTGATTTTGCCCATGATTTACTTATTTATTATCCTCATGAGAGGTTTTCTTGGTGCATTTTTTTATATATATATTTTGGAACTATCCATCGGCCAAGGCTCTAGCTAATACAGCATATAAGTTCATGGGAATTAGCCATTAAGAGCTAGCAAGCACAAATGCTTGGTCCAGTCTATATATATATATATAATTAGGCATATATATATATATATTATATATATATATATATGGCATGGTTAAGGCCGCGGGTACTGAGAAGGAATTGAGTTAGCTAGGTTGATCTTGATTCGAACCTTGTCGAATTGTGGAAAGAAGAAACACGTGAAACCAGCCATTTATTAGTTCTAAACTGCATATATGACTTGCCAAATTTTGTCTGGCTACTGCAGCTAGCTAGCACTAGGATCGCGAGGTTTCATCTCCTTATATGAATGCATGCATGTATGATCTTCATCGTTTACATGTGAACAAGAAAATCAGAAGCGACGCATGATAAAACCGCGTTGATCATGAATATATATATATATATATATGTGTGTGTGTGTATCTGTACACAAAATTAGGGTAATTCCACATGATCAGCTTCCATATTAAGTTATTTACATATCAACTACTCTTTATTTTACCCAAGTACGGACGTACGTACTTTATGAAAGTAACTGATCTTTTAATTTTGTGCTAAGCATTTCCCTATTATTGGATTAATCTATTAATGCAAGTAACCCTTCAATTCATGCTTTTATGTTTTGAACTGAAAATTCTCTACCATATTCTATGTACGCGTGATCCTGTGTAAGCGGCCGGCCTGCAAAAAGCGCGTTTAGTTAGCTGGCATCAAATGTTCTAATTTGGCATAATTCTCTGAATTAAGTTATATAATATAATATATTATATATAAATTATTTATATATAATCATGAGTGCTTAATTAATTAATAGGAGGGATCACGGCTATTACCGCTTTCAAGTTTTTAAATTTTCCAGCTAGAAATAATTATATTAATATTGATATATAAATAGATATATTTATAAACGAAAAAAATTAAAGAAACTTGTACATGAAGTGGAAGAAGGGCGTTAAATATGACAATTGCTCCTCGACCGATCGAGTGCTGCATGGGCAAATATTGCACAGCCAAAGCTTAGCTGGCCTCTAAAACATAAATTAGTTAATTTTAAGGAGGTTTGATCCAACCTAAGTGCAACCAATTTCATGTTTGCATGATGTAATTCTCCAAGTTATCAGAATTTCCAAATAGTCTCAGGAGACTGTAGTTTTTACTGGGCTAGCTTGGACTAAATATTAAACTCCTGGAAATCCAAATTCCGATCTATTAAATGGGCCCAGTTCAGTAGAGAGAAATATTATGGATTATTAGTTTGAGGGACTTGAATAATATATGCAGGTGTCTTTTAAATATTAAGTAGAGATAAAATAAAATTTATTGAATAAAATATAATTATAACATAATTTTTTAATATTATATGATCATTTCTTTTGTGTTGTGAACATCAAATTATCAAAGTTCTCATGTAATCATTAGAGTTGTTAAATTTGATGGCTAGGTCAAATATCTAGAAGTGACTCAATTGGTAAAACCTTACTCTTGGGTATATATACTCCCTTGATATATAGTTTGTGTAGAATTATCATCATTTGGTTCAAAAGTTTAAGTTGATGGAAAATATGTAGATTTTTATTATTTGTATTATATACTTAACACTCCCTCCACGTGTGAGTCCGATCCTCCCTTAATTATGAGTGGGCTTAATACGAGAAATATTTAATTAAATGAAATATAATATAGAGTCAAAATTCAAATTCAGAATATGATCTTTACTAATATTATGTGAAATCATCATTTGTCTTAAAATTTTAAACTAATATAAATAGATAAACTTGATTATTTATATTATTTTCTTAACACGGTTAAGTTAACATGAGTTTGGATCTTTGGTTACAAATTACAAAGATCAAGTTATAGGCCGGGATCACATCTTATTAATAAAAAAATCATTCATTTATCTAATCCATATCATGATCAGGAGTGCGCACGGTACATATACATGGGTTTGAAAGTTAACGAAATAAGGACATATAAATTATAATGTTGCAGTTGAACAATATCATGCATCACCATTTTTCCGCTGACCATTAGTGACATTAAACAATATCATTCATAAGCCGGTTTGAAAATGTTGGGGTTGGACCGAATACCATGGAGGCGGCCTGACTCGGTTGGCTTCATTACTGCCCATAATTAATGCTGTCAGCTCAGTTGTACTGATTAGAATCGAATTATTTGCATTCAACTGATTGGAATCATATTCTGTCACCTTCCCCAGTTTTACATATATAACTTGTTTTAGATTGCAAACTTTGTGGGTCTATTTCGTACAAATTTCCAAAATATCTAAAATATGTGTCATGATTTCTTTTTTGGTGTTTTTTCGATCGAGTATATATGGCATCTCAACTCTTGTGCATGCACCGGTAAATTTTCTTTGTTTTTTTTTTTTTCTGGTGGGAAGTCTAAGGCGAATAATAAAGTCTGCATTTGAGATACTAGCTAGGTACGTAATTAATTAAGCAGACTGCATCCTTTTCTTTAGAGGAGGATGATCAGACGTAACATCATCAGAACATAAAATTACAGTAAAGATCTCATGATCATGGTGAATTAACATCACACAATTTATTAATAAGATGACATATTTCTTAAAAATATGAGACAGGACTTTCTACAAATTAACTTCTAAAACATGCAGCGATTCCTTCCTTTAGTCAACTTTCCATATTTACATTAATCCTTGCAGTGCGCTGCTAGGGTTTTGGGGTTTGCAAGGTTCCTGTCGCTTTGTGTCATGTGCAGCGCTGTTATGGCCACCATGGACGGTCTTCCTGGTCCCTTGGATAGAAATGAAATTAGGATTTGGTGTTTGAAAACTGACAGTTTATAATATCGTATGTGAGTATAAATAATTAATATGTATTTTTTGCATGTGATTATGTAAAAAACAGTAATCATATGTCATAAAATTATATATAAAAAATACATATATCTAAATCATATTATAAGATATATTTCCTTAAGATTTTCGTTGTTTGCTCACTCAAGACCATTACAAAAAGAAAAAAAAATGTAATATCAACTTAGGATTTCCTTTCAAATTAAACTCAACAATAATCTTTCATGAAATGAAATTAATCTATTATCATCTCTAAAGTGAAATTCTTGACAATTTCTTTCTCAATATAAAGTAGCAAATGATCTGCAAAAAACTCATCTTCCATCCGAGTACGCAATCTAATTTTATAAGTTTCATGGTAGAAAATACTCACTTAGTAATAACAGTAGAAATAACAAGAGTTAATACTAGATAAATTAACCTGTCAATCGAATAATAAATCTTTGATTTTTTTGAAATTGCTAGTCCTTTACATAGGTCAAATAATGTAGACATATCTTTAAAATCTAAATGCGTTAGTACATTAAGCTCATAATGCTACAATTACTTTTTCCAAAGAAAATTTTCTTGCTCAATAAAATCCTATAGATAAAACTTCTTAACCAAATTGCATTATTTTTTAGAGCATAATAAGGTTAATTGGTCAGCAACACGGTAGTAGATTTTTCGAGATTTATTGGTAAGTAGTAATTGAAGATTTGGGTGTCAGGTGAAGTGAAAAGTTAGAGTAGACTATGTGAGTATTGAAATTTGGATGAACAATTTCAGTAAAAGTTTTGGAGGCTTGAGTATTGGAGGGCAATTTCAATTATATAAAGAAAAAGTATAATTATTTATATACTAGGTTTATGTTTTTTTCTTGGCTGAGGAGATCGATCGATCAACAGTTCCTTTCAAAATTTTCATAGTTCTAAAATTTTTACGTCAACGTCTATCGCTAGATGCTATAAGATTATTTATACGTTATTGTTGGGGCCTTGGAGTTCAACCTATTGTTTCATCCATGCAAAGGCCACATTTTCATTCAGCTAACATATGAAGAAGATTTTCTCAAAACTTTGTCCAAGGAGGTGTGCGATATTGATGGGATCCCTTATAGAGCCTTTTACTAGCATCCAAATTTTCATGAAGACAAAGAACCACCATCCATTGTCCCAGTGTGTGTTGTTCTTTTAGGGCTTCTGCTTAACTTTTATCACAAAAATTTCTTGAGGAATGTTATGGTATTGTTTGGAAGGTTTCTGCGCAGGGATAATGCGACTCAATATGCAATCCGTATAGATGGAGCTTGTATTTGTGTGAAAATGGAAACAACCAAAGAACCACTGCATGCGATTTAGATTGGAATTCCATGAAGAAAAATGAGTAGATTTTAATAAATTGTTCATGGAACACTACCAGCCTAGTGTTTAAAATGTCACATGCAAGGACATAACTTTAAGACTTGTAAGAGGGGAGAGGACTGTTCTTTAGAGAAGAGGGAATGTGAAAAATAGAAGCAAAATTGAGTTTGTGAAAAGCAAGGGGAATGAGAGAAAATTGACGAGGAGATTGCCATGGAAGGGACTAGGAATGATGAGATGCAGGGGCAAGGGGCATTAGTTTCTTCAGTAAAAAAAGAATGGGATTTTGAAATGCCGAAATCTTTGGTAATTGCTAAATAAGATTGTAGGGAAAAAGTTGTGTTACTGTTGATGGGTTGAAACCTTTAGAAGAAACTGTATAGGGAATGATGATGGGTTGTAGCCTTTGGAGGAAGTTGTATTGCCACTTGTTGGCAAGTTGAACCACACTGAAGGAAACCCTTTGCATGAAGCTACTGCGCCATTTGCTTGCTGCGACCATGGCATGAAGATGAACCACCTACTATGCTGCGACCATTGCATGAGTCTATGCCACTTGCTATGTTGTTTGACGAGCCATGATTCAAAATGGTGTAGGTTGGAGTTAGTGGGCCTCCCGTTGGCACCAAGACCATGATTCTTAATGGTGCAGGTTGTGCATCGCCCACTTTGACAACTGTCTAACTTGTGCATGAAGTTAATGGATTTATGGATTCGATTAAGGAAATGGGCGAGGGTGGGGTGAGTTTGAATGGCCTGATGCTGAAGTTTGGTAATGTGGGCCTACTTGATAAAGGTTTTGTAGTTGAGGCCTTTGAGGTTGAAGGTGTTGCTTGCAAGACAAACTAGATTATCTTGGAAGAATCTCAATTTAAAAATGAAGTTGAAAGAGACAAGTTGCATATTGATTTGTAGAAAGATTATAGTACTGATTCAGAAGTTTTAAAAAATAATCTTGGAAAGTTTCTGAAACGGAGTTTCACTAGGGAGGAGGTTGTTGTGGAAGGGACTAGGGGTGATGGGATACAGGGGGAAGTGGCATTAGTTCCTTCAGTAGAACAAGAAGGGGTGTCGAAATCTTCGATAGTTGCTAAAAACATTTGTAGGGAAAAAGCTGTGTTGCTGTCTTTGTATGATGATGGGTTGAAACCTCTGAAAGAAACCTTGTTGCTACATGAGGATGGGTTGCAACCTTTGGAAGACGTTGTGTAGCCACTTGTTAGTAAGTCGAAAGATGTTGAAGAAGACTCGTTGCATGAAGCTGTTGTGCCATTTGCTGTGCTACAACCATTGCATGAAGATGAATAGCCTGTTGTGCTACGACCATTGTATGAGTCTATGCCACCTGCTATGCTGCTTGATGAGCCACGATTCAAGATGGTGCATGTTGGAGTTAGTGGGCCCCTCGATGGTGCCAAGACCATAATTTCTTATGCTACAAGTTGTGCATCGCCTACTTTTACAATTGTCCACCCAGTGCATGAAGTTAATGGGCTTATGGAGTCAGTTGAAGATATGGGTGAGGGTGTGGTTAGTTTGAGAGGCCCATTGGTGAACTTTGGTAATGTGGGCCCTCTTGATAAAGGTTTTGCAGTTAAGGCTTTTATGGCTGAAGGTGTTGCTTGCAAGATGAACCAGATTATCTTAGAACAATCTCAATCTGAAGATGAAGTTGAAAGAGACATGTTGCGTATTGATTTTCTGAAAGATTCAAAAGTTCCAAAAAATAATTCTAGTAAGTTTCAGAAACAGAGTTCCACCAAGGTGGTGATCCACCCATCCAAACTTAATTTATGACAAATTCTATTATTTTTTTAGAATCATTGATAAACTCAAGTCTAATATTTTCTTTGGCTTAGCCTTTTCTAAAGGAGGATAGGATTTTGGGTTTTGAACAAGTTTCGTTGTGAGTTTTTTTATTATCAGTGAAGTGAATGCTAGTAAAATTTGGCCAGTGTGGAACTTATCTAAATCTATACAAAGGTTGGCAAGCTCTAGCCAAATTTTGACTATCAAAGTGGATGAGAATGGGCATGTTTTTATCTTTACCATTGTATATGCTAAGTGTAGCTAGATTGAGAGGAAATCTCTCTAGAAGAATTTTGAAGCTAGTGGCAGAGGTTTACCGCTCTTGGGTACTTCATGGTGCGTTGAATATTATTAAAGATGTTTCAGAGAGATGAGGCGAACATCCTCTTTAATTTTCAGCAATGGAAGATTTCAATTTATGTTTTCAGAATTGTGGTTTACTGGACATGTGTTGCCCAGATGAATAACACAAGAGGGGGTAAATTGGGTTATATTATAAAATTGACACTTATAAACCAAATATACATTATAATATATAAACAGAATATGAAGCAGCAGAAAATATAAAGAGTAAGGGTAAGAAGAAGTAAACTCAGTATTTTAACAAGATTCAGTCCCACTGCCTACGTCCTCGCCTCAAGCTACCTTTTGAGGATCCAAAATTCATTATTCAATCTCCTTCAGGTAGATAGAAACCTATTACACATTTGAGCAATACCACTACAAAGATTCCGTGTAGAATACCCTCTACACTTGTAATCACCTCACACTTGGTGATTCAACTATTCCCTATGTAGAACACCTTTTACACGCACAAGAGTTATACGCAACCTCTTACAAATACAAGAGCTGATAGTGGGTAGATTATCAGAGTACACTTCTCAATGAGTGAAATAAGAATAATATAATACAACCTATATATCTCTCAAAATAAACAAGGATTAAGAAACAAAGTTTAGATAAGAGAGAATGAGCGTTTTGAAATAAAGATGCAAAGACTCTTATTATTATGATTTTTGTAAAATTCAAGTGAGCTATTTATAAGCAAATGAGTCACACTCAATCATCTTTCAAACTCAAAATTTAAATTTTGATGTAGTCATTGCATATGTCATACATTTTGATGAAGTTATTGCATATGTCATGCATTTTGATGAATATTTTGCAATTTTTCAAATTTCTCATATATCTTTTCGAAAATATTTTGCAATTCTTTAGAAGAAAAATTTTCAATATTTTCAAAATATGTTACCTCAAGATCATTTTTAACCATGAGACAAAAATTTACAGATTCTTCATTACTTGTATCGCTATCTGAACTACTTGAATCATCATCCCATGTAGTTTTCATTATTTTTTTGTCTTTATATCGATCTATCTTTAGCAGAGAACAATCTGCTTTGATATGTCCAGACTTTATACATTTATAACAAATTAGTGAATTATTTTTACCTGTATTTTTATTGAAAGACTTTTTGAAAGATTTTCTTGGAGAAGTTTTATTTTTTAAGAATCTCTTAAATCTTATTGTGATCATTGTATTTTCTTCATTTTTGTTATCGCTTTTCTCATCGTCATCACTTTCACTTTTATAGGGAACAACTTTGAGTACCAAGTTCTTTTATGCTTTCATTCTTCTTCTCTTCTTTTCAATGTGTACTCATGAGTAATAAGTGACCAAATGAATTAATTTACTTTGAATTTTTTGAGATCTTTAATTTCAAGAATCGCCATCACTTTTGATTCTTAATGTTTTGGCAGAGAGTTGAGAATTTTTCTTATTATCTCAAAGATAGAATAAACTTTTCCAAAAGCTGTCAAACTATTTATAATGTTAGTAAAACGGGTATACATAGAGGAAATATATTCATCATCAATCATTTTAAGCATTTCATATTCATGCGTAAGAATATAAATATTTTATTTTTTAACTTGTGAAATTATTTCATAAGTTACTTCTAAATTATTTCATATTTCTTTTGCCGTCCTGCAAGTCATTATTCTGTTAAATTTATTGTCATTGAGAGCATTATACAGAAAATTCATAGCCATTACATTCACTGTATAAAATCTATTATCTTCACGATCAAATTCTTCTTCTTTCTTGTTGACCTTTACTCCATCAATAATTTTTGTTGGAATATAAAACCCATTTATTATACATTTACATATTTTTCAACCTTGAAACTGAAAAAATATTCTCATTTTAGCTTTTTAGAAAGTATAATTGTCTCCATAAAATAGCAGAAGCGGACTACTAGATTGACTTTCAGTGAATATAGCTATAATGTTAGTCATATGATCTTAACTCAATAGATAATTAATCTTATAATAGAGCCATTGCTCTTATACCAATTATTGCCCAGATGAATAACACAAGAGGGGAGTGAATTAGGTTATATTATAAAATTAACACTTATAAACCAAATATACAATATAAAATATAAACAGAATATGAAACAGCAGGAAATACAAAGAATAAAGGTAAGAAGAAGCAAACTCAGTATTTTAATGAGGTTCAGCCTCACTGCCTACGTTTTCGCCTCAAGTTACCATTTGAGTATCCCAAATTCATTATTCAATTTCTTTCAAGTGAAGATAGAAATCTATTACATCTTTGAGCAACATCGCTACAAAGACTCTACGTAGAACACCTTCTACACTTGTAATTACCTCACACTTGGGGATTCAACTATTCCCTGTGTAGAACACATTCTACATATACAAGAGTTATACACACCCTCTTACAAATATAATAGCTGATAGTGGGTAGATTATCAGAATATACTCCTCAATGAGTAAAATAAGAACAATACAACACAACCTATATTTCTCTCAAAATGAACAAGGATTAAGGCACAAAACTTAGAGAAAAGAAAATGAACGTTTTGAAAGAAATATGCAAAGGTTCTTGTTGTTGTGATTTTTACAAATCTCAAGTGAGCTATTTATAGACAAATGAGTCAAAATCAATTATCTTCCAAATTCAAAATTCAAATTTTGATGAAGTCATTGCATATGTCATGCACATGTAAAATATAATTTTCGAAATTAAAATTTTTAATGACGTCATGCATATGCCATGCACATATAAAAAAGAAATTTGATACTTTGTAAAAGAAGATTAATTTTGAACCTTAATCTAATTTCAAATTTCAAGTGATTTACAAAATTACTCTATGGGCTTCATTTGTAGACTTGTTCTTCTTTTTGTTCATACTTGATTTCTTGATATGCTTAGCTCCCTTCATGCATAGACAACTTGAGTTTGAGTCTTGAATTTATTTGTTATCATCAAAATCTATACGTAGATATGAGACTTGAAACATTAGGTTCAACAACATGCAATACAAAGCCCGAGTATGACTTGGTGTAATGGTCAAGGAGGGCTAGCGAGAAGCTCTAGATTAGATAGATGTTTTCTTGATTCTAACTTTCTTAATTGTTTACCGAATGCCTTTTATCAGGTATTGACTCGCACCACATGAGATCATTCCCTTTTAGTGATTCAAATGGGAGGGGACCCTCTTAGGTATGGACCTAACCCTTTTCATTTTCAATTTATGTAAATTGATTATAATTGCTTTCTTAATTTTGTGGAAGGTGTGCGAAAGAAAGAGGCATTACAACATTTTCAAGTTTTTACCACTGTTTACTTTCCTGAGGTGAAAAGTTTGCCGCAATAAGTTGGTTTTATTCAAAATATTAAAATTGCTAGATTATGTGAATCAAAGTGGTAAAAAAAAATCATTATTATCCGAAAAAAATGATTGTAGCAATTTAAATTGTGTGTATAAGTAAAATGCGACAAGTTTTGGCATTAATTGTGACGGAACAAGATAGTCACAATTTATTGTTACTTTATTTGTTCAGTAACCCTTTATGTAACAATCACATTTCACGTTATAAATGGGTTATATAAATACCCTTCCTTTGCTACTTGCTGGAGTTTTCACGCTTCTTTCCACATTTGAAACTCTCTATTTTCCTTTATGGCATGTTAGGGTGAAATCCACTATTAACCTTCAGCTACAAAATTTCACCGACTCTTTTTGAACATTCGGACATCTAATACAGGTGATTGCGAGGGTAGTAGGGTTAAGGACTAGCAACCACGATTTTCGGCAAGAAATATTGTTTCAAGCTTTTGATTGTCGCCATTTAGTGGCAACATATTCTGGCAGATTCAAGGCATTTTCAGGTGATGCCTAGTCGTCGCACTTTACTCGTTTAAACATTTGAAATTTTTTGAGTGATTATGGTAGACAATAGAAGTTTTGTTCCCGTCGCAAAACCTGCATTATTCTGCATGTAGGTTCATAGAGAATGAGAAGTGAAGATATATTCATTTGCGCATTTTTGCCTTATACGTGCCTTTTCTTCCCGTCAAATCATGTTTGTTTTTGTTTTGTTCATTCATGAATTCCACTTCACTTTATATTGGTTTCACTAAGTTGGTTGGGTGGTTGCTCATGTAGACTTGTGTTACCTATAACTATAGCCACTCAACCAAGCATATCCAATACATCTTGCATGGTCATGCATCACACCTATTGTGGTGGGTCCTACAGTAGTCTAACAATGCAGTGTTTGTTGATTCATTGGTCACATTCTTCCACTTTTGCCACACTCCCCTATTTTTGATACTTTCCTATCCGCAATGCATATGCTCATTGTGTTGTGAATCATATTAAGCTTACTTGTTGAAAGTGTTTACTTTGGACTTTGTTTTTCCAAGGTTATAATGGATAAAGCCTGGATGCATGTTGAAGATAGATTGCGGTCTACTGAATACACCTAAGGAGTAAAAGCCTTAGCCCAAGCCAATGCTAGTACCAGTGATTCACTTAGGTGTCCTTGTTGAAGATGTCGTAACCATTTTTTTCCACCCGATCAATATTGTGAAAGACCATTTCTTCTTAAGGGGGATTGATACTACTTATACATAATAGACATACCATGGAGAAGATGATCCATTCCTTGCAACTCATTCTTCTGATCAGGATGAAGAATCTAATCCTTTCGATGACTACATTGATGACATGGATGAAATGTTAGATGACATCCATATGGGATCCTTCATGGATAGTACAGTTGGTTTAAATGCCAGTGATAGTGAAAGTGATACTGCACAACCCAACGAGGACACTCCAAGACACCAAACCTTTGAACAATGTTTAAAGGATGCATGACATCCGTTATACCCTTCATGTACAAACTTCTCGAAGCCATCATTTATGATCAAGTTGCTCCACATCAAGGCTATCGGAGCTTTGAGTGTCAAGTCTTTTAATATGGTGCTAAAGCTTTTGAAATCCGCATTTTTTAATGCACTTTTGCCTAAAGATTATAAAGATGCACGTCGTTTGGAATGTAGGTTGGGATTTAGTTATACCAAAACTCAAATATGCCTAATGATTGTCTTTTTCTAGAAAAGATAAAGATGAGTGCCCCAAATGCAATGCATCTAGATGGGTCTCAACGATTACTAAATATCGGGTACCTCAGAAAGTGATGTACTATTTTTTGCTAAAGGACTGGTTGTAATGCCTTTATATATCGAAGAAGATAGCACATGACGTGCGATGTCATAAAGAGGACCGTATCGATGACTCAAGTTGTATGCGGCATCCAGCTGATTCTAAGGTTTGGAAAGACTTTGATGGCAAACATGATTGGTTTGTCCAAGATGCTCATAATGTGCGGCTTGGGCTCACAAGTGATGGTTTTAACCCATTCAATAACATGAGCAAACCCTATAGCATTTGGACAGTAATACTTCTACCTTACAACTTGCTTCCTTATTCTCGTATGACAGATCTATATTTTATGGTGACATGTCTAATACCTGGTCCTTGATCAACAGGAAATGATATTGATATCTTCTTGTGTCTGTTAGTTGATGAATTGAAAGAATTATGGAGGGATGGTATTGAGACATATAATGCAAGCAGTTCGTCAGTTTTCGATTACATGAAGCATTACTATGGACAATTAATGACTTTGTTGCATATGCAAATCTCTTTGGGTGGAGCACAAAGGGAAGGTTGGTCTGTCCTACGTGTAATATAGAAATCGATTCAATATGGTTGGTGTGTTGGTGCAAGCATTTTTATATGGGTCATCATTGATGGTTGTGCATGGACCACCCTTGGAGAAAAAAAAACGCGCCTTTAATGGTAAAGAGGAACATCAGATTCAATCAGCAAAACTTACAACCCAAGCCACAGTTGAACAACTAAGTATGGTGTCCAACATGCAATTCGAAAAATGTTCACGAAAGAGGAAACGGGCACCAAAAGAATTAAATTGGACAAAAAAAAAGCACCTTCTTCAAGATCTCGTACTAAATAGATTTGGAGTTACGTCATAACCTAGATGTAATGCATATTGAGAAGAATATTTGCGACAATGTATTGGAAACATTGCTGAGTATTGATGGAAAGAGTAAGGACATTGCAAATGGGCGAAGAGATTTGGAGGTTCTCGGATTGAGGAAATAATTACATTTACCTCATGATGGTGACCGTTGGCATATGAGTCATCTGTGTCACACTCTAACCCGTAATGAGAGGATATCTTTTTGTCAGCGGTTGTCAGAAGTTAGATTTCTATATAGTTTTGCCTCAAATATGTGTCAGTGCATAAACATTAGCGAAAGCAAAATTACAGAATTTGAAAAGTCATGAATATCACATATTTCTACAAAGGTTGCTTCCAGTAGTAATTGGGGGTTACCTATGGCCTGACATCTGGCTAGTTTTGATCGAATTAAGTAAAATTTCAATTATTTGTGTGCACAAACATTGACTTTTGATTCGTTGAGGTGGCTTCAGGCAGATATTTCTATTATCCTACGTAAAGTTGAGATAATATTTCCACTGACCTTTTTTGATATAATGGTGCACCTCACAATTCACTTACTAGATGAGGCATTACTTGCAGAACTAGTGCAATACAGATGGATATATCCTTTTTGGAGGTACTTGGGAAAGTTCAAGCATTACGTACGGAATAAAACCCGACCTGAGGATTCAATTGCTGAAACATATGTTCATGTTGAGTACTTGACATTTTGCTCAATGTATCTACATGATATTGAGACTAGATATCACCGTGTTGAAAGAAACTTAGACATTTCATACCAAGGGGGTGTAGAATATATCTCAATGTTCCCACAAAAGGCTCATTCACTAGGGGCATCCGAAACTCAAATGCTAAATGAGAAACTATTTGCAATGGCCCTTTGGTATGCCCTCAATAATTGTGGCTAGATCAAACACTATCTCGAGTAAGTAGTTAATCTTTTGAGTTACTTAGTTACGACCCCAACTTAAAGACTTACGTCATAACATAAAATTATATTTCTAGTGAACATTATAACATGATCAAGAGGGAGTGCACAACTAACATTGCGCGTAGACACTCAGCTCAATTCCCCGGGTGGTTAAGGAAACATGTAAGTATTTATTTGTTGATAATCATTCTGGTCAATTGCATAGACATAATTATGTAAAGGGTTGGTTTGGTGTGTCTAGTGTTCGAATTTTGTTATTGATGCATTATTTGGAGTTATTTCTAGCTTCCTAGTTGTATTTGATATTGTCTTGCCTGTTAGATTTGAGAGATGCATATGATGAATCCATCAATGTTTCCGATGATATATATACACTTGCATATGGCCCCAAAAAGTGGATTGCATCGTACACTAGGCGTATAATGAATGGAATTAGGTTTCATATTAAGGAGCGTGAACGTCCTCGTTGAATGCAAAACAGTAGCATGGTTGTCCATGGAGAGCATCAATCAATGCCTATTGATTTTTATGGGGTGTTGAGAGATATTTTAGAATTATGCTATATGAGTTGGTGTAAGGTTTATTTATTTCAATGTGATTGGTGGGATGTTGGTGATAGGAGAAGAGGGATATGGGTTGGAGACCATTTAATGATTTTGAATACTGCAAAATCATGGTACAAAGACAAGCCTTTTATGCTTGCATGCCAAGGTCAGCAAGTGTTTTACTTAAATGACATTAGTGTGGCAAGTAGTTGATATGTGGTTCATAAGATTACTAATAGGAATATATACAACATTCCTCTAGTCTAGTTGGTTGAGGGTGAGGATGATGACGCTGAGGGTGATGCTTAATAGGAAGATGAAACTAATCACAGAAGTATATCGGTTACCCAATGTAGTGACCCAAACTTGATGGATCCATTGAATGGGGTAGGTGAAGAACATTTGCTGGTTAACCTTTCATCCACATCGGACCATCAAATAACTGAAGTACTTGACTACGAGTCCTTACTTGAGGACGATGGTTGTGATGATGCATTGGGAGTTGACAATGTGTATGCCACCAGTGACGACAACGAGGAAGACCATATTTATGTTGAAGGCAGTGCGTCCTCAGAGTCAATTGATGGTAAGAGACAGCAATGTCAATTTGTTTCGGCCATGTTTTTAAACATGGTAAGAAGTTTTTTCTTTGTTAATCTTTTGTTCACAAATAGACACAGTTTCGCATAGGCACCTGCTATATGTCTGTTGTATTACATAATATAATCTGCCCTCATAATATGTTTTTGTTAATAAAGTGTTTGACATTTGTTTCCATGGTGCATATGCAGATGATCGATGATTGCGATTGTACTAGTTAAGATTCAACGCTATCATTAATTCTACAGGAGTGGCATTTTAAGCTTAATTTGTAGGGAGTGGATGCCAAAAGCCAATTAACATTTTTCACATTTTGTGGTATATTTTATTTAAGTGATCTCTTGAACATCATGTGGTGGTAGAGTGCTAGTAATCATTAATTCCTTCTGTTTTATATATGATATAATTTTTTCCATTTCCAATTTCATTTGATTCTCATTTTATTAAAATGGTTCTACAAGTTGAAAAGATTAGCTAGATTTTTCATAAATTTCCCAAACAACTTCAGGTTAATTATTACCTCTCCCTTTACATGCATGTGTCCTATTAACATTAATACTTAAGCGGGGCATCTATGAAACTTGTTATCTTTTTATATCCATATTAAAAAACAAGGACACAATGTTGGGGCAATAGGTAGATAATTGGGTCTAGATAATTCAACCCAATTCAACCAACTAATTGGAAATCAGACACTAATTGGAATTAAGCATACTTAATAAAATTACGGGTAATTTAAAGGTTTAATATAACTTAGATGCAAACAAAATGCCTCACTGATTGCATATAGCACTTATTACAAAAGTGATGAGTTGGTTGTAAATGTCAGCATGAATACAAAACAAATATTGATAGGGAAATCATTTATTTATTATCATGGAAATAGATCCAATCCAAGCAAATGAGATAAATGGAAAGATGAGAAACTAATGATATTAAGCTCGCATGATATGATTACTTTTGAGTTATTTAAAAGCTAAAATATCTTAAGTCAATCAAAAGGCCCCACATTGCATATGACAGTTGTTGCCAAGGTGTTGAAGTGATTGTTAGGGAAATGCATGAATATAGAAAAAGACATTACTGGGAAAATGACCATTTATTATGAAGCAAACAACTTTAACCCATTAAAACGAGCTAATTGGATTGTGGACTTGTTACATTAAGCTTGCCTGTTAGAATTAAGTTATATGTTAAATACTTAATAAAGTGCAATTCCAACATCGGGGCCCACTACTTGCATTTCACATACAATGTTGAAAAGGTGTTGAGACTGTTGTTGCTGTCAGCATGAGTATAGCACCAACATTGCTAGTAAAATGCACTTGCGATTTATTATGAAGCAAACATCAATCCATTAGAATGAGCTAATTGGAATTGTGAACTTATTATATTAAGCTTGCTTGATAGGATTAATTTATGTTAAATACTTAATAAAGCGTAAACACAAAGTTAGGGCCCACAGCTTGCATTTCACATACACATGCAAAAGTGTTGAGGATGTTGTTGCTGTCAGCATGAAAATAGCATTAACGTTGCTGGAAAAATGGCTATTTATATGAAGTAAGCAATTCAATCCATTGGAATGAGCTAATTGGAATTGTGGACTTGTTATATTACACTTGCTTGATAGGATTAAGTTACAAAAGGCCCCACTAAGGGCATATAACATACATGATTCAAAGGTGTTCATTTTGTTATTTCTATCAGCATGAATATAAACACAATTTCAATTACTGGGGAAATAGTTATTTATTATCAAGCAAATCAATTCAATCCATGTAAATGAGATAATTGAAATTGTGGAGTATATAGTATTAAGCTTACTTGATAGGATTACAACTATGTTAAGTGCTTAAGACAAATTAATTCAAACAAAATGTCCCACTGATATGGTCCATTTGCTTATCATATCAACTTGTTGTTAATAACAACTTGCAATTCTATGAATACTCTCGACATGTTATGGCTAATTTGGCTCCATAGAGTTTGGACTTTCAGGTTTATTCTTTTGCCTCAAAAATTTTGGGACATGGCCAATATGTTGTATGATAATTCAATAACAACGCAAAATTATGAAGCACAAATATTTAAATATTACTCCAGTGTAATACATTGTTAAGTTTATACCCAAAATGTAATGAGAAAAAGATACTTATATATAGTAGTTACTATTTATAAACGATAGTTAGCCAGGATCCAGGAGATAATATTAGAAATATCTGAATAAATCTATGGTCGGGAACCAAATCCAAAACAGGCAAGATGGAAAAAAATGGTATGTTCATTTGTCTACAATTCAAAACACCCCCAAAATAGCTGTCCTTTTCCTACCAACCCCTAAGAATATGCACAACAGCTATTTCTGCAAACAAAGAGGGTTGGAAGCAAAACACCCACTTTGCTCTAGTATTCTTAAAACTTCAGCAATGTCACTTTAGTTGGGAGCAAGAAACATTGAGGAAACTATAATAAGTTGCTCATACCCAACAAAGAGACCTTGGTTTGATGTTCATCTTTCTACTCTCACTCACTCACTCTCTCTCTCTCTCTCTCTCTCTCTCTCTCTCTCTCTCTCCCGCATCTATTTCTTTTCTTTTTCTATTTCGGCTCTCACTCTGTTTTATGTGTCAACTTTGTTAAATGTTTTTTTCATAACAAAGAAGGGGTTGCATGTCACTGCATCTCTCTGTATTTGTTGACCCTATGTTTATATTTTTTTCTCAATATGTGGGTCTAATCATTTATGAAGCTCGGCTACCAGGCTGGTGTAGTAGGGTTATTGAGTTGTAAAGTGGTTTTTTTTTTCATAATAGAGAGGTGATGCATGTTATTGCATCTCTCTATATTTGCAACTAGACAACTGATTCTTTTATTTACTTAAGAGTTGTTTATTTTATTTTTTTATCTAGCAGGAAACAGATGATTATCCATGTTTTACTCGTCAAATAGACTTGGTGTAGTTCATTTAATGACTTGTAACCCTTTCATTTTATACAAGGATTGAGTTATTTATTTATTTATTTATTTATTGTTCCTACATAGTCATAACACAAATTTTGCTGTTTAACATGAACTAAGAAATTGTGCCATGTGAATTAAGCTGAACAGGTTTGAACTTTAAAATATGAGTTATGAAGTGAGAAACTTCATGTTTGAAGTCTGAAATGTTGCATGTGAAGGATCATTGTTTTATGAATGATTGAGCTTATGTCAATATGTGCACAAAGATAGCTGAACTATAATAGACTTTCAAATTATATAATGATGGAAATAATCCCATATTGACCATGTAATAGGTAAGTTCTTCCACTTTATCCAACATGTTCTCAATAATGTTAAGTCTAAAAAATTAACAACAATCTTGCATGACTGCCAAAGCATGCTAGTTGATTGTCAGTATGGATTAAATGATAGACTTTCAATTTAATTAATTTCTCCCTTCTACGTACTCACACAAGCATGAGGGATGTAACATGCACAACCCAATTCAAATTTTGAGCATTGTTTGAGCACAACTAATCATTAAACGTTGTCTGAACTGCTTGCAAGTTCCAGGTATGATATATGGTAGTGAATAATTTTTTGTAAAATAATTTGTGCAATTGGTTGCCTTGTTTCTTATTAGTGTGGCAATTTTTAGTTAGTTGGAATTCAACATGTTGAGTAGACATGCATAGGCATTCACAGTGACAACTTTTTCATGCTTAATACATAAGATAACATAGATGTAGGTGATACACATAAGTTATTACCATTTATATATACATAAATACATTATATAACTAAAATTAATAACTCTTTATATGAAATTTAGTAGCACAACTCCATCTTATATTGACCATGGTGAGACGGGTTCGAGGAGGAAACAATGGACGAGGTGGACGTGGTGGCCGTGTTGGCATGTTGCACCAGCTAGGAGGGGCTCAAGACCTCATCATGGGCCTCCACGGTTGATTGATGTAGGAGATATAGAAGAATGTGCAACAGCAGATATTTCAATCCAACCACCAAACGTACCCTATGTGGAAGGGGCTAGGAAAGAAGCCAATGAGGCACCAAGGGCATTAACTGATGCGTGTAAGACAATTATTGACCCTATGCCTATTATATATTTTTTGTTCAACTTATATTCATTTGCATACAAATGTCTAATTGAGTTAATCGTGTAAGAGAAGCAGAAGGTACAAACTAACCTAGTCGAAAACATGGTCGGGGACCAACGAAAGACACGTTATTTGAACGAGTTCGAAAATTTGGTCAAATACCGTTGACTATTAAGGATGGACACAAAGGTCCATCGTGTGAGAATTACAAAATATTTCCAAGATGTGTGACCACGATAGTTAGACTTAATGCAAACATGCGGCATGCAAGCTAGAAATTAATACCAAAGGAGGAGAAAGCAGAGCTAATTGACGTGTACAGGTAAGACATCTATTTTTTTTTTTTTTAGTTTTTTCTCACACAATTTATGCTTGTCAGCATGTAATGCATTGAGACATATCATGTTTATTTAGTTTGCTTCTTATGTTATAGTTCGACTTTATTTTGGATTGGACATATAGTTCGCATCGAGAATGCGTGACAAACACACTTTCGTGAAAATACAATGCATTCCACTATTTCCTACAGAAGCAATATCTAAAGTATGAGACGCATGAAGCGGCTATTGATGGTGAGACAACCTGGATTAAGAAGCCCGCATGGGAGCACTTGTGTGTAATGTGGGCCAGTGAAGGCTTTAAGGTATATGTTAATGTGTTTGACGTTATACCCCGTTTGTGCAATATATAACTATCGTTCATGCTAGTGAATGTTGTTTCCAGTTAAGTTTATGAAATTTGTGTAATGTTTGCATTCATTAAACAATAGAGAATGTAAAAAAGGAATATAAATAAAAGTAAGAAACAATGGGCCAACCATACAGGTGATCGAAAGCCTTTCTTTCGGATAATGGAGGAAATGGTAAGATGACGTTTCTTATATTCATATATTCTCCAAAATTGTCAACTATTTCTTAAGAATAGTTAGTTGGAATGATATAACAATGCTTTTTTTTTCTATAGAATGATGAAGGTACAAATTTAATAGCTTTGTATAAAGAGGTGCACTGGTCACGTAAGAAAAATCGATTTATCACTGACACGGCAGAATACAACTACGTAAGTCACCTCTTAAGTATAATTGTATATTTCCTTTACGTAATCGTACATTTCAGCGAGTTTTTTTTATTGGTTTGGTACATACTCATTAACCGGCCTTATACATTGTCAATAACTTATCCTTAAAAATTTGTTGTATGTAGCATCTTATGCTTAAGCGATGAAGGAGACCGATGTGGATAAATCTAATATTGATGAAGCTATTGGTGAAGTGTTCAAGAAGGTTTTAAGATACCAATCAGGATATGCAATAGGATTAGGACACGGTGTGATACATGACCCTTCATTGCAACGAGGAACAATAGGGATTGTCAATACAACGTTAAAAAGAATGAAAAGAACAAGAATGAGGCAAATCAATACAAAAGCCAGGTAGAGGCACTGGGAGCTGATCTATTGAAATTCAAGAATCAATTTAGAGACTATGTTGGTTTGATGAACTCTTGCATGCTCGATTTGGAGTGCCAAAGGAAGTCTCATCAGGAGACTTACCAAGATGCCAAAGATGCCTAGGCATCTTGGGTGCTAATGACCCTGACTTTTGTTTTTTTATTTTTTTTAGGGGTTTTTTTGAAAGGACATGCAATTTGATTGATGGGTGTAGATTGGTATTTTGACTACTTTTTGTAACAACCCGACCCAAATATTTAGGGTTTAAACGTGTATAATCTTTCTATTTATTTTATTTCAATTCTTATATTATCACATAATATTCTAGTTGTTATTAATAATGTTTTAGTCGTATTAGATTGTATAGTATTAATAGGCTATTTATATATTTTAAAGTTGAATTTTTATTATAGCTATTAGTTTATATTATTTTAATAATATTCCTTCCAAATTACGTTAAAACATTTGACATCCTTCTCGTACTTTGAAATGTAAAATGCAAGCTTAGAAATTTTGTTATATTTTCTCTAAGATATTTTCTTTATTTTAAAGACTTTGTATACTATGCTATCGATATACGCCATATCTCTCAATTTAAGTATAAACACAAACATTCACTTTTGATAACCATCACACGATTTTAATCCACGGATGTCTCTCATGCATTTCACTGCATGTCTCTCATCATGCATGTTCCTACTTGCACTGCAACAACTTGTTTAGAAGATATACGTTCATCGTTATACAATTATTTTAGGGTTTTGTAGTCCTCCATATATATATATATATGCATACGTATCTACCTCAACAAATCATTAGGAAAATACCACGCTGCCACAGCCACTTTCCTCCCTCAAACTCATGCCTCTCCTCAACGAAAACCACCATGCAAACTAGCTACTCCTTTAGCTCCTCACTAAACCAGCTACACGCCAAAATAGTAGTGTCCGAAGCCTCTGTTTTACCACCCCAAAAATAGAACAGCCTTCCTCTTCATTGAACCACAAACTAACCACCACTAGACGTTGGAGCACCATCGATGACGATAGAAAATGCCAACCAGATTGTCTCCGACGAAGCCCGAAACCACCGTCGCATCTCCACAACAACACCTCTATTTTTGTAACCGAAAACGGAGTAACGACAACCAACTAGTGCTCTTCTCGTTCGAAGCCATCCTGGTACATTGGAGAGCCACCGACGGTGCCAGAAACTGCAGGACATCCCTATACCGTCACACCCACTCTCGTCGATAGGCCACTACCGCCAGAATAATTATTCCCTCCCCTTTATTTTCAGTACAACAATCTCTCTCTAACTCTCTTTCTCTCTCACTGCGTGAACCCCAGTCAGAAACCTAGAATGCTGTCACACCCCCTTTCGGTGAGTCCTCTGTCCTTCGTGTGAGTCCTAGTTTACTTAAGTTGCAAGTCTCCTCATGAATTGTGGTCTTCGCAGAAACTGTTTTTGTGTTATGAACTAATAGTGTTGCCCAATTTGCAATTTTGTTACTAAAAATTATTCTAGTGATTTTCAAATAGACGTGTTTTATCACTTAAATGTATTGGGCTTGGTTTTTAACAAGGCCTAGTTTTAAATGAACTTTGACTTATTTCAGAAACCATTACATTTAATTGACTTGGCTAGTTCTTTTCTGACTTGAGTTTAAATCTTGTTGGGCTTGATTCATCTAATTTTAGAATAATTTAACATTTTAAGTGGACTGTTTTCCTATATGGAATTAATATTAGTATTACATAAATTGGTTCTTATGGCTTCCTTTTAGACCACGATTTTACTTTATTAAATATGAGCTCATACCTTTATTTCTTTAGAAAATACTTAGAGAGGCTTTAAAGCATATTTTAAAATATATTTTTAACGCAATCCTCCTACACTTTCTAGCTTGTTATTCTAGTTATATTCTAATTGACTTTTAACTAGATGTTTATAAAATTATTAAGTTATAATCTGAAGTAGAATACTCTGGAATGTGTTTTGGGATTTTAAATCATATTATTTCATAGTAATCTTGGTATAATTTAATATTTGTTAAATTATCCCTGTATATGATTTCAAATATCTAGAGCCATACGACAAGCTTTTCTAGAAGCGTTAGTGATGATTCATATTTCGTATAGGTAACGTCGAACTTTGAAGGAGAATTTAGAAAGCAACACTAAGAGGTAAGTGAATTTGATCACAAAATTAGGATTCTCATAGTTAGATTATCTTATTAGTAGAGCTAGTTTTTTGATAACCCTTTTCATATACTCCTCATGCTATGCAAACATGTCATTCAGCACAACACACGATCATATCATTTAGCATCATGTTTAGATTCAGGAAATTATAGATATTTATATTAGTATGTAAATTATACATCTCATGTTTCATAAGTCACATAAGTTAAGTTAAATTCAAGTATAAGATTAGATCATATTAGAAATCAATCAATTAGTTAGTTAGTTGATCAGTTCAGTATATCAGTCAATTCAAATGGTCATTCAGATGCATGGTACCAATACATAGTAGATTAGGGTGGATGTACAAGCCACAGACCTAAGCATGGTCCACCATAATATACTAAAGTACTATCAGTGACTCCCCTTGTTGTAGTGGGATATACGGCCGGTGCACAATCTTGCACATATGGTTAAGTGTGTTAGCCAATCAGTTCAGTTAAATTAGTTAAGTTAAATCAAGTAAGCTAAATCAGTTCAATTAGTCAGTTTAGATCAGTCATATCAATTAGACTAGTCAGTTAATTCAAACCAGTCACTTAAGTCAATTAGTTAGTTAAGTCAGATAAGTTAGTCATGCATAGCATAAGCATAAGTATGATCAATCATGTTTTCAAATCTCAGTATAAAATTTATGAAAATTCCTATGACTTTTATTTATACTTTATACGTTGTGATGGATTTCTTATTGAGTCATCGACTCATTTTAGTTTATTTCTTTTGTTTTTTAAACCACCCAAGTGAGAAAGATGATCAGTGAGAGCAGACAAACCAGGAGGAGACCGAGTAGTTATTGAAATTTTAAGAATTTCTAGAAATTAGTATTTTATGACACAAGTTTAAATTTAGTTATTTTAGTTAATATTTTAGGAAGAAATTTTTTTTAGGACTTCAGTTTTATAAAATAAATTCTATTCATTTTTGTTATAAAAATGAGATTCATGTACCAGATTAAAAGTATAGAAAAGTTAAGTGACACTTATTAGCCTATGGGACATAGGTGTTACACTTTTGTTGAGTGATTCAACTAGGGTGTGGCTTGGTGGGAACTATGGATGAAGCATACAAAACAATGCACAGTTTTGGAGGCATGCACAACAAACATTTTCTACAGACTTCCTTAGTGGTATGCAATTATATACTTACTGTTATCATACATTTTTGGTGTGTGTACTGCATATTATTTACACTACATAATGGGTTCAAAGTGATTGGAAAAAAATTTCTAAGTATGGAATGCTTTGTTGCATATAGTATTGAAATTATCCATGCTTATACATCCATGTTGATTTGGATATTGTGATGTTGTTAGCTGGATGAAAGTGAACATGTATTTTTTGTATCAACTGGAGCTAACATGATGTTGGTTGTAATTAATGTTTTCAAAACTATATATATATATATGCATTAGGTTTCTATAACTAATAGTACGGGGTAACTATCATGAGAATTTTTGGTGCACTAGATGCACAATGAGAAGTCACATTTGGCCTTTTAGCTTGAATTAACACAATTCAATTCTATAAGTGCTCGTTCTCTTGTATATTTGTGAGGTTATTGCAAAGTTTTTACCTTGGAGAATGGGAGTAATATGACTGGTAATAAATTAAGTGATGAGACTGGTTGTTAGCAAATGCACTTAGTAGTGAAACTGTCCCAACTTATGGCATGTTATATGATTAACCTGACTTGAATTTGTGCCTTATCCTTTAGTCATTGTTGAATGAGTCTAGGGACCATGTATGTATCTTGAAAGTTTGGATCTGCACTATCTTTAAAATTCTGGTTGTTGCATTTATAGATATTACCATGCTGTTAGGTATTAGTGATGTCTTGTGTTTTCTATAACTAAACATACATGATGTTGGTTGTGGTTAATGTTCTATATATATATATGCATCGGGGTTCCCATTATTTATAGCAAGGAGTGCAATGAGGGGAAATATGGTACATGCAACCCACATTAATGAGTATGGTTGAGAGATCAAAGTGCATGAATGGAGGTGATTGATGTTTTTGAGCCAAGACCACAGATCATGTGTATTATAAGTAGCTAGAGGAGCAGGCATATTCCCCATGACTTTTGTTCCTACCCCAAATCATGTACTTGTATTGCCTCTAGAAGTTCCCATATTTGTTAGGATTGCAAGTTATATGTATTGGAGTGTTGTTTATGTTGGCTGCACTTAGATGATAATGTATTAAGAATGCATGTGTGGACCATAATGGGTGTTGAGAATAAGAGTAAATTATAAAGAATGTGTATTTTAGGTTGTTGATATTCCTTCATGGTTTGGACTTGATGTAGATGTACTGTCTCCATTACAAGTAGGTGAGATAGCATGTTACATTGAAATTCAAGTCTTAATTTCTATGTATGATATATATATATATGGTTAATAATCCTCATAATGTAGATTCTATAGGATAGATCATTGGGGCATGCAATGGCTCAACAACGCCTTTATTTTACACCAAAATGATGGTCACATCTAAAAAATAGGCCGGGTTGCCAATAAGTCATCAAGGATGACTACTATATATATATATAACTATGTATATGTAAGATCAGGAATGAAAACATGGTTGATCTTTTCCTGTGCTGCCCAGAAATTAAATGTAGGCTGCGAATTATATAATATGAATTTCTAGAGTGACATTTTTGCTACAATAGACCCTTGCGAGGAAAAAACTTGTTTGACTATTATATCTAGTAGGCCAGTGGCAAGAAATCTATTGTTTTCTACACCAACTTATTGTAGAAAATAGTCACAAATCCATAACACATAAATGCTATATTGATGAAGACTCAATGCGGGAATATATTAGTAGCGTCAGTATGTTCTCATCATGCTTGCATATTTTCGATGAAAACATGTAGTTCAACGTAGTTAGAAGCTGTGCAACAAATTCACTTTAGCCACAACCCAATGGCGTCAACAATATTGATTTCTAAAGAACATATTCGTCCATACAAAAGGAAATTGAGGAATTGTGGTTGTCGCAAATAGGAGAATAAGAGACTGTGGTCTAATAGAGAAAGGTTTTTGCAAGGAAAAAAATTGCAAAAATAGATCCTTTGCTAAGATATATACTAGCAGCAAAAACATATTACTAAAGCGAGTGACTTGTAACAATTACTCAATATCTTCAACATAGGAAGATAAGGAGTGGTTGCAAATCATAGATCGTGACTTTATTAATTGCCAATAACAAACATTTTTGGCAAGTGTAAACTTGATTTGCCGCAATATTATGTTGTGGAAATTGAGTATATTTGTTCGGTATTCATGCATGTAGTGGTAGCTGTTTTTCTCACAAAAAAATGTTACATTAGCTAAGAAAGTTGATTGTTGTAATAAGCTACCTTTTCCCACCATCTTGTGAATTACCAGAAAATGTAGTATAATTGTCAATTTTTTTTATCTACAAAGTTGCTGCAACAAGTTTTGCCAATAAAAAATAAAACTGGCAAATTTCTCAACTTATTGCGGCAAAACAGCAGACGGCAATAACTTAAAAATGTTGTAAGGAGAGGTTTTGTGTGGGTCTCAATAAGTTATCTTTTAAATTTAAAAGGGTTAAGGTGGCTTTAAGGGAGTGGAATCAACTTGTTTTTGATAGAATTGCCACTTTTATCCATGATTTGGAGTAACGTATTGAGAGACTGGAAACCAGTCTCCAAAGTTGTTTTAATACGAAGGATGAAAATGATCTTATAGTGGCTTAGTTGGATTTATCGATCTGGATGGGTGGGAGGATATGTGTTTGTCTCATATGGGTAAGAAGAATTGGTTGAAAGATGGTGATCAAAATTCTAAATGTTTCCATGTTATCTTGAATGCAAATGATCATAAGAGGGTTAGTGATATGTGTTTGTCGGATTATACTTCTTCAAATACTCCGGCTAATATTCGCCAGTCTGTTATTGAGTAATTTCAAGATTTTTTGGGTCATTAGAGTAACCGTGATTTGCCTAATTTAAGTCACCTGATCTCTTTCATGATGGCTCCAAATACAATCATATAGTGTCTAGTGATATATTATAAATATAATGATATAGTATTAGTATAACTATTAATATAATAGATTATCTAGTAATATAAGATTTTAAAATGTAATATTATATTAATTAATAGTTTATCATATAATACAAAACTATTTATATATAATTATATATCTATTTATATATATAAAAGCGGAATCACTTAAGCGTATGTGTCAAAGAAGCCGTAAAAATCGGAAGTCGGTTAAATTGAAAAATACGGAAGTCGGTTAAAATCGTAAAACTCGATTAATTAATTTACATGGTTACTTTATTCATTTACACGGTACCACTTGAGACATGTAAGTACGTTAAATCAGTGATCTTATCACAAAATATAAAAGAGTTGATCCAGTAAAATATAAAAAAAGAAAAAATTGATCCGCTTGGAAATGGTTACGTTTATTCCCCTTTATCCATCGCAAATGGTGGAGCAGAGGGCGGAAGTAATGCTCCAAGTCCGGTGCCGTCTAATTTGTTGTTTGGGTTTGCCTCAAGTTTTCTATCACCTCGAGTTTTCTATCAGTGATACCTCAGTCTGGTGCCGTCGATTTTGTGGCCGGAGACCTCTTTGTTTCCTGTCGCAATTGGAGAGCAGATGCAGGATACCGGAATTTCCCAAAGCTTCTAACGCCATTCGACCAAATCAGGGACATGAGCGGACGTGAGTGGGAATCCGTAAAGGTAATCACAGTGCTTTTCCTTTTTTTTTTTCGCTTCTTCCCAGTCTTATTTTCTAGATAGAGGTTTTGTACCTTCCGTTCAAGGAATTGGAGCATGTAGTGAAGGCGCTTGGAAGTTTACTCGATGAAGTTGGAAGACACGACGTCGTATTTTCCTCTTAAGCAATGTTTGAATGGCCACCAACCAACGCCATCCAAGTGTATGATAAAATAACCGACTGGAAAATAACATTTTAATTTTTTTTTATTGGAACGTTTAGAATTTTGAGAGACTGTCAGAAATGTATTTTACATGGTGTTACACAGTGCGTGTGAAGCGGCATCGATTTGAAAAAAAAAACCACTCTAACCGTATTTATTTTGAAAAAGTAGTCTTCTTTTTTCACTTTCTTCTCCGCTCGCTCTTTCTCTCACTCTCACTTTCTTTAAACCATCGTTCTTACTTGCTAACTGTCAGTTTAGTTTTTTCGAATTGTTCTAAAACTGGTAAGGAATAGTCAATTAATGTATTATTTTTCTTATATTGCTATTATTTATGTTTGTTCTAAAACTGTTTCATTTATGCAAGAAACAGTCAATCCGTGGGAAATTTGTTTCTTTGGAGGCTCTCACTCAGTTGCACGAAGCCCCCTTTATATTGTTGAACTGTGTGTTGGTTGTGGAATTGTCGTTGCCTCATCTAAATTGCACCGGTTAGTGATTTATTGTTTTATAGAATGAAATATTTTTTCGTTTGGTTGGTTGTAGATGATAATTCTCTCTTTAAAGTTGCATAATCATTAAGTAAAACAATTACTTAACAAGAAGTAAATAAAATTAAAATTAATTTTTTTCTGAATTCGAGAGAAATTTTCAGTGGATATGTTGGGGCAATAAAGAATTTATCATACCAATCACAACATAGACTAAGTAACAATGCAATTCAAGTAGCAGAACTGCATTCTTTATCAACTGCATATTTCAAAGCTACCCAGCGTTGGAATACAAAAGCAGTTGGAAATTAAATTTAGGTTTAACATATTAAATTGTTGTAGATGATATTTAAACATGATCAGTAGCAGTTGGTGTTTTTTGGCTTTAGGATTTTATCACTTCTGAGCATTTTACCCACTTTTTAAGCATTATGTGAATTGGAAAACCCACAAAAAAGACAATAATAACAACAACTATAGATCCAAAATAGATTGCATTTATTTCCATTAAGGTCAGAAGTTGACAATTTTAACAGATTGGAGTGATCATGTATGTATCATCATGCTTGCAAGAATCTTTAAAATATCCATTTTCAAGCAATAGATTCTATTGTTTTTTATATACTTTGTATTCCGTAGCATGACTTCCTTATGTGGTGTCAACCTGACATGCAATATAAACGGTAAAAGACTATTTTTAAGAACAATCGTAGATCCAAAATAATAATGACGATAACAGAGATAATATCAGATTGCAAGGAGGATTAGCTCTCAGAGAATTTGCTTTAGAGACTGCCATTGTCACTATCGGATCAAATGTGGACTTAAAAAGTGATAGGTATCAAGAGGAGTACACTAACAATAAATATAAGCCCGTGTATCCACTTGCTACTAACAAAAAATCCCGAAATTATTATTATTATTATTATTATTATTATTATTATTTACGCATTTTATCAAGATGATTGATGAATATTTTTTCAAGATGATTGATGATTGATGACAGATGATTGATGAATATTTATTATTATGATTGATGAATAAATTGTGGAGGTTTTTGAGTATTTTGGTGGGTTGGAGTTGGAAAATGAGATTTTTCCCATATCATTATTAGTGTCTTAGATTTTGTTTTTGGGCAGTCACAAAGAGACTAGACCCATGTTAATTTTTTTGTGGACTTAGAAGATAATTTTTTTTTTTTGCAAAACATAGATAGAAGTGCTAAAACATAGATCTTTGATAAATTATAATGCACTTTATGCATCATATCATAAATCGTACATGAAAAATTTATAAAACATAATTAGATATGACTGAAAAAGTAGCAAGATCAAAAAATGTATGCAGCCATAAACAAAAACCCATAAAAACCTGCTTCATCACCTGCTTCTTCATTTTCTGATCCATAGCCTGCTCTAAGTCACAAGGAAAATAAATATAAACCAAGAGTAGATGATGCCAAATCTGGGTCAATTACCAAGTGAGACTTGGTTAAATAGTTTAGATAGACTTACCTGGATATTTTTATATGTTAAATAAATGTTTATTTAATTGGATAGCAGACTTGACAATGATATGGATCAAGTCTTAATGCTTACATTAGTGAGTCTACTATTGTTTTAATTTTTTTTTTCTTTTCAAATCTGGATATAGATATAAGATTATGTTCACATCGACTACTTCGGTCGTTAAACTTGATAGACTGAGTGAATCAATGCCGAAGTTGAAGTTTGAATTTGCAAATTACGCAACTGCAGAGAAACGATGTAATGATCCAACATATTTGACTGGTACGTATTCTATTTTCTATGTAATGAACGTTTACATTTCATTTATTAAATTTAGGTTTTAATATTATTTTTGAGGTAACAAAATATTATTATCATATTCTGACTTCGAATCATTATCAGATGTAATTGGAAGATTAGAATCTATTGGAGGTATAGAGGAAAGAACTTCTAAGGGTCAGCCTGTGATGCTACGGACGATTCAACTTCTATTAGAAGAGTACGTACAATTTATCTACTCAAAAATATTAACTAAAAAATAATTAATTTATCAATTAAGAATATTAGATATAAAATGATTGATATGTGCGAGTTTAATTTTAGGAATAAAATTATACAGGCAACTTTGTGGGGGTCTACTGCACTGCAAATTGATGATGATTTTTTTAAGAGTAATCCAGGACCAACTGTGGTGATAGTTACTTCCACAATAGTAAAGACATTTAGAGGTAACATGCACATTTTACAATAGTGTAATAAAATATACTTATAAAAAATCATATTACTGCTGCATATGTAGTTGAAATAATTTTTTTGCAGGCGAGTTAATCTATCATCAACCAATGCTACAAAGTTGTATGTAAATCCTGAGATTCTGGACGTCTCAAGAATTCTGCAAGAGTAATAATAACATCCTCTACTTTATATTCTCTAAAAATTAAATCATCATCTTATTAATATCTAATACATTTTTTTATTAATTAGGTTGCAAGATGTATCACAAAGGGAAGTCACAACCATCAAATCAGAGCATCCAGTCATATCTAATACAGAACTACCATTCCACAACAGGAAAAAAATTGCTGAAATTAAAGAACTGGAATGGACAACAAATACAAAGGTTTTGATTTTATAGTATGAATTTAATATAATATACAATTGTTTAATATTTTACATTTTGTGTGATAACGAAAGAATTAAATATTATAGGATTTACTGGTGACATGTATATGCAAAGTTGGAAAAATAGACACCAAATATGGGTGGTATTATAATTCTTGCATCCAATGCAAAACCAAAGTTAAGTTCATTGAAGGATTGTCATGCTATGAAAGATGTAAGGCGGAACCAAAGTTGATTGTACCAAGGTAATATTACAAAACAAGCTTCTTATCTATCTATCTATATATATATATATATATATATATTCATTTGCACAAACACACACACACATAAACATCTTTATTTTTTATTAAATGTGTAGTTTATTTAACGAGTTTTACATTTTTAAGGTATCAGATAAATATGGAGCTGGTAGATGACTCAGGATCAGCGTCTTCAGTGCTATTTGACAAGGAGGTTGAGAAAATCTTAAATAAAGCTGCAAAAGAACTTATTGAAAAAGAAAACCAGGTAACAAAATAGTATAAATAATATTTTGAAAATATATATTACTATAGAAAGGTTGATAATTATATTAAAAAATCGCTAAAACTTAGTATAACATATTTTTGTATTTGTGTAAGACCAGAATAATGATGGGTTCCCAGATGATTTACAACAATTTGTTGGCAAAGAATACATCTTCTTATTGCGACTTGATGAGTACAACTTAAAATATGGACGAGAAAACTACACAGTTCAGCGCATATTTAATTTCGAATGTATAAAATCAACGACAATTAAGAAGGTAAAAAAAGAATTGCATGGTTTGGCATTTAATTTTAATTTTTATCATATTCTATATTTTTATAATGGTATCAATCTCATTCCTCAATCATTTACTACAAATACTATTTTGTCATTTACTACATATATAACTATTATAATGTTTTTTATATAGACAATAGTTGACGATAATATTTATATTATAGGAAACTATTGTTGACATCGATCTCAACATCAACACAAATATAAAGGAAGATGATCATTGTCAAACTTCATCATCCAAGAGGAGAAAATTGAAGAAAAAATTTGATATATGATGATACATTTCATTAGCAGACGAAGGAGAAGTGGATGTGGTTTGTGATGTTGTGGTTGTGGAATCATGTTAGGTGTTGTGATTAAATGCGTCGTTGTGATGAAGATGTTAATTATGTTATCTGTAAAGTGTTTAAGATTTCTTTAGTTAAAAATTTTGAGAAAGACCATAGTTATTGCATTAGTGTAATTAGTAAAGTTATGTGATTAGTCAGGTTTATAGTATGTTTTAAATAGATTATAGATAAGATTTATGTATTGTGTTTTATGAAGCTTATGAATATTCATGTATTGTCATTATGTTCGATTATACAGATTGTGATGTTGTAATATAATATATATATATATATTAGTAATAGTTGAGAAATTGATTATATATATTAAAATATATAATTGTAATTTTTAGCTTAAAATTAAGTCCGCGCATTGCGCGGGGTATATGCTCGTTACATATAAAAATTATATACAATATAAAAAATTTAATACATATATATGAAGTGGTCCGGTTCGATTTTAGAAAAAGAAAAACCAAAATTAGATCGATTTTGGCTGGTTTTAAGATGAATAAAACTAGTATCGAATAAAACTTGCATTAGACCAAACTAAACTCGGTACCGGACCAAACCCATCGATTCAGTTAGGTCTAATCCGATTTACCAGTTCACCAATTTTTTTACACTCCTATTCATTCTTATTACCTCTTTCGGTGAGGTTCTCTCTCTCTGCGCTAGTGTTTGCACTACAAGAAAATAAGCTATTTTCAACATTTTTATATTTGCTGCAAAAGAAGCCGTTGCTCTTAGTTGTCATTTTCGGCTATTTTCCTATTGTCGTTGAATTTCAGCACTCATTTGGGAAATGACTTGTCTGAATTCACTGTTTAACTTGTTACGGCGACTCTAGTCTTTTATTGCGACTACTTTTTCCATTGCAATTAAAGTGTATTGGGTAGCAGCACCTTTTTAGTTGTTAAGGCGATTTAGATCACCATTAAAAGTGTTCATGTGTTATTAGTGTGTTACGACGACATTAAGTCACTGCAATAAGTTTAAAATTAGCCCCCATCTCGATATTTCTTTCCCCGTTTTCGTGTCGCTCTCTCTCCCTCACGCTGCGCACTGCCGCCTCCTTCCTCACTATGCCCTATCATGTCATCGCCGCCACCTGGCCTTGCAGGTGACTCTCTCTCTCTCACTCATGCTCTGTCTCCAAGCATTCGTCTTTCTCTTGTGCTCTCCATTCGTCTTTTTGTCTCTCTCCGTCAGTCTCTCTCTAGTAATTATCCTTCTAAGTTTATTTTTCATGAATTCTTATGTTTATCAGTCTGATTTAATATAATAGAAATACTTATACATTGACTATATTGATTTAGCACGTTTGAGAGATTTTTTCTGTTAGGGTTTCAAGAAAACAGAGGATTAGGATTTTTAAGTAGTAGAACTTTGTGATTCTCATGATTTGCACCTAAGTTGATGGTTTGGAATGGGCTTCAAAGTTCGATTTTTTTCTGTTAGGGTTGTTGTTAACATGAGAATTGTATATGTTAATAGTTTCACTAACATTTTTTATTTTGGTTCACGGGATGGATTAGGGTAGTTGTTTTAGGCTTGTTTTGATTTGACTGTTTTTGACTCACTCTCCCTTCCCTTTTTTTCACTATAGATTTCGTGTCTATGATGTTGATACCAAATATCACAATATAATTGTGAAGGCATATTATAGTTTCTGCTCTCAAGTATCTAAATTTTTAAATCTTTGTACATTATTTTTTTCCAATTATAATTTGTACCAATAAGTGCTTCTGTAGTACCTCTTCCAATACTTTTTAAGTGCTGAATATATAATTTACAAGTTAGAACTCTTTTACATTGGGGAATAAGAGCTGCATACTGGTTTTTATGAGAAAATGTTGGTTAGATGACATTATACTTTCATTAACATGTTCGGTTGAAAGTACTCTTTTACATTGTGTGTTTCTTTTTTGAAAGTACTACAATGTCACATTTGTGCATCTTTAATGATGAATATCTATATCAAGATTTCATAGCATATTTTACTTTCTTTCGTATAGACAAGCATTAAGCTATTGTTGGATGTGGCTATGATCTAAGGACTCATTAGGATCTGCAAGCTCATTTTTTAATCTGATGAACATAATGTTGGTCTATTTTTTCCTATGATAATTTTATTTTCTTTTGGTTACTTGTTTTCCTATTATCGAATTCTAATCTCACTCTTCCAATTATCCAAAAGCAAATCAGAGTGACAAAATTCAGAGTACATTTCTCAAAAAAGATGACCCAAAGATAATCGCTTTAATGCAACAAATAGAACTACTTAGCTCACTATCTCTAAAAGTTAATACAGATAATGCAGACCATAGTTTTGAAAATGCTTGTAAGGTTAGAACTTTGATTGAGTTTTGGCTATTACAAAGATTTGTTGTTTGAGTATTTGAGATTTTTTAACGGCTGGTCAATCATATTTTGTTTTGTTGATTATATATTTAATATATCTGAGATGTTTTCCATGCACAAAGAGTTTTTACTCCACTATATTAACCTTGTTGCTATAGCTATTACCTCTAGTTTGTTGCTATAGCTGCATTTCGCTTTATCATAATGAGAGAAACTCGAAGTTAGAAGGAATGAAGCAGTACTTTTTGTAAGTTTTAGCCTTAAGTAATTTTTTATGCTTGATTACAAGTCCTATTGGCACTCATCAATATTTGCATATTTGTGCAACTGATAGAACGTTTGTATTGATTTAAATCAGTATTTCATTGTTTCTATGTTTATTATATATAACTTGGAATCCTATATGTCAAAGATGAGCATTATAATTCATCAATCATTTTTTTCATATATATATGTCATCCATCCTTCTAAATTAATGATACCACTAAGATGAGGATTTTAAATCTTTTTTTTTTTTAGATTTGTTTAAAGATTGTCCTACTGTGATTACCCATTTATGATGGTAGTCACGAAATGATTGAATTTAATATTTGGTTGAGATAGACAAGCATGCTTCAGTTTTTCTTCCTAATCTTGTTTTCTCTCAATCCTATACTTCTTGATGATATATATTGCAGTGATAGGCTCTTATTTTGGAGCACAATGTGACAGGCATGGAATCATGTCTCCTCCATTTATTATCTCCACCAAAGAAATTGAGATGGTAGGTTAGAGAAGTACTCATTCTCATCTTATTTTATCCGTGCAGACATGCACCTATTACTTTTTGCTCATTAGTGTGAGGAATATATGTATATACATTATTTAACTTGAGCTATTATTTGGAGGGCAAATAATATTAATGTTTGGTGTAACAGGTTATCTCTATATTCCTTCTGGGGTCTTATTATCTTTTCTTGGATGATGTATCCGTAATGGCGGTAGTTGCTCTGCTACTCTATGTTGGGTGTTACTAGGTAAACATAAATTTAATTTTATCCCTACTGATGTTCTCCCCCCAGAATATTTTACAATGCATATATTAGTTTATGCACATTTGTTGGTGAAAATTCAGATATGCAAAATCTTATGTATGTCTCATATTTGAGGATATGCCATTGGTTAATAGTGAAGACCCTTATTGTAGTGCACTAGTGGTGAGCATCGACTTTAATTGTTGGTAGATTATTGTAGTGCTCTGGTGGCATTTGCATTCTCTCCTTGAAGATGCTGGCACCTTTAATTATACTATTTTCCACCATATGTTCTTTTAAAATTATAGTGTTATCATCATATTGAATTTGTTCTATTAAGTAGTACGTTAATCATCAAGATAATCTGGATATATATATATATATTGTTGCCCAGATGACTAACACAAGAGGGGGGGTGAATTGAGTTATATTTAAAAAAATAACAGTTATAAATCGAATATATAATATAAAATATAAACAAAATATGAAACAACAATAATATAAAGAGTAAGAGTAAGAGAGAAGCAAACTCAGTATGTTAACTAGGTTCGGCCCCACTGCCTACGTCCTCGCCTCAAGCTACTCCTTGAGGATCTCCGAATTCACTATTCAATCTCCTTCAGGTGGAGATAAAAATCTATTACACTTTTGAGCAGCACCGCTCCAAAGAATCCGTGTAGAACACCTTTTACACTTCTAATCACCTCACACTTGGTGATTTAACTATTCTCCGTGTAGAACACCTTCTACATACACAAGGGTTATACGCACCTTTTTACTGATACAAGAATTGATAGTGGGTAGGCTATCAGAAAAACACTCCTCAATGAGTGAAATAAAAACAATACAGCGCAAACTATATCTCTCAAAATGAACAAGGGTTAAGGCTTAATGCTTAGAGAAGAGAGAATGAAAGTTTTGAATGAATGGTGTATGCTCTTGGTGTTGTGAATGTGAAACTCTCAAATGATCTATTTATAGGCATATGAGACTTCATATTCAAATTTAAAACGATTCACATGTCAAAGACATCATCATTCACTTTTCAAAAATTTCAAACCTAATCTTTTTACTTTTTGCATGTGACAAAAGGAGTACATTTTACTTTTCAAAAATTTCAAACCTAATCTTTTACTTTTTTCATATGACAAAAGGAGCACACTTTACTTTTCAAAATTTTCAAATAAAGACATCTACCTTTTACATAATTCAAGAAAAACATCCACCACTTTTGAAAATATTCAAATAAAACATGCACATGTGAAAGATGACAATCAATCATCTTAATATTTTCAAAGTTCAAACCTTTAATTATGTCATGCACATGTAAAAGATGATAATCAATCATCTTTCAAAATTTTCAAATTTAATTTTCAAAATTCATGCACATGTGGAAAATGTATTAATGCTTTATGATAAAATATTAATTTTGAACCTTAATCCTAATTTCAAATTTTTAGGAGATTTACAACATTACTCAATGATTTTAATGTAAATTTGTTCCCTTCTTGCTCATGCATGCTTCCTTGATGTGCTTGATTATATTGTGTGGACAACTTGAGCTTGAGACTCATTTATTCTTTGGATTCATTTGTTATCATCAAAATCCATGTGTAGATTTATATGAAATTTGAAACCTTGAGTTCAACAATCCCCCCATTTTTTATGATGACAAATACTTGATAGAATCTGAAGCCTGTATTAATACTTAAGCTCCCCCTGAGAATGTGCATTAGTTTTTCAAGCAAAAATATAAATATAATTCTAAGTATATATAACAAGTTTAGCAAATTAAACAATGTTAATGTTCTATTCTAAAACTTCTCCCCCTTTTGACATCATTAAAAAGGATCTGCAGCAAGTAAATAGACTGAAGAAAACGGTGCGTTAATAGACACTATAGATAGTTGAAAAAAGAGAGCCGTCCGGGACCCGACAAGTGCTGCAAGGCCTCGAGGCCTAACTCTATGATTTTAGTGCGGCTGAAGATTTAAACAATCGCCTGATGTTGTTGACAAATGGGATTGAAGGCTCTGAGTTTCTATAAAAAAATGATCATTTTCACCTATCGGATACAAAAAAAATCGCTTCTTAACCTGAGTTCTGTTTTCCATAACGATAGAATGGCCGAATAATTCTCTTCCACTAATGTTCCAGATTTGAATAAGGAACTCTTGACGCATCAAGTATCAATCTTCTCTCCTGAGGCCGTCAATGCCATGATAGGAGCAGAGAATCATTTTTCTAGTAAGAAAACTTTTGAAAATGTGTGTCCAGCATATTTTGTATTTATTTTGACTAAATAAGATTTGAAGAGACAATAGTTTGTCTTGTTCTTTATGTTATCTCTATAAAATCAGTTTTAAAGTTCATCCGATTTGCATCGAATCTTATTCTCATCTCTATAACTCATCTGCATTCCTTCAATATTCTCGCTTTAAGTTTTCAATTCTTTTCTCAATGGCTCATTCTTCTAACATTCCTCTAGATCCATCTATGAGGTATTCTACACCTCAATTTCATGTCCTTTTTGCAGCTACCATTGGTGCCATGTTGCAGCAAGAAAATAATAGTTTGGCTAATAAGTCAGACTCCGATGCTATCTACGACTTGGTGAGTCTCGGGACTCGCTACTCATTTTCTATTGTTGCTTTTTCCCAGCGGCTACAAGTCAAAAACCATGAGGTTGAAAAGCTTAAAGAACAAATTGTTGTACTTCAACGAATTGTTCAAGAGTCTCACATAAGGGAAGGAATCATTCGACAGAAGAATAAACAGTTGAAATCTCTATTGGATTCTTCATTCCGCTTGCCAGTTCCCATGGATAGAGATGAAATGATATTGTATGAAGAGAATGAGCGTCTCAAACATGAGGCTAAGAACCTCAAGTTTATGTAAAAGTATTTAAAAAACATCTCTCTATTTTTATGAACTCTGATCTATCTTTTAAGAGATATTCATAACATGCATCATACATAATCTATCTTCTAGTAAAGGTTTTGTGAATATATCTGCTAACTGATCATGTGTGTTTGTGAACTCTAGTACTATATCGCCTTTCTGCACATGATCTAAAAAAAAATGATATCTAATTTCAATATGTTTGGTCCGAGAATGTTGTATTGGATTCTTTGAAAGATTTATAGCACTTGTATTATCACATTTGATTGGAATATGATTGTACATAAGTTTAAAATCCTCAAGTTGTTGCTTCATGTAAAGAACTTGAGCACAACAACTACCCGCAGTAACATATTCTGCCTCAGCAGTAAATAGTGCAACAGAATTTTATTTTTTACTAAACCAGAAAACTAGTGCACGACCTAAGAAGTGACATGCTCCACTAGTGCTTTTTCGATATATTTTACAGCCAGCATAATCTGCATCTGTGTAGCTGATTAGATCAAAAGATGTGTGCTTAGGGTACCATAATCCTAAGTTAATTGTACCACTAAGATATCTAAGAATGCGTTTAACTGCAATTAAATGTGATTCTTTTGGAGATGATTGAAAGTGTGCACATAAGCACACACTAAACATAATATCTGGTCTACTGGCTGTCAAATATAATAAGCTATCAATCATACCTCGATATACCTTCGAGTCAACTGTTTTCCTGGATTCATCTTTATCAAGTTTAGTGGATGGGCTCATTGGTGTTCCAGTTTCCTTAGCACCTTCCATCCCAAACTTCTTCAGTAATTCTTTAATATATTTTGATTGATTGATGAATGTCTCACTTTTTACTTGCTTAATTTGCAATCCGAGAAAAAATGTAAGCTCTCCCATCATGCTCATTTCAAATTCTTCCTGCATAGTCTTAGCAAAAACTTGGCACATATTTTCATTAGTAGTACCGAATATTATATCATCAACATAAATCTGAATCAAAAGAATATCATCATTTTCGTATTTAATGAAAAGAGTTGTATCAATTTTTCCTCTTGAAAAGCCTTTTTCAATCAAGAAACCACTAAGTCTCTCGTACCACGCTCTAGGAGCTTGTTTGAGTCCATATAGTGCTTTTGTGAGTTTGAAAACATGATTTGGAGAAATATGATTTTCAAAACCTGGAGGTTGCTCAACATATACCTCTTCATTTATAAAACCGTTTAAGAAAGCACTTTTAACATCCATTTGAAAAAGTTTGAAATCTTTATAACAAGCATATGCAAGTAGCATTCGAATAGCTTCTAATCTTGCGACTGGTGCATATGTCTCATCATAATCGATTCATTCTTCTTGATTGAAACATTGGATTACAAGTCGAGTCTTATTTCTAGTAATGACTCCGGACTCATCTTTCTTGTTTCTAAAAACCCATTTTGTTCCAATAACAGTATGATTTTTGGGTCTAGGAACAAGTGTCCAAACAACATTTCTTTTTTACCTTTACGATCAAACTCTTCTTCTTCCTTTTTGACCTTTACTCCATCAACTATTTTTGTTGAAATATAAGGTCCATTTACAATGCATTTCTAGATTTCTCGACCTTGAGCCTGAAGGAATATTCTCATTCTAACTTTCCAGAATGAGTAAATGTCTCCGCAAAAGAGTGAAGGCCGACTGCTAGATTGACCTTCACCAAATGAAGCTGCAATGTTAGCCATAAGATCTTAACTCAAAAGATAGTTAATCTTATAATAGAACTCTAACTCTAATATCAATTGTTACCGAGATGACTAAAACAAGAGGGGGGTGAAATGAGTTGTATTTAAAAAAATAACAATTATAAATCAAATATAAAATATAAAATATAAACAAAATATGAAACAACAATAAATATAAAAAGTAAAGGTAAGAGAGAAGCAAACTCAGTATGTTAACGAGGTCCGGCCCCACTGCCTATGTCCTCGCCTCAAGCTACCTCTTGAGGATCCCCAAATTCACTATTCAATCTCTTTCAGGTGGAGATAAAAACCTATTACACTTTTGAACAGCACCGCTCCAAAGAATCCGTGTAGAACACCCTCTACACTTCTAATCACCTCACACTTAGTGATTTAACTATTCCCCATGTAGAACACCTACTACACACACAAGGGTTATACACACCCTTTTACTGATACAAGAATTGATAGTGGGTAGGCTATCAGAAAAACATTCCTCAATGAGTGAAATAAAAATAATATACGCAAACTATATCTCTCAAAATGAACAAGGGTTAAGGCTCAATGCTTAGAGAAGAGAGAATGAAAGTTTTGAATGAATGTTGTATGCTCTTGGTGTTGTGAATGTGAAACTCTCAAATGATCTATTTATAGACATATGAGATTTCATATTCAAATTTAAAAAAATTCACATGTCAAAGACATCATCATTCACTTTTCAAAAATTTCAAACCTAATCTTTTTACTTTTTGCATGTGACAAAAGGAGCACATTTCACTTTTCAAAAATTTCAAACCTAATCTTTTACTTTTTGCATATGACAAAAGGATCACACTTTATTTTTCAAAATTTTCAAATAAAGACAATACCTTTTGCATAAGTCAAGAAAAGCATCCACCACTTTTGAAAATATTCAAATAAAACATACACATGTGAAAGATGACAATCAATTATCTTAATATTTTTAAAATTCAAACATTTAATCATGTCATGCACATGTGAAAGATGACAATCAATCATCTTTCAAAATTTTCAAATTTAATTTTCAAAATTCATGCACATGTAGAAAATGTATTTTAATGCTTTATGATAAAATATTAATTTTAAACCTTAATCCTAATTTCAAATTTTTAAAAGATTTACAACATTACTCTATGATTTTAATGTGAATTTGTTTCCTTCTTTCTCATGCTTGCTTCTTTAATGTGCTTGATTATATTGTGTGGACAACTTGAGCTTGAGACTCCTTTATTCTTTGGATTCATTTGTTATCATCAAAATCCATGTGTAGATTTATATGAAACTTGAAATCTTGAGTTCAATATATATATATATATATATATATATAAGTGATATGCTTGGTTGGTTGGGATGTAATGGTTAAAAATAGAAATTGCAATTGGTTCTTTTAAATTATAGTGTTATCATCATATTGAATTTTCTTTCTCACTCTCCTTGTTGATCTTTGAATCAACAGCACTTGGTTGTGCTTTTTAGAGCATTGTACACATGTATAGCCCATTTTCATAAGAACAACATATTGAGATTTGTGATAAAGGAACTCAAGCCTCAGCAGAGAAATAGTTTATTGCTAAGAATGCTGAAAAATCATTGTTGACATTCTCATATGTTTTTATTCTACCATTGTAATGTGCCATCATTTTTTTTTATTGGTTTGTTCTTAATTTACGTGTCAATTCTTTTCTTAGCTAGGCTTATGGGTTTCAAATGAACTTGTAAGTAGTAAGTGTTGATCTTATTGCATATGGCCTGATACATCTCATATGTTGAACGATTTCCAATCTTAGTGAGTCTGTCAGCTTTAAATAAAGACCAACTTGTTTAAGTATGTTTTGACATTTCATTGTCTAATTTATTCAATTAATGTCTCAATTACTTGCTAGGGTCTTAATATGTCTTCATTTCTGTCATCCTCATATGGTGGATATGACACATTCCATATGTGATTATTATTTTGTAGCATGTTGTGAGCATTGTAATTGTTCTTTTAGATGGTTGGATTATATTCTAGTGTTTGAATCACTAATTGTTCAATATTTTTTTTATTATTATATCTCTTCAATACTTCTAAGAGAAATATTAGGGTAATGTAAACTGTAATTTTGTATTTTATGCTGATATGAAAATTCATGTAATGTGATTTTGTGGTCTTGTCAAATGTAGTTTTTTTTTTTTTAAATTTCGTAAAGGGCCATCCTGCAGGGCGATGGATTTATGTAGTTATTGCTGCGAAATGTATTCACTACAGAAGGTGTGATATTTGTAGCTATTTTTCCATTTCGCTGGAATTGCACATAAATATCACTTCTTTATCAACTAACATGCGTCTATTTTATATCACTGAAAATGATTTTTTACAATGTTTTTTTTTAATTTTGCAATGAAATTCAATGCCACAAAAAGCCTATTTTATTCTAGTGTTGGCTAATTATGCTTATATTATAGAATCTTGTGCATCGATCTCGTTTATATAAATGAGATCTGACCCATTTTTAGCCTATCTTACTGGTAAATCTTGGTTAAGGGTACTCATGCACATTGAATCTATTCGACCGTAATCTACGATGCACGTTACACGTTTTGTATAAAAGAGATCGATCGATGAAGACTGTCGAATCATGCACGGTTATTGGGCAATATTGCGCGGCCTCATCATGTGTGTACTTCTTGATCATCAATGCATGTGTAAGTACGTATCTTATTGCTAACTCATTTATTTTCTTTTTCATCGAAAGAAATTGATATGAACATTATATAATATTGCTAAGTAAATGAAAGTACGTACATAAAAATCATTATAGCTAGCCATGCATGTGATGTCAGGGTACGTACCGAATGTGTCGTTGAAATTAAGCAAGCACGATCAACTGGAAACTGTGAAGCAAAGGGGCCGGAATGAGTGAATAAAGAAATGAAGTGCATGTGAATTTTCTCTCCTTCAATCTCTCTACTACCATCTTTACACCAAAAAGTATCACTTCAACAGCTTCCCTTTCGTCCCAATTGTCTCCCCCTCCTTTCTCTCAACTTTCACCCTCCACGTGTGAGGACCCCATTATCATCAGTACATGAACCTATAACTAACATGATTGATCCCATAGTTTCTTCCAACTTTTATTCACAAAATCCAAAATGTCATCCATATATATTTCTTAAAAAAAATTAAATATTTATAACTAATTATTTTTTATTAATTTTTACAGTAAATAATCATGTTACTAGAGAATAATTGATCACAAATATCTAATTTTTTTGTAGGGTATATTCACTCCAAAAAAATTATTTCTCAATGATTAATTATTTATAATAAAATTATTATTTATAATTAAAAGAAATCTTTTTAATTATAAATAGTTATTTTTATAGCAAATAACTAATTACAAATATAGATATTTTAATAATTATAAATGAAAGAAGATGCAGAGGCCTTTCAAAATCAACAGCTGTCCGTGCCAAAATATGAAATTAACACCATTTTTTTTTCTCTTCGGTGTGTTTTTGAGAACTGAAAAATTAAAATTTTTAAAATTAAAATTTTTAGTTCACATTAAGGACGACGGCTTGGCTGTAATTCCCCTCTCTCCAAATTTAGAGAATTTTAAAAGATTATTATTTATAAATAAATTTTTTTTTTCTTTTTACTAAAAATTAAATATGATCAATTTTAAAAAAAAATTATATAAAATTATATTTAAAAAAAAAATTAACAAAATCATTGCTAATGGTATAAGTTGATTTCGATATGGGCAGACACTTTGTCACGTAGTGATTAATTAGATGCATGCTTTTCCACGAGTAAAGCATATGCTGTAGATCATTAAACCCCGGATCCCCTCCCCACAATATTAGGCGAATGATTGCTTTTTAATATCATGGTCATAAAGACATAGACACGGTTATACATGGAAAATGTTAAATATAAAATAATAAAATTTATTTTTTTTATTAGTTTAAATTTTTAAAATAAGTGATAATTTTATATAGTATTAGAATAAAAGTTTTAAATTCTAATCTTAATTCTATACTTTACTTTATTTAATTAAATATTTCACTTATTAAATTTATTAATTAATTAATGAAAATTTGACTCACAGATAAGAGGAAGTGTTAAGATATAAAATAATAAAATATATCTTCTTTTATCAACTAATTAAATTTTTAAAACAAGTAATAATTTCATAAAAAGATTGTAAAAAAAAAAACATGACATGAGTAATACTATTGTTACTGCATGAAACATTACTCATGTTCATTATTATACCTTTGATTTTTATTAAAAAAATATTATATAAGAGACTTACACATGATCCTATATATCATTTTTTACATATATATATATATATATCTATAATTATCTCGAAGAGCTTGTACTTAGTTAAGAAGAGTAGTGCTACAATTATCGTTGTTGCATCTCCTTCATTTGCATCGTCAGTGTAAAAATAAATTTTATTTTTTCATTATCTTTTATATATTTTAAAAATATATTTAAGCATTTTAAAAATTATATTAAAAAATTATATTTACTTAATCATTAATTTTTTTCTAAAAAAAATGGCAACGGTATGCACTATTAACGGTGCACAAAGCATGTTTCTAGTTAAAATTATTTAAAAACAAAGTATTTGTAAATATTTTCAAATATTTATTATTACTATTTTTTATTTTATTATTATTATTTATTTATTATTATTATTTTTAAATACTCTTAAATATTCTCTAACATCCAATCATAAACATGAGGTTGGGGAGGTTGAGGTACCACTTCCGAGAGCTTGTATGTACCTTTATGATTGTTAGTGCATGTGGACACGTGAAATTCCCGTACCTTACCTTAATTAATTATCTCACTTACATTTATTAATATTCTCTTAGAATAATATTATATAAGAATAATTAGTGCTGCTATATATCATTATGGAATGCGTGAGATACAATCATTTTAAACAAAAAATGGGTTTCGTTATATTAATAAATTAATTTTTTATATAAATCTCTTATTTATTTATTTTTTAAAAAATAATTATATGACACTTATATGACTTAATTATCATTTCTTCTTCTTATTATTATTATATATACACACCCCGGCCCCACTTCCTTTGGCCAATACCCTATTTATTTCCGCATATTAGATTACTAACTAGAAGTTTTAGAATATATTTCAAAGGCTAAAGTATTTACTCAATTGTATATCGTAGATCATCTAATCACAAAATTAGGCCGGACCCCGTGCACACTGTTACCGGCACTCCTCTCTCTTCCCGCCTTCCGGTTCAAGTTCAGTCGCCGAGTAGGCCTGTCCGGCTGACCGGTGGCTGATGCATGGTACCTATATAAATATTATATATATATATGTAACCGGCAGTACTGCCTTTTTGGGTAGTAATTAAAATTCAGTTTGGTATTATAGCGAGAGTAGATCCAGTGGAGTGGTTTGCAAGTACTGTAAGTGGTGCTATGTGGGAAAGACAAAAAAGTTTGGGGTCTCTCAGTTTTTCTGAAATGCTTCGAACTCACTTAAAAGTCTCCTTCCATATAAGGAAAATCCATCATAGCGTTTGACGGCAAGGCATTGCAGCGAACATGCAAATAATCAGATTTCGGGCCCGAAAAAAAGAAAAGCATTCAGTCTCTGTCCACTCTTGTATCATACATATGGCAACCATGGTAGTAAGTACTCTTGAATTTATGATAGTATAACCACAGACATGGATCATGATCACAAAGATATATTGCGCCATCTCCATGTAAGTTTTCAATTTGTTCTCCAACTACTTTTGTGTTGACTATATAAGTATGCAAATATTTCTTTATAAAATATATGTATATTAGCAATGCTACGTGTACACATCCCGTGTATCTTTAATTTGCAGAATCAGTAAAGTAGTAATAATATTATGTCAATTAAAATATTAAAAAAAATATATTAAAAAAATGATAAAAACATTATGAGAAAGAAACAAAAATAAAAATTATGAATAATTAAATTATAAGATACGTAAAAATAATATTTATATATGACATATATGCAAAAAATACACAAATTGTGTACAAATAACATTTTTATATGTATAAATATGTTGGGTACATTGGGACAAGATGGATACTTTTCCGAAAGCAGAAACGTTCATCTTTTGATTAAGTGTGCCGTGAACTAATAATATATATGATATACTCTTTGTTTTGCAATCTCCAACCAAAATCTTGATGATTATTGCATATAACTAGATGGCACAAAGGCTTGCAAATAGCATGCAAGTAGTACTCTTTTGGGTGGTTTTTCCAAGTTGCAGCCTGCGTTTCTCTCCTACGTTGGCTGCTGTCAAGAAGCTAGAAAATGACTTGATGGCATTAGGCCGCGCATAATGATCATAAAGAAGATATATATATATATATATAGTTGGGCCTTAATTGGTGACGAAATTAATGATTATATGCTAATTTCATCATTATATTATAAATTGCAATATATAACGTCATATATGATCATGATCAGGCTTCTACAGGGCAATCTAGTGGTTTTCTAGGACCTCCATGAGGGAAACAAGCTTTCCCTTATAGGCTCAACCGATGAGGGCGCTGTTTTAAGAAATCCACCTTTAGCTAGATTGGTAATTGTTTGCTCGGTTGTGGCTAAAATATTAACCTAGCTAGGCAGCCAGCCTCTTGGTCAACTCAAGTTTTTTAGATGAGTGGGTCGTAATTAATTTGTAAGGTGTAGAAAATTCTCTGTGAATTCTAAATTTATGCATTTGTTGTAATAAAAACCTTCTTTGCTAATTTCTTTTAGATGAGATGGGTACAAGAAATATTGCAAGTAGAAAGTTAATTAAATATTATAAATGCTGCAACTGCAATACAATTTAGCTGAGCTAATAGCTGAGCGATAAGCTATATATATATATATATATATCATGGCTACCTAGCTAATAGCATACTTGGTTTCCTTGTTTTCCCAGCTTGTAATATTTTAATATAACTATTTGGGCACTTACTAATTTATTTATCAATACCATTTATAATATCCAAGTACGTACGTACGCAAGCATCACCGTGCAATCTCACTCGTACACGTACGAACACTATGATCTTAAGTAATTAATTTCTATCTATTTAACCTCATGATCTTCTAATTCTATCTATATCTTAATTAAAAATTACGTACTTGATCTCCAGTAATCCAGCTACGTACGTAGAGAAATGACCTGAGAGGCACTCGCGAGACTAAATTGTAATTATTTTAATTACTTTCTGTGATTCTTAGCAAGCAAGTCAACTTTATGCTGTCATGGAATAGCTAGCTAACCTAACAAGATGCACAAACCGACAATTAAAACATGAGGAAAGAGGATATTAATTTATCATTAGCCCCCGGCTCCTATAACCCAAATGATCCTTAAAGAAGGAACCAAAAAAGAGTAAATTACAAAGAAATTAAAGATCGGGACATTACGGCTTATTGTGTGGAAAAGTTCCGCGCTCTTGTGTCGATCGAGAATAAACAAACGTGACGAGATGACATCAGTCAAACAAAACTTAAAGCCGAATCCTTACAAAGAAGACAAAAGAAAACAAAAAATCTAATCGATCGAATGGGAAGTACTATATAGATCTTTCAATCTCGATCTCTTAGCCGTATTATACGTAAGAGATTGAATTAAAAATAAGTTCAAAAGAACATGATATAGTAGTACTTCAGCAAATTATTGGGAATACAAACATACATAGATATATATATATATATATATATATATATATATATAAGCGCCCATGCAGAAAATATATAGGAAGTACATCAGAATCTCAGATGGTAAATTGGTGCAATTAGCCAAGGAAAAAAAAAAAGGATTCTGAGAATGTTCATCCATCTAAGAGCATCCCAGTCGAAGTTCCAAATCAATATCCTCCTTTGAGTCACTGAGGAGACCGATCTCCAAGTCTAATCTGACAATCTCAGGCTTCGTGATCAAAATCTTGCGCCCGTCCCCATTCTTGGACCCATCAAATTCTTCGCTGCCACTATATGATTTTTCACTCTTCATATTAGTTAAGTCCATGCCTTTTGGACTTGAAGAGTCAAATAGAGTACCCCATTTTTTCCCTTCACTCAAAGAAGCAGAATATGGTAAAGTTAATGACGAAAGAGGAGGAGAAATCAAAGAAGGTAAAGGGAAAGATAATGGTGTAAGCCTTCCTGACTGAGATGATTGTGATGAAGATGATGAGGATGAGAACTTAGGGTTAGGGTTAGGGTTAAGATTAAGAAAAGGATGCTGACCGTCCCTTGGGGGTGACTGCCTCAGCCTGGCTCTGTCTCTCCTATGGACGTTCATATGGCCACCCAGAGCTTGAGCAGATTTGAATTCTCTTTTGCAGAAGCTACATGTGTAAGATCTCGGAGGCCACGAAAACCCATTAACATAATGCAGATCTCCGTAGTTTTGGCTACCACAGTTGATCACTGAATCTTTAGGCACGCTCATGTTATTGTTATTGTTGGGATCTTTAATGGCGGCTCTAGTACTGCCAAAACTGCCATCTTTCAAACTGTTGCTCAAGCTGTTCCTCTCCATGGTTGCTTTTGATTCAGTTCAGACCTAGCTAGCAAGATCAAAAAGACAATAACACACATCATATTATTCAGGAAAGAGAACGGTAAAAGGAACGCCTGATCTCTCAAAAGTTGAGAGAGAGAGAGAGAGAGGGTTAATAGGAGGCTGACCTGGAGAAAAATGCTGATGAAAGAAAATTAGATTGTGAGAATTTTAGGAAGTATCAATTTGAACTTGCGGCAAAGCCCATCAAAATTCCCAAGGCAAAGCTGAATTATAATCCAATGGAGGCTAGGGTACCACTTAAATATCCAAAATATTGAGGCAATTACTTACTACATATGGAACCTCGGCCTGCCAGAGTTATCCCTTTTTGCCAAATCTAGCACATCCTTCACTTCTCTTTGATTTGTGTCCAACTACAATAATGCATGTTTAAGTTTTAACAGCTCTAAAGAAACTAAAGAGTGGGGGAAGATGACGGTCATTATGATCATGAGCTTGAGTATACGTCGGACCCTGATTGGGTGATGGATGTCAGGGAAAGTCAGATAGGAGAGAGAGAGAGAGAGAGAGAGAGAGAGAGGGAGAGAGAGGGAGAGGGAGAGAGAGAGAGAGCGCACCTGATTTGCAGCTTATCTGTTGTTGAAATTTGTTTTCTTTCTTCTTTTTTTCTTCACCACTGCAATGAAAAAGTAACTTACAGAACAAGATTAATTAATCTGGAACACGTAATTAATGCATACAATAAAATCAAGCATCATGTTCTAATTATATGATCATGATCAGCTATAATTAAGTACCCTTAGACAATAAGTAAATAATAATTAGAATAATCACCATTGCCAATTTCCTAATTCTGAACGTTACCAATATGAAATGGGTTAAAAGTTAAAACCCTCCAAAATTCGTGAGGGATAAATTATATATATATATATATTATATGTTTGCATGTACCTATAGTGAATGGAACAAATTTGTGAAAACGACTTTTTGATAGAATACTCCTATTCCCAACAACATAAAGATATCATTTCAACGTTGAGTACACTCGCTTTAAGTCATGTCAACGTAAAACATTAAAGCAACCCTCTAAAACTGAAAGCAAGTCTCAGGTCCCTATGACATGAATATTCTACTGTATATGTTGTTAAGTTTGTAATTGTACAACTTTTAATTCCGTTCGGCTAAATTATGACATTTTTCAATCATTCAATGAAGCTGTAATTTACTCGTACAGCCTTATTATTCCATAGAAAGCATATCCCAGTGAGTCAGTGCACCCAAGATTTTGCTTTACCATTTTCCGGCCGGAAATAGAGAGAGGTTTATCAGTCAATCGGTTTAAACAAAAGATCTTAACCTCATTCAGCCCAGATTCAGTGAAAGAGATCAGTAGCTGCCAATTAGCTAGATGCAACCATGCAGTGCAAAATATGGTTCTGGTTTTTTAAGGTTCAACATCCGAAATTGCAGGGTTTTCCCGCAGTTGCACAGGGTGTCGTGTCGTCGATCTCTTCTTCCCAAACTTCATTATATATATATAATAAATTATATAAAATAATTATAATTGTATCTATTTTTGTCTATAACCTAGAGACACTGTAGAAAGAGAGGGCATAGATCATCAGTAAATGCTGGACGAGAATCAAATGCCTTTGTTGCATGCTGTCTCATCAACTAATTTGAAGATCAGGGTATTGTCTATACCCGATAGATAGTTTGGAGCAAAATAGATAGGCTGTGACTAACTCGGTTAATCCTTAAACATATTGTTATCCTCCTATCAATGTTGTGCTGCCAAATGTAGACAATATTCACTATTACCATGTTACTAAAATACCTATTTTGGTATACTAAATCTCATTTCTATTGATGCCATAAAAATTGGAAAACAGACTAGAGCAAGAAAATGAGTCATTCCTGGCCTACTGGAGAGAGTTGGATTTCGATAGGTGTCGTTTGGAGCCCCCAGTGAGACTTCGGTGCGGCCATACATACGCGGATAGCAGATAAATAAATAGAGAAATACAATATTTACGTGGTTCGGCGTAAAGCCTACATTCACGAACGTTTGGGGAAGAGAATTCACTATAATAAATATTTTTACAGTCTCTCAGGACTCTCACTGTACGTTAATAATATACACAATTCTACTGGTATGAACTATTGGGTTTATCTGAAAAGACGAAGTAGGTGATCTAATAGAATGAATGAATTGTTGTCCAGTCAGAGAGTCATCGATCGAACCCCCTTTTCATCTTATTGTTGCCTTTTTATATAGAAGTTTTTATCTGGATATTATTTCTTGCGTGTGTCAGTTGCTTGTCTTTATAGCCTGTCCCCCATGTGATCTGGTCCACTCAACACTCTTTCACTCTTGTCTTCTAGTGCACTAAATAATAGGTCTAGACCCTACTTGGGATATTTCACCCTCACAGAAACCCGCGAATTTTGACCAAAGGTACTTTGGTGGGAATTCTAAAATATCTGAAAACTGAGAAGGTTGTGATTTGTCTTCCGAGCCTGAGGTAAGAAAGACACAAAAATATGCAATATATATTTTATCAAGAAAATTCTGTAAGGTGTGCGAGGGTTCACGACCCCGCAATCCACAAGCGGTCATTGGCGGGAAATCAGGCGTTCGAGGGTTTACGCGTAAGTCTAAACCCGGGACTCAACTCCGCGATTCGCAAGCATCCAAGATGAGACTTGTCGAGTGTGCTTAGTAGGCGGATCGCAAGCCTCGAGCCTATCATGGATGTGAGGACTTGACGAGTACGCTTGGAAAATGGACCTCAAGCCTCGAGCCCTTGACAAGCGAATCGTTGGGCTGGTCATAGGCGGTCGGACGACCCCATGACTAACTCTGACCCCGTATGACGAGCACGGAGCTGGTGTCACCATGGAATGGGTGCGTCAACTTTGCGCTGCAAAACAATTTTATTAATAGAAATATAATTTTTCATGCCATTGAATCCGAGTGTTGAATCCGAATTTACATGTGCAGTCGAAGTATAAAATTTGTCAAAATCGATTCTCTAGTATCGTTGCATTTTGAGTTTCCGTAATCCAAGGTGGTGAGTGACCTGTCCAATCAAATAAAAATAAAACAGAAAATAGGCAAGTCTTAGATGAGACACTTGTTGTACGTAAATTAATGAATTTTCAAATAGATAAGGTGAGCTATGGGAGCTGGGAACACAGCCCCCATGTGTTAGGTGAGCATGATGCTTCCCAATGCTGTGAAATGGGTGGTTTGTATTGTGCACTCCCTTGAGACTACGGGCTTCCTTGTGTGTTTCGTCTCTTTGGGTCGTTGATACCTCTTTTTCTCGCTGACAAGTTAACTTCGATTTGATTAGTACGCTCTATTTCTTCTTGCCTTGGTCCTATAAGCGCTTGCAGAGTGTCTTCAGCGTTTATATATCCGTTCGCCCTATCCATGAATTCAGCCAAGGTGGTTAGGGTTCGTTTAGCTATCTCTGCCAAAAAAGGACTTCCAGGCCATATTCCACTTAGGAGAGCAGCTAAAGTAATCTTCTCATCCTGATTCTCTATCGTCATCAACTCCTTATTGAATCAGGAAAGATAGTTTTTGAGGTTTTCCTGACTATTCTGTTTAACCGTGAGGAGATATGCAGTTGGTCGTTTTCTCTTTCAACTTCCTAAGAACTAGGTGATAAAAAGGCAAGCAAGACAGTCAAAGCTATCTACTATGCCGGTAGGGACCGTTCCAAACTAGGTTCGAGCTACTCCTTTTCAAGGTAAGTGGGAACGCTCGGCACGCTATCTCATTAGAATAACTATGCAAACTCATGTGCGTCCTAAACGTCTCTATATGTTCATATGGATCAGCACCACCATCGTACAGTTCCATCTGAGGTGCTCGAAATTTAGGAGGTAATGGCACTGCCATAACACTTGCACTGTAAGGAGTGCCGAGGTGGTTGCGTAATTACCCAGTAATGGAAGGGGCTTCCATACGCTTGGCTATATCTTCATACTTGTCTTCCAGTTCTTTGAGTTCCAGTTGCATTTTACGCCTCTCTTCCCCTTTTCCTCACGATTAGGTTCATTGACTCGGTGAGATTCCGCGCATCTACTAACGAAAGGTTCTTTACGAGCAGTCAACTCTTCATTATTCTTTTGCAGCTTCTCATTTTCTCTAGTGATTTCCTTGATTGTTGCTTCCATAGCGGCTAGTCGTTCTTCCATCGGGATATATTTTGAACTGTAGTTGTTATCTCGTAATCACAACGCGACCGGTTTGCAGAGAACACCAAAGGATCCCACAAACGGCGCCAACTGTTGATGCCATAAAAATCGGTCAACAGGCTAGAGTAGGAAAATGAGTCATTCCAGGCCCACTGGAGCAAGTTAGGCTTTGATGGGTGTTGTTTGAGGCCCCTGGTGAGACTCCAGTAAGGTCATACGGATGCAGATAGCAGATAAATAAATAGAGAAGTACAATATTAACGTGATTCAGCGTAAAGTCTACATCCACGAGCGTTTAGGGAAGAGAATTCACTATAATAAATATTTTTACAGTCTCTCAGGGCTCTCACTATACATTAATAATATACACAATTCTACTGGTATGAGCTATTAAGTTTATCTGAGAAGACGAAATAGGTGATTTGAGATAAGGAATGAATTGTTGTCCAACCAGAGAGTCATCGATCGAGCCCCATTTTCATCTTATTGTTGCCTTTTTATATAGAAGCTTTGATCTAGATATTATTTATTGCGTGTGTCAGTTGCTTGTCTTTATGGCCTGTCCCCCATCTGATCTGGTCCACTCAACTCTCTTTCACTTTGGTCTTCTAGTGCACTAAATAATAGGCATAGGCCCTACTTGAGATATTTCATCCTCACAATTTCATTCATTAACAATTTATTCATTACGAGTATTTATCCAATGGAACACCCTTTTCCCATTAATTCAAATGCTTATTTCATTGTATTCTGCCAAAATTAAAATATGACACGCTACAATATATCAGATTCATAACCATACGAGTTAGACAGGTCATGACTGAAAGAATGAAGAAATACAGAGTGTGGTTTGCAATACCTACACTGTGTATTCCATTTATAGAAGATACAGTTTCTAAATACAAGGAAAGCACTTTACAGTATGCTACATATACGATGATACACCAAGATAATTACATGAAAGGAAATAACTAAGAATCTAGAGAGGAAATAGAAGAAGAGTCAGCTAATCATCAAAAGCTATCTTTGCCCGATGATGGTTCCATCCCCCCCCCCAAGCAGCGAATGGTAGCACTTGGACCATGAGCTTGGACTTGAGAAACTGGAATTGATTTGATGAGAGACCCTTGGTAAAAATGTCACCTATCTGATCTTGCAATGGTGTATAATGAAAAACAACATCTTGATTAATTACATTTTCTCGAATAAAATGGTAATCAATCTCGATGTGTTTTGTTTGTGCATGAAACACTAGATTTCTAGTAAAAGCAAGTGCACTTTCATTGTCACACCACACAATAGGAACACAAGGAAGACTATCTGCAAATCACGTAATATCATTCGAATCCAATATAATTCAACTATCACCATCGCAAAGGTACAGTATTTAACTTATGTACTTGATCGTGATACCACTTATTGTTTTTCAGCACTCCATGCAATTAAACATAGACCAAGAAAAACACCATACCTTGTAGTTGATATTCGATCGTCTAGATCGTCGGCCTAGTCAGCGTCACAAAATGCTTGTAGATCAAGTGCACCTCAAGTGAAATAGAGACCATGATCAAGTGTTCCTTTTAGATATATAAGGACTCATTTTGAGGCAATCCAATGTGTAGATGTTGGAGCATGAAGGTGTTGGCATAACTGGTTCATGGTATATGCAATATCTGGTTTGGTTAGAGTGCATTATTGGAGTGCACCCACAAGTTGCCAACACTCGGTAATGTTTTCAAAAGGATCACTTGATAGACATGAAAGTTTTTAACTAGAAACGCAGGGGGCACCATAAGGTTTTGCTCCCACCATTCTACTTCGGTGCAAAATATCTAGGATATATTTGGTTTGCCTTAGATGCAACCCCTTGCTACCATGACTTGCCTCTATTCCCAAGAAGCAACCAAGAGAGCCCAAGTCTTTAATTTTGAATTTAGTTTTCAGTTTAACAACTGGGTCTTCAATGAACTTTGAATCATTCCCAATGACTAGCAGATCATCAACATAGTTGAGAAAGTATATGCGAAGGCCATTCTTGTGATAGGTAAACATGAATGTATCCACCTATGAGGCAACAAATCATAATGCTAGCAAACTCTGTGATAGCCACATGTACCATGCTCTAAGGGCCTATTTAAATCCATAGAGTGCCTTTCGAAGATAGCAAACATGATCTAAATTCATACTTTGAAAACCTTGTGGTTATTCAACATATACTTCCTCCTGCAAGGTTCCATTTAGAAAAGCATTAGCAACATCTAATTTCTTAATTTGCCACCCAAAGTGTACCGCAAGAGCTAAGACAATTTGAATTGTAGCAGGCTTTATAACGGGACTAAATGTTTCCGAAAAATTCATCCAAGAAGTCTGATGAAACCTCTTTGCAACCAACCTTGCCTTATATTGTTTAATGGCTCCAAATGAGGTTTGTTTAATTTTGTATACCCAACATACTGGAATGACTTTTCGATGAGGTGGTCGTGGAACCAATTCCCAAGTTTCGTTGTTTACTAATGATTTGTACTCCTCTTGCATTGCCCTTCGCCAATCACTAGAAACAATAGCATATGAGTAACATGATGGCTTAGAAATTTCAAGCATAGTGTGTAGGGCCTTTATGGGATGCTTGGTGGCATAGAAGAGATGAGATGATAATCAGTATACTACTTGGGACGTGAGGAGCCTGTTTGGGATTGCAAAATTCTATAGGGAAAGATTGAGCGTCATTTTGCGGATTAGGAGATGGTTGAGTAGAATCTATGGTAGTTGGGATGGATGATGTGGTTGGTTCATGTGTTGGTCCAGATTGAGGAAGGATGAGTAAGGGACCTTGCTCAATTGTGACATTTCTAGAGGATTGAGTGACAAAGAACTCACGAGTAGGATAATCATGTTCATCAAAGATAACATGCCTAGAAAGGTAAGTTATATTTAATATAGGATCATAGCACTTTTATCTATCATGTTGAGAAGAGTAGCCTAGAAAAATGTAAATTTTGCTTTTATAGGCTAATTTATCTTGAGCATAGGTACAAAGTAATGGATAACAAGCGCAACTAAATACATGAATTTTAGTGTAGTCAAGTGTCTTTCCAAATAAAACATGGTAGGGAGACTTATTTTTGCAACACAACAGTGGGAAGTCTATTGATTAGAAAAACTGTCATAGAAAAGGCATCAACCCAAAAAGTTTTAGGAAGATTACATTGAGCAAGCATAGACAATCCCATGTCCATTATGTGCCTGTGTTTTCTTTGACAATGTCATTTTGTTAGGAAGTATAGGGACAAGTGAGACAGTGATGAATTCCATTTTCAATCAAGAATGTTTTGAGTTGTCCCGACATGTATTCGACTCCATTATCAGTTTGAATTTGCTTGATTTTGCAATAAGGAATATTTTCAACAAGTAGTTTAAAGCAAACAAAACAAGATAAAGCTTCAAATTTATTAGCAATGGGATACAACCAGGTGAACCTTGAATGATCATCAATGAAGGAAACATAATAGCGACTCCCACCATTAGACACAATTGGTGACACGCAAACGTCTGAATGAACAAGCACTAAAGGAGATTTAGATATCCTGTCCGGAGAAACAAAGGGTAGCTAAGTGCTCTTTCCTAGCTTACAAGATGAACAAACAAAATCACATTTAGTTGTTCCAAAAACAGGAAAAGTAAAGGAATTGATGACACTCTTGGTGACTTGTAGGGATGGATGGCCAAGTCATGCATGCCAAACATCGATGGAGGTTTTGATTCCTACAAGAGCAACAGGAGGTCGACTTTAACTGGCAAAATTGTGAGACAAACTAATGGGATATAGTCCTCATTCACTCAATCCTTCTAATAGTGTGTGTCCCGTTTTGCAATCCTTAATGCAATAAGAAGAACTAGTTAGGATGAACTAGCAGTCATTATCTACACAAAACTGGTTAACAGATGATAACTTGGTTAAGGCATCAAGACAATGTAAGACACGTTTTAGTGAAAGCTTAGAGCAATGAGTGTTTAGGGTAAAAGAACATGTGCTTGAACTTTGTAAGTCATTTCTATAGAACCCAAAGTTTGAAGTCTCGTATCTACATATAGATTTTGATGATAACAAATAAATTCAAAACTCAAACTCAAGTTGTTTACACATGAAGAAAGCTAAGCACATCAAGAAATCAAGTATGAGTAAAAAGAAGAACAAGTCTACAAATGAAGCTAATAGAGTAATTTTATACATATCATAAAATTTGAAATTAGCTTAACATTCAAAATTAATATTTTCTCATAAAGTATCAAATTTCATTTTTTACATTTGCATAACTTTATTAAAGTATTTAATTTCAATAATTATTATTTTTTCCACATATGCATAAAGATTTGAATTTGTAAGATGATTGATTGTCACAATTAATATGAGCATGTGTTGTTTGAAAATCTTGAAAGGTGGTTATGTATTTTTTTGACAAATGCAAAACATAGATGATTTTGTTTGAAAATCTTAAATGGTGGTTGTGTGTTTTTTTGACATATGCAAAAGAAGATGATTTAGTTTGAAAAATAAATCATACTCATTTTGTCATGAATGAAAAGTAAAAAATTTGATTTGATTTCTTTGAAAAATGAATGGAATTATTTTTTACAAATATAAAAAAAAAAAAGATGTTTTATTTGAATATTTTAAAAAGTGAATAGTGCTCTTATTTGACATGTGAACATTTTCAAATTTAAATATGAAAACTCATTTGCCTATAAATAGCTCACTTGAGTTTTGCAAAAATTATAACAAGAGCTTACACATCAATTGCTAAGTTTTGCATTATTTTTTCAAAACTCTCATTCTCTCTTCTCTAAGTTTTGTACCTTAATCCTTATTCATTTTGAGAGAGATATAAGTTGCGCTGTATTATCCTTATCTCACTCATTGAGGAGTGTACTCTGATAATCTACCCACAATCGGTTCTTGTATTTGTAAAATGGTACGTATAACTCTTGTATGTATAGAAGGTATTCTATGTAGGGAATAGTTGAGTCACCAAGTGTGAGGTGATTGCAAGTGTAGAGGGTGTTCTACACGGATTCTTTGTATCGGTGTTGCTCAAAGGTGTAATAGGTTTCTATCTCTACTTAAAGGAGATTGAATAGTGAATTTGAGATCCTCAAGGGATAGCTTAAGGCGAGAACATATGCAGTGGACTGAACCTCGTTAAAATACTGAATTTGCTTCTTCTTACTTTTACTTTTTATATTTCCTGCTACTTCGTATTTTATTTATATTTTATATTGTGTATTTGGTTTATAAGTATTAATTTTTTTAATATAACCCAATTCATCCCCCCCCTCATGTGTTAGTCATCTGGGTAACAATTGGTATCAAAGCAAGAATTTTATTATAAGATTAATTATCTGTTTACTTAATAACATATGGCTAACATTGCAACTACATTCGCTGAAAGTCGATCCAATAGTCGGTCTCCACTATTTTGTGGAGACAATTATACTTTCTGAAAAACTAAAATGAGAATATTTTTTCAGTTTCAAGATCGTGAAATCTAGAAATGTATTATAAATAGACCTTATATTCCAACAAAAATTATTGATAAAGTAAAGTTCAACAAGGAAGAAGAAGAGTTTGATTGTGAAGATGATAGACTTTATACAGTGAATGTAATGGCTATGAATTTACTGTATAATGCTCTCAATAATAATGAATTTAACAGAATAATGACTTGCAGTAGTAAAGTAAATTTGGAATAATTTAGAAATAACTCATGAAAGAACTTCGCAAGTCAAAAAATCAAAACTTTATATTTTTACTCTTGAATATAAAATGTTTAAAATGATTGATGATGAATTTATTTCCTCTATGTATACTTGTTTTACTAATATTATAAATAACTTGACAGCTCTTGGAAAAATTTATTGTAGTTTGCAGATAATAAGAAAAATTCTCAACTCTATGCCAAAACGTTGGGAATCAAAAGTCGCGGCTATTTTTGAAACTAAAGATATCAAAAACTTGAAATAAATGAACTCATCGGATCACTTATTACCTACGAGTACACATTGAAAAGAGAAGAAGAAGAAGAAGAAGAAGGAAAGCAAAAGAAGAACTTGGCACTCAAAGCTGTTCCCCATGAAAGTGAAAGCGATAAAAACGAGGAAAGCAATAATAAAGATGAAGAAATTGCAATGAACACAAGAAGATTTCAGATATTCTTAAAGAAAAATAAAGATCCTCCAATGAAATCTTTTAAAAAGTTTTCTAACAAAAATACAGGTTAAAATGATTCATTAATTTGTTATAAATGTAAAAAGTTTGGACATATCAAAGCAAATTGTCCCCTGCTAAAAAAAGATCTATACAAAAGTAAGAAAGTAATGAAAACTACATGAGATAATGATTCAAGTAGTTCAGACAACGACGCAAGTAATGAAAAATTTACAAATCTTTATCTTATGGCTAAATATGATCGTGATGTAACAAGTTTTGAAAATATTGAAAATCCTTCTTATGAAGATTTACAAAATGTTTTGGAAGAAGTATATGAAGAACTTGAAAAATTGGGCATCAAGTATACTGTTTTGAAAAATAAAAATTCTTTTTTAACAAATGAAATTGATGTTTTAAGAAAAGAAAATATAGTTTCAAAATATAAACATGATAACTGGAAAAAGAAAGTGATTGATTGAGAAATGATTGTTGAAAATTTTACAAATGAAAAAAAAAATTGAAAAATTTTTTGGTAGTCAAATATGTATTTTTGATAAGGTAGGCTTAGGATATATGCCAAAAGAAAAACTCAAACCCTATAAAAAAATTTTTGATAAACCGACTAAATCAAAATCAGAGTTTCAAAATTATTTTCATAAAAATAAATTTTGTTAAAGAAAAACATTATTACAATCGCTCAAGTTTTTCAAATATGTCACATGTTATTTGTAATTTTTGTAATAGAAATAGTCATAATTATCATATTTGTCCTATTAGAAGAAAACATATCATGACTATTAGGGCCATATGGGTACCAAAAAATCTTATTTTTTCTAATATTAATAAATGAAATACTCAAAGAACTTGGGTATCAAGAAAAATTATTATTTTTACAGGTATGCATGAAGTCCTCCATAGGTAAAAGTAAATAATTTTTAGACAGCGGATGCTCAAGACATATGACAGGAGACAAAACTAAATTCATTGACCTCACTTCTAAAGATGAAGGAAACGTGACATTTGGAGACAATTTAAAAGGGAATATGATGGGAATAGGTAAAGTTGGTAAGAAGTCTTCTCTCACAATTGAAGATGTTCTACTTGTTGATGGTCTAAAATATAATCTTTTGAGCATAAGTCAATTATGTGATAAGCGATTTACAATTACTTTCAAAAAGGATAAGTGCATTATTTTGAATAATCATGATTGCAATGTTTGTTTTAATACTCTTAGAAATAATAATGTATATAAAATCAAATTTGAAGAAATTGTCTCACAAGATATTATTTGTTTATCAGCTCAACATGAAAATAGTTGGTTATGGCATAAAATGTTAGGTCATGCAAATATGGAACTTATTTTCAAACTTTCAAAAAATGATCTTGTGAGAGATTTGTCAAATGCAAACTTTTTTAAAAACAAATCTGTAATGCATGCCAGTTTGGTAAACAAATATTTTTCAAAATCAAGAAATATATTTTCACTACTAGACATTTGCAATTAATACACATGGACCTTTTTGGACCAAATAGAGTTGCGAGTCTGAGAGAAAAATATTATGCATTTGTTATTGTTGATGATTTCTTTAGATATACTTGTGTCATCTTTATCGCTCATAAAGATGATATACATAATACTTTTACCAAGTTATGCAAGAGAATTCAAAATGAAAAGGGTTATACCATTTTAAACATCCGAAGTGACAGAGGGAAAAAGTTTGTCAATAAAGATATTGAATCTTTTTGTGATGAATATAGTTTACTATACAATTTCTCTACTCTTTGAACTCCTCAACAAAATGGAGTAGTAAAAGGAAGAATAGAAATTTTCAAGAAATGGTAAAAACAATACTTAATGATAAAAGTTTACCTAGTTATTTTTTGACCGAAGTAGTAAGTACTGCCGCCACTCCCCGCGAGCTCTTTGAACGGAGCAAATCTGATTTGAATCCCGTGAAACCCACTCTCCTTCCTTGCCAAAACCAGCGCTGTCTTCTTCTTCGCAGTGCCACCTCGCGACGGCGTCTCTCTATTTAGTGCCACCTTGTGACGCTCGTACATCTGCCCAGTGCCATTACTCCCTCCGGGCTGATTAAATGGACCAAACCAGCGAGAAGGATCCAAATAGCTCTGTTTCATCGCTGCACATGCTCAGCTTTGTAGGTAAATATTGTACCCTTTTTCTTTCCATACGTTTATGTTCTTCATGCTTACTGAGAGATGTGATTTTTGTGTTTTCTGATATGAGTATTGTGGCTGAGGCCATGGAGAAAAATGGTGTTCTTTTATTACTTTAAGATCCAACCAGACCTACTTTATATTAAATGGATCAAGACTCATTTGCCTATAAATAGCTCACTTGAGTTTTGTAAAAATTACAACAAGAACTTACACATTGATTGCTAAGTTTTGCATCATTTTTTCAAAACCCTCATTCTCTTTTCTCTAAATTTTGTGTCTTAATTCTTGTTCATTTTGATATATATAAGTTGCGTTGTATTATTCTTATCTCACTCATTGAGGAGTGTACTCTAATAATCTACCCATTATCAGCTTTTGTATTTGTAAAAGGGTGCTTAAAACCCATGTGTGTGTAAAAGGTGTTCTACACAGGGAATAGTTGAGTCACCAAGTGTAAGGTGATTGCAAGTGTAGAGGATGTTATACACAGATTCTTTGTAGCGGTGTTGCTCAAAGGTGTAATAGGTATCCATCTCTACCTGAAGGAAATTGAATAGTGAATTTGAGATCCTCGAGGGGTAACTTGAGGCGAGGACGTAGGCAGCGGGCTGAACCTCGTTAAAATACTGAGTTTGCTTCTTCTTATCCTCACTTTTTATATTTCTTGCTGTTTCGTATTTTATTTATATTTTATATTGTATATTTTATTTATAAGTGTTAATTTTTTTAATATAACCCAATTCACCTCCCTCTTGTATTAGTCATGTAGGCAACAATTTCCATTATCAACTACCACAATGTTAAAATCATTGTAAGGCTTCGAAGAGACCATGTCACCATTATCATTGGTGATGTGTCTGTTGGCTCCACTATCAACCAGCCAAGTGTTGTCTTCTAAGAGAGAATTTGAATGAGCTGTCATGGCAGCAAGTTGGGCTAGTGGGTGACGACCTTGGTAGTTATAGTCAAACATGTGAAAGCAATCTAATGCAATATGGTTTTCCTTATGGCAAATTTGACAAGAGTAAGGATTAGGAGCATCACCATTTGAATATTGATTGTTTCTGAAAACTTGAAAATTCCCTTGCATTTGATTATTCTTTTGTGGATTGCCTTGAAATTGAGAAGGGCCTTGGTTATGATTTTTTCTAGAGGAATTTGAGTTCCTAGGTGAAAGATTTTTATTCTTCTTCTTTTGGCCACCAAGTCTTCAAGCCATCACACCAATAGTGCCCTCATCATGTAGTTGTGGTACATGCACAGATCGTTGACTTGTGATTTGGAAATCACTTGAGAGCAGCTCAGATGAGAATCTTTAAAACTCATTGATTTATCATGTAAAGAAATACCCAGAGCAATCGAAAAATATGAGAAAAAAGAGGGTATAATGAATTAAATCGTCCTCCCCTATGGGCTGTCCTACTACAGCGAGTTGATTTGCCCATGATTTGGCATCCTGTAGATATTCTCCACAACTTCATTCACCTTAGAACAGAGACTACAACTGCCTTTTCAAATAATTGATGCATGAGTGAGACTGTGAAGCATACCTGTTGGCCAATGCAAGCCATATAGTCAAGAGGTATCAAGACCAAAGGTGGTTGACAAAACTTTCCTAGCTAACGTTGCATTCAACCAAGGACGAATTGATCCTTCTTTGTCCAGAGAAGAAATGCTAGATTAATTTCTTGAGTGCCATTAGAGTTGGTTGTAAAGAATTTTGTTGGGCACGGTCCACAAAACCCAACAAGTCATTACTCTGTAATACTGGGAGTAGGGCTGCACACGAACAGAACTGATCGTGAACAATTTGAGTTCGAGTCGTATAAATTCGATTCAAACTCGGTTCATTTAATAAATAAATTATTCGTGATCACTAATATTAGTTCGAATATTAAACGAGCTAAACTCATAAAATTTCAACTCAACTCGGTTTGTCTTCGGGAACAAGATTCATATAAACTTGACTCGATTCGTTTTGAACTCATAACAATACTCGTAATATTTCTATATACATATATATAATATTGCATATATTCTTACGTATATTCTTTTATTATATATATTTTATGTGTTATATATATTATTTTTAATATTTTGTATAAGTAATATATTTTATTACTTTATGTAGAAGTAATCTATTTTGTTTCTTTACAATAATAATGTATTAAGTTCACAAAAGAATTATTAAATCAAATATTTATAAAGAGTAAGAAACTCGAGTAATTACTCGACTAAGTTCGGTTCGGTTCGTACAGATCATTAAAGAGTAAAAACAAAGATCGATAAATAACTCGATTCGGTTCGAGCTCGCCTTTGATCGGTTCGAATTCGACTCGATTCGGCAAACTTTCAGCTCGACTTGAACTCGAACTCGACTTATTTCAGTCCAGCTCAACTTGATTTGGCTCGAACTCGTCTTGATCGGATCGTTTGCAGTCCTAATTGGGAGCAATGAGAAACCCAGTTGAGGTAATTTGTTCCATCCATCAGTACCAAGATCAATTGTGTGGTGTTAAGAGGATTGAAAGTGATGGACGAGGAATACATTGTTGCGGAAGCAAACAAATACGTAGGAAAGGGCGTTAATATGTGGCTTTGAATACCATGAAAGAATGAAGAAAAAGAGTGTGTGGTTTGCAATACCTCCACCTTTCACTGTGTATTCCATTTATAGAAGATACAATTATAAGGAAGTTTGCACATACAAGGAAAGCTCTTTACAGTATGCTACATATACAGTGATACACCAAGATAATTACATGAAAGGAAATAACTAAGAATCTGGAGAACAATCCGAAGAATCAGCATAGTTATCACAAGCTGTCTCGCCCAATGATAGTTCCAATAATTGCTCCACGGACTGAGCTGTGTTATTTAACAGTGCCTCTAATTTAATTAAACTGAATGTTTCCTCTAACATGATTAAACAATTTGCTTGTGGGCTTATAAAACGATAATAACAAAAAATATGTTAGTTGAGATATCTTTAGAGCAAGGGTAAGAGACCTATTTATTTATTTATTTTCCACAGAAAACATCACATTCGTTGAAATATAAGCATTCCAAAACATAAACCAAAGTTTAAAGAATACAAACTAGCTAATTGAGGAGGAGGATATACGGTTCACCTTTCCCAAAATCATAATGATATAGGACTGAAGGGTAGAGCTTAATGGGCTTAAATTCAAGTAGGCAAACGTCTAATATTATTATTATTATTATTTTTTGGATCTTCTTTATAAAAAAAAAATCTTAAAATAATAATAATAATAATATTGGACGTTTGTCTGCTTGAATTTAAGCCCATCAAGCTCCACTCTTCAGTACAGCCCATATTTCTATACAATCATATGCTCCCGAAGTATGCTTTGATCCAAACCCATTACAAATGCAAATAGCATAAATATAGCACAGTTGCCGAGATTTCTTTTAGGCAAGGATAATGATACTTTGGAAAATGTTATTCCTCTCTATTTGAAATTTCGATTTGGGATCTGATTTGGATTTTTTTTTATTTAGTTTTTGTTTTTTACTTTATAATTAAGTAAATATTTTGAAATAATATTATAATTTTTTTTATTTCTAAAAAGTATTTTAAGATATTAAAAAAAATGAAAAGAAATATAAATAGTTGTGCAACAGCACAATGACTATTATCAATCACCCCTTTAAAAAAATCATGTAAAAAAATATGTTTTTATATGATTTTTTAACTCCTTAGCATACATTTTAAAAAAATAAAAAATCACAACATTATTTAAAAATACTTACTTAATTATAAAATTAAAAATTAAAAATAATACCCCAAATCAAAATCACAAATTGGGACGAATAACATTACCCATGATACTTTACACTTTTTTTACTACTCAATTTTTTTTAGTTCTTATTTCTATTTCAATATGGATTAAAAATCTCAAAAGATGGCCGCCTTAATTAAATTACAAGATTATCAAATTTATTTTCTACTAGATTATGCAAGAAGATCATGTTTTAGAAGTTTTAGTCTAAACCCAAAGAGAAAAAAGAAAAAAATAATAATTGAGTAGTAAACCAGCAGTAAAGGAGGTGTAAGGATACCATTATACTTTAGAAAAATACTTCATCAATCTCACAAAAATAAATTAAATAAATTTATAAATTGATGCAATTTGATTTATCACATCATATAATTGTAAATTATTTACTGAAAATTAAATATCACATATCATAATTCACATCATTCTAAGTAAGGTAATGCAGACATTTGTCTCCATTTGCTATAGACATTTGTATAGCATTAGTGTAAACGTGAACTACAATATAAAATCATACAGGAACCTTTTTCTGGTTTTTGAAATTCTTGACATCAGGAAGTATTCATTTTGATTAAAATGATGAATAATTCTATTTACAGTCCACATCTTGTGGACTGCAATACAAGCCAAATAAAACGATAACGTTTCAATTATCAAACATGTGAGGGTTTTATCAAGGGCCTTACCCTTACGTGCATCTCATTCACATTTCTCCTAATATGCCTAGAGCAGCTAAGGTCAAGAAAATCTCGTGATGCGCGTAACCCCTTCACCCTCGCCCTCGCCCTTTCGTCGTCACGTTGTCGTAGCCATCATTGGACGTCGCCGTCTCCTTTGCCTAGGACCATCTTCGTCAAGTACCACTCCATCGAGGACCATCTTTATCGAGCACCCACGACTAAACAATTGGACACTAATGAGAGAGAGCGAGAGAGACACGATGAGAGAGGGTGGTTAAGCCGAGAGAGAGAGGGAGAAAAACAGAGAGGTTGACGTGGTGGCTTACCGTGAGGTGATGAACGGCGGATCTGGGAGGAACTATCGGCATTTTCTGTGGTTGACCGGGCAGTTCCCGGCATGCAACACGACTGAACAACCGAGGGTCACGAATAGTTTTACTTACTCTGCTTTGGGAAGCAAAAGCAAGGGAGTTTTTGTTGGATAAAGCAGGGAGGTTTTGGGCTGGTTATGGGATTGTGCTGTGGTGCAACGGTGGAGGAGGCTGTTAGTGGATCTATGGTGAAGTGGTGATGGCGGTGTGGAAGGGTATTTTTCTTTTATCTTGGTAGTTTTGGTGTGCCGCTAGTGGTTTAGATAACTTTGAGGATTGAAAAAATGGAGGAGAAATGGGTTTGCGTGTGTGTGGAGAAAAAATTTAATGGTTAACTCTAGGTGAAGAAGATGATCAATAAATGTTTGATAATAAAGGCTAACAGGGGTATGAATAGATGAATCAAAGACCCAAAGAAATCCTAGAGGTAGCAAACTTGCATGCGAAGGAGTTTAATATGATGAAGCCATGTGTGCAATGAATGAAACCGACGTGCATGACATAGAGGAAACTCTGTTTCACTAATATAATATTACACGCCCTTATCTAGTGCAGCTTTGTCGCGTTGGAGAGTTTCCATATATGTAAAGATTCTCTTAGGAACCAATGAATTTTTGTCATTGGATGTTTATTGGGGAATGATGGGCAATTTAGAAACCTTCCCTTTTATAGAAACTTTTCCTGAAAGTGTTTTATGTTCTCATGAAGATTTTGATGATTCTTATAAAGTTTCTTGTTTTCATTTTGTCTCCCATGCAGTTTTGAAACCTCCCCCACTTTCATAGAAACCAATTGGTTTTTATAACTCTCAATGAAAACATAAATAAAACGTAGATAAAACATATTTTTGTAGTTATGAATGAAAACATAAATAAAACATATTTTTGTATCTTTACACAAATTTATAAGAAAGGCACCCTAAGATATATGATCTTCAAGTTTTGATAATACTGCCTATATTTAATCACCAATTAAAGGTACATAAAACCCACTTGTGATGACAAAAACTGCACCTTTGTCGTTGATAGTGGAGGCGAGCAAACTGATGCATGTAGACGCAGAAGCAGACGTGGGAGACTAAGCCCAGATTTGGATGTCATGAGAGTTTCAAGAATTTTGGAATACTCTCGTACAGCCAAGATTAATTTACCCCCAAACACTTTAAAACATTTCAAACACACAAAATTTATACATTTCCCACTTTCTCATTTCATTTTTTTTTCTTTTTTGGCTACAGCATTCTTCAACCCCGCGCATCCTAACCCCAATATTTAACTAACCGTCGGCCACCACTGGTGATACCGTCGGCGTAACCAGCATCCTCTCGCGCCAACGAACCACTACAGACGATCCTACCGCCGGCCTTCACCATCATCATCTCCCACGCGTGATCCAACGCTGAAAATGGGTTTTGACGTTTATGGATTTCGGTCAACCCACCACTGGTGACACCGTCCCTTTACTGGACTCCACTCACGCCGACGACCAACCCCTTAAAATCTTAACTCTGACAATACCGTCGTCGTCTCCCACGTGCACATGCAAGCCTTAGGACGTTTTGGGATTCTGGCGTTTAGTCATTTCAAATTTTGTACTTTTTATTTTAATTTCTTTTTAATAAAATATTAATATTTTAAAATATAAAATATTAATGAGACCCACAATTTTTACAATATTATCTATTTCAAAAATACTCTCAAAATATTTTACACATCTAAACAACTTATAACACTTTCAGTGGGACCCACAAAACTTCTTCTCTCTCTACTCAAACTATTCACAAGTATTCTTAAAGTTTATCCAAACTTTTTGATATCCAAATGTAGCCGAATTGGGTTGCAAGTTTGAAGTATTTTGATTTAGGGGTATTTTGATCAAGTATATGATAAAATGAGTATTGTTTTGTCTATTCCAAATTTGGACTGCAAAAGAGTCCAAAAAATTGAACTGTATCTAATACAACCCTAAAATGACAGACAAAGAAACAGAGAAGATGTGTCAAAAAGTGATAGCCTAGCATATTTTCACTAAATAAACCTGTATTCAGGGGTACATAAACACTACAGGCAGGCGCGTATGTGCTGGAGCCATCCGTTCCCAAACAAAGTACACATGAATTGTATTCATATTTACCCTAATACAACATGTGGCCCTTTACAACTTAAAATCCCACCTCATGCTTTCCTTAATTTGCAAGATCGCAAAGCAGAGTATACAGTTGACATCTGATATTCTTGATTTCTAGGGAAGAAACAGAACGCACAAATCACATGCAAATCATACAACCAAACCACGATATTGTGCAGACAAGATACTCCATGGAATCTATTCTCCTACATACGACTTACTAGTTCTTTTATTGAAATAGATGAAGACTTTTTTTATCCGATAAGATAGATTTGGTCCCTTTTGGATAGCAAGTTGAAATGAAATGAAATGAGATGAGATTAAATAAGGTGAGTTGAGATAAAAATTAAATAAAATATTTTTAGAATTTTTTTTTTTTTTACTATTATTATTGTTTTGAAATTTAAAAAAGTTGAATTGTTTATTATATTTTGAATGAAAATTTGAAAAAATTATAACAATGAGATAAAATGAAACACTTTCACTATCCAAGTAAGGCCTTAAATGGATGAAAACTTAGAGCCTTCCGGCCAAGAAAGGTAAGCTCACAACTAAAAACAAGTAAAATAGCAATCTCAGCCTATCACTACAAATTAGCACTTGGGAAAGTTCCAAGCTACCTTAATTTCCTGCACCATCTAATCAAACTAGCACTGAAGTGCTTCAGTCCAGAGTAGAAGCCTTGGTAATGGTAGGGATGTCAATAATATGCAAATATAAGTTTTTATATTTTCTAATCCAGTATAAAGTACTCTCGTTGTGGCTCATAACACCTAACTGCATGAGATTCTCTCGATCATGGCATCGAGGACATGATATCCATGACAGTGTTTGCCAATTACATTGACTGGATTCAAAACCAACAAAAATAACAGTGAATTTTTCTGAGTTTTATTGTCCCAGATATGCTGTTGAAATACCAGTCATCATGGCTCCAAATATTGTCTACTTCAGTCTTAACTAGGTGACTATGTTCCTGTATTCGGAATTCTAGATTCCTGATGATCTTTCACAGTAAAGTTTGCGCTTTCCTTGACTCCAAGAGAAGATTACCAACTAAATATATTTTATGATCCAGATTGTTAACAGCAAAATGCATAGCTCAAGGACAAAACACATTTGCAGATATTGCGCAACATACATTTAAAAGATGAAGCCGATTGAACTATAAATTTACCGCATAAACTAGGAGTGGTCTATCGCACTGGCACTTCACCCCTCTCATTCCTCTGCTCCACCAAATACTCACGAACTTGCTTAGCTTTCTGTCTCATACCGTCAATCATCTCCTCGGTCGCATCAATTATCCGTTTTGGCAAATGCACCTCGAAATAATCGAACCAGTCCCCAAGCGTCATCTTCTCCAAATCCAGCCCCTCCTTCTCTTTGACATCAGAACCAGCACCCCGTTCCACCTTATCATCAACTCCGGTTGCCGCGCCTTTATGGACATCCAGTCTATCATTTTCTTCGGAATTCGTTTCCTCCACATTCTCCTTATTCTCTGAAGCATCCACTCTACTCGGAGCACCTTTGTCAACACCGGTTATTATGTTTTCTTCGAAACTTGTCTGTTCCACGTTTCCCTTATTCTCCGAAGCATCAACTCGAACGAAATTCAATGACTCTTCGCATAAATTCTTCTTTCTTCTCGCCCCGACTCGGTTCTTCTTGACCTTAACCTCCACTTCTCCACTCAAATTCTCTGGGATCTTCTCGAGAACCGCTTCCAAATGCCCAGAGTCCTTGATCTTTGCACTCCGTGTGCGCCTTGTACTTGTTTGCCGAAACGGTTTCTCTTCCACGGGTCCAACATTCTCAGGCTCCTGATAACGAAGTTCCTGAGCAACGTCTTCACTCTTCATAATCCTAGCTTTCCTCGGCGGACCCCTCCTTCTATTCCTAGTCTCCAAGTCCTCACCTTTCTCATCACATTTAGCTTCGCTCTCTATAGAAGCCTTTACCGCCGGGCCCCGATTCTCTGCCACCAGTTCCGCCTTGTCTTTCTCGGCGGCACGGCGCCTAGGGTTCCGTCTCAGTTGGCTCTCATCGTCGCCGTCAATCTTGACTAAGATGGAAGTGTACTCGCCGATCTTGATGGAGTCGGCATCCCGGAGATCATAGGGAGTGTCTGGGAGGAGCTTGGTGGCGTTGAGGAGGGTGCCGTTGGAGGAGTGAAGATCGCGAAGGATCCATTTGCCTGACCCAGAAGAGGATGACTCAATGGAGAGGTGCTTGGTTGAAATGCCGACGTCCTTGATGGGGACGGTGTTGCCCCGGACGACACGGCCGATTCGGACGATGGAAAGGGGTCGAAATTCTAGGGTTTCGCCCTCCCGAGGGCCTTGGAGCATTACGAGCTTCAGTGGCGGGGGCTCCATTGTTTCAGTGAATTTGAAATGCTTCAAGATTGAAACGGGCAGCTCCTCCTTAACCCTATGATTGACCTGATCCGATGTCATCCTTCAACTCCGTTGACTGTTTTGTAATAAAAATTTTATTTTTTTAAAATTAAATTCTGTCATGAGAGTGTAAGAATCCTTTCACATAGTAGCCACTGTAGCAGTGCACATAGTGCACTCACTACGTGGCTGCTTCTAGTGCTAGTTTTAATTACCCAAAATCGTACGTTTTGTAATTTGGAACCCCATTTGAATTTGAAAAATTCCATTTGAATTCGTTGGCGCGAAACACCCTTGCAACCCGCGAAACACTCTTCCACTACCTAGCACCACCCGGAAACACGCTCTCTTGTTAGCGCCACCGAGCTACGCTCCTCTTTTTGCCCACTGCCGCCACTCCTTGCAAGCTCTTTGAATAGAGCAAATCTGATTTAAATCCCGTGAAACCCATTCTCCTTCCTCGCCAAAACCAACGTCGTCTTCCTCTTCGCAGTGCCATCTCGCGACGGCGTCTCTCTATTTAGTGCCACCTTGTGACGCTCCTATATCTGCCCAGTGCTACTACTCTCTGCAGGCTGATTAAATGGACCAAACCAGTGAGAATGATCCAAATAGTTCTGTTTCGTCGTTGCACAAACTCCACTTTGTAGGTAAATATTATACCATTTTTCTTTCCATACGTTTATGTTCTTCATGCTTACTGAGAGATGTGATTTTTGTGTTTTTTGAGATGAGTATTGTGGCTAAGGGCATGGAGAAAAACAATGTTCTTTTATTACTTTAAGCTCCAACCGGACCTACTTTAGGTCTGAGTGCTCTAAATCAAAAACTGCATCTTAGTTATTATCATAAAAGAATTCATATCCACTGTTATGTTTATACGATATTTCAAGTAAAATAATATAAATAGATTTGATTTTCCATGCTTGCTAAAGGTGGAGAGAGAGAGAGAGAGAGAGAGAGAGAGAGTCCCTTGTTTCATTTCTTTTTTGAGTTTTAGTTTGTGGGCTGTTTAAGTAATCGGATCATTTGTTTGGGTTGTTAAATATTTTCTGATATGTTTATCATGTTGAGGGGAAACAAAAATCTAACAATTGATCTTTCTTGCAACCACTTAACGTGCTAACCACTTATTTATGTGTTTGCTTACTCAAGAAGGTCAATTTCCTTATTGTTAAAAAAAAAATGGAATCTCTCTCTCTCTCACACATACACATTCCAATACCACTACAAACTATAAACTGTCTATGACTTTGTACTATTATTCTTGATTTCAAATTTTCCAAACCAAAACAGTTTATCTTTCACGGTATAAAGACTGAGTAGTTGCTGCAGCATTAATACTTTGAAGCCGAGCACTTGGTGTTGCTAGTGTGACTGCCTCTACCTCTAATTAGTAAGGTGTTAGAACTCAAGACTATATCAGTCTTTTTGATTATTAACTCAAGACAATATTAGTCATCACTTTGTATTCTCCTACTATTACTTTCTCCATTATTGTGATTATTTTTGCTTCCTCTTGTGCCATCACTATGTGAAGGGTGCAATTTATGTAGTCATTATCATTGTAGTTATCTCGTGCTTTGTAATGAGCCGTGGTGGATGCTTTATCATGTGTATTTGCCTATTCTTGTTTAGTTGTTCAAGCGTGGCTCTTCAAGATCTAATTCATTCTGGCAAACAAATGTCGAATGAGTACATTTGATCTAGTGTTTAATTTATGCGAACATAATTTCATTTGATTTTCTAATGTTTCATTTTGTTCATTTTTGCATATTTCACATTCACACCTACTCAAATATACAGGTCATGCTTGAGAAATATTTTTGTGGTAGAAGGCCTCCTTTTTTGCAATGTAATAAGAACGTTAACATAATTGTTGGTGAGCCATTGGAGTTTGACCTCCCCAGATGGCTATATCGACATCCTGTAATTTGTCACTTCCTTTTATTGCATGGAGGGCCATATTGCAACAACTATTTATTGGCATGCATTGAAGTCCAAAAGAGAGAAGAATTCCAAAAGAGAGGAGAAAGTCTAAAAGTGAGAGGAAGAAATCAAGTATGCAAAGAAAGAGATCCAAAATGGAGAAAATGAGCTTGAAAGTCTAGTTAGAGATATTAGTCAGCATACTACTATGTTTACTAGGAACAATTCTAATATCATGTTATTTGCTACAATCAAGATCAATGGAAGATTAAGTTTGTATAGAGACTTCTTTTGTATGTTGTTAATAGGTTTATAAGCTTTGTTAATGTGTATGTTATAACATGCAGTGAACTATATTTTCAATGTAGTCCAACTGTATTATGTGTACCAGACATTTATGAGTTTAATGGAAGATTCCCTTGTTGTTTGAAGCGTTTCATCTTGTGGTTTGTGACATTTAGATTTGTGTATTACCAGGAAAAAAAAACTATTTGAACCATGCAGTATAATGGTAAGAGACTATCATCGATGCACCATGCACCACAATGCCTACAAAAATCACTCTATGCTACAAATTCCAGAATTTTGAATAGATCCAATAAATGTTTAAAGTAATACATCTGGTACACATTACAAGATTCAAATTTAAGCACATGTAAAAATACACCGAGTTATAGCATGCACTTTTATACTGCACTCTTTAATGTACATAGTTCATATTTCAAATTAAGACAAGTTACAGAATTCTCATATGGGACACTGCCCAATACAAAAAACGACCCTAATGCCAATCATGATCATCAATGTGAAACTACATCATCGATTATCCTCAACCCTGCCACGGTAGGTCTTGCAGATGCGTTTTCTTCTCTGTTCCCCATCGAGCTCTATACCAAGATACCTATTCAAAGAGAAAAAATCAACATCATATTAAGGACCCATGAACCGTCTTGATACGCACAAGAGGAAAAAATATGCAAAAAATCTACAAATGTTCCTACGGATAAATTTAAGAAGATCTATGTAAAGAAGTGGAATTTGGGAATTTAAAATTATGTTTTTATATATTCTTCTAATTCTAGTACCCTATACTGGAATGATGCTCTGAGAAAAAGGGGAAACAAATTAACTAGTGCAATGCAATTAGAAAACTTAGACAATTGCAGAACATGTTATAATTATCGCTCTATAAGCATATTTCGTATCCATCTTCAATTCAGTTACTAGAACATTGCTACAAGAACTTGGGTTAAGCACTAAGCAGTGCTAATAGAACATGTAATAAACATAATCCATACCATACCAATCGAGATTTTAATAGACAATGACAGACTACAAGCGCCCAGACCCAAAAAAAAAAAAAAGATTGGTCCAGACTACAATGATCATTCAATATTCAGACTAGAAGCACCCAATCCCAAACCCAAAAAAGATTATTCCTCCTACTTCTCCATGCTTTCCACGAAGCCACATCTTCAGCATTGGCAATACTAGCAAAACTACTTTATGATCATCAACTTCCATTAATATTGTAGAGAGCGCATGAAGCAATTCTAAAAACCAAGAACAAAAGCTAATTTCAAGCTAATACCATTAATTTACGCTAATATACCTAAACCCTAGAGATAAAATCAGACAGGGTAAACACACAGGAAAATAAGGAATGTATGCCTAAACATTGGAATCACAGAGAAAGAATGGTTTTTCCCCAAATTTGAAAAATATTACCTCTCCTACAGATCTCTGGACGCGGTTTCATAGTGGTTGGACTCACCTTCGCGGGATTGAGATGGGGAAAATCGCATCGGGTGGGAAATCACAGAGTTCGAACTTGCAAGGGTTTCGAAATCCTCAGGGGAATCGCTGATTCACAAAGAAGGTTTACAGTTTTGTAAGGAAATTTGAGGGATTCACAGTGAAGAAGAAGAAAGAGATTCCAATTGTAGAGGGGAATGAGGCTCGAGGGTTTCAACATAAGGTCCAGGTTTTCCACAAAGAAGAATTTCAAATTTGGAGAGGGCAGTGAGGGCTGGCTTTGGGGAGAGGGGGAAGTGAGAGAACCGGTTCGTTGTTAGTGAACCCGGTCTGACACGTCATGCGTGCAATGGTGGTTGCTAAAACGTGGATGCTCTCCAGATTTATTCAATAGTGTAAATATATTTTGAGCTGTGTTGGCTGCAACTACTGTTTTAAAATATCTGGAATAGCTTACTCAAATAAATAATATTTTTATTATTTATATGAATAGTAAAAATACTTTTAATATGAATTGATCGTTCTGGATGTTCCTAGAGAGGGTATCTCCGCCGCAGCTACATAGTATAAATTTTTTTTACACTTTTTTTTATTTTATTTTATTTTTTTTACAAAAATAATAAAATAATGTGCAGAGATAAAATATATGTAATTTTTTTTTTAATTTAAAAACTCCCATGAGATCGCGGTAGGATCCAAATGTCGGAGATACATATATTTACTCTATATTTTATCCCATTTTATATGACTATAAATATCAAATTGAGGATCAAACGTGACACTACGAAAATATCATCCTATTAAGATTTGGTTTGAATTTAAGAATGAGTTTAATTCAATTCAACTCATTTTTATTTCATTATTACATTTTTTTAATTTCTCATACAAAACACAAATATCAGTACAACTTTTTCAAATTCTAATACACATTTTCTAAATTCTAATTCAATTTTTTCAAATTTTAAACAATAATAATATTAAAAAATAAACTAAACTCATCTCAATTCATCTCATTTTCGAATTCAAATGGAGCTTAAATTTATCGCGAAAATGGTACCTTAAAGAGAAAATTTCCCTATTTTATTAATAAATAATACATATTTATTTCACTATTAAATTATAAAATATTTATTTCACAGAAAATTATAGAGATCAAATAAGTTCTTTCATCAAAATAGGTCAAGCATATATGCCACCACCCATTTATATATTAAATCAAATAATACTACTTTTCATTTTATACATTATCATTCCGAGTTATCTAGTTATACTTTTTAATTTTTTGATAAAGAGATAATACATGTCAATATATTTGGTGAAATGGCACATTTCAAATAAATATTTCTATCACTTAAATAATAATCACTTAAATATGGTATGACCGTTAAGTACGACTTAAAATAACAATATTCAAGGTCCGTTTGTATTCAAAACTTATTTTAACTTATCTCAACTCATCTTCATTTCATCATTATATTTTTATAATTTTTTTATATAAAATATAAATTCTTATACACCTTTTTCAAATTTCAATACATACTTTTTAAATTCTAAAATGATAATAATATTAAAAAATAAATTAGATATATTTCAACTTATTTCATTTTTGAATTTAAATGAAGCTTAAATGAAATTGGAGCATACATAAAAGAAAGACGCCATATTTACAAGTTGGCATTACCTTCTGTTTTTGTTATCATTCTCAGCGAGTACCATTCTTGATCAGTCATATATACTACTCAGTTTAATAAAAGTTTAATCCCAACCCAGTCTTGATTTAAGCAACAAAATTTTATCGAGGCCTACTTGTCAGGCATTTACCTAAAATTTAAAGTCTTCAAAGATTAACAACAATTATGGGCTTAGAGAGCTGTTTGGATTGAAAGACACCCTAAATCATTTTATTTTATTTTATTATTATAATTTTTACAAATTTTTACATAAAATATAATAAACAATTTATATTTATTGCAAGAAAACGAGCCTTTTGAAGCACTAAATCTCATGGTAAAAAATAAAATAAAAAGTTATAAAAAAAGTCATTTTTAACGATTTAAAATCGACGCAAGACGGTTGAGAAATTATTGATTAAAATATGCAATTCCAGCGAAATTCAAAAGCGCTGCAAATATATGGCCTTTTGCAGTAAATCCATTCCGCAATAAAAGCTACAAGCATCTGCCAAATTTAACAATTTAACCCTTGTATTTGCGGCTAGTAAATGTCGCCGCAAATAATGGAACAGTTTAAGAAATATATATTAGCTGTAATAAATTGTCGGAAATGGCCCTATACGAAATTTTAAAAAAAATACCTTTGATAGGATTACAAAATCCCATTACATGATTTTTTACATCAACATGAAACACAAAATGTAAAAACATTAACCTAATACTTCTCTTTAAAATATTGAACTGTAATTAAAAAAAATAACATTACCCAATTTCAAAGTTATCCTTCTCCTTCATCGCATTAAAGAACTTCATGGACTTATGTTCTTGTTCTTCACTATCCACTAGGCCAAGCTTGCACAAACACACAAAAAACTGGAGAAATGCATATAAAGCATTCTTACCTCCTTGAATGGCATCCACGCTATGCCAAAGGAACAGATTTGAAGAATTACCTTCTATTTTCAACGGGACATAGGAAGAAAAGTTACTCATAAAAAATATAAGATATTAAAAAAAATAAAAATAAGAACTCAAAGTTAGGAGTGACTATATGTTACATAACCCATTAATCCAATACGAGCACGACACGATAATAACGGGTTAAGGTTTAATCTTAACAGGTTTCGAGTCAAAACGGATTGATCTGTTACGACAGGATTATTTAACGAGTTAATAGCAGGTCCACCTGTTTTAACTCGCTATGACGTGTTAAAAAAATTAAAATTACAAGTATACATTTACATTTAAAAGTAAAATTGTTAGAATCTTAATATTGATATTTTTCTTGTTTAGATTGTAATTCATACTTGTAGTTAGTATTATAATTTTTATAAATATTATGGTTTTAACATTTGTATAAAATTATACTAAACTTAATTAAGTCAAACATATTAATTTCGGATATATTCAACACATTTATATAAACAGGTTGAAACGTATCATATTTTATCATGTTAATTTATTTCGTAATATTCACTAATCGGTTATAACAGATTGACATGACACGACACGACACGACACGTTATGTTAACGGGACTTGTTAGGATTTGAGATTTGACATGATAAGTTTAACGGATTGAGTTATGGTTGACCTATATAATATAATATACATGTCTTGACACGACACAAACATAACTTATTAACATGATTTAACACTGCTACTCAAAATCACTTCTCTAGCCTACCATCTCAATATCTTTGGTGGAGATAATAAATGGAGGAGACATCATTTCATACTTCTCACATTGTGCTCTAAAATAAGAGCCTATCCCTACAACACATATCACCAAAAAGTATAAGATTGAGAGAAAAAATATTAGGAAAAAAAACTGAAGCATGCTTGTCTATCTCAACCACATATTAAATTTAGAGCATGTTTGGAATTGAGTTTCGAAACTTTAAAAGTGCTTTTAAGCAATTAAAAGCACTTTTAAAGAAAAATGACATGTTTGAATAATTTTATTAACAGCACTTCAGTCAGTTGAAAAAACTAAAAATCAGCTTTTTCAATAAGCACAAAATTGAAACTTTTATCAAAAAGCTATTGCAGATAACTATATATTTTTAAAAAATTATCGTAACTAACTCTAAAAATGCTTTATACATATGAATCCCAAACAGTAAATGACTTTTTAGTAGTAGAGATTATTACATTAAACTTTAAACTATAAGCTTTAAACTAAAAGTAATATTTCTCACCGCAACCCCAAACATGCACTTAATCATTATGTGACTACCATCATAAATGAGTAATCACAACAGAACAATCTTTAAACATATTTGAAACCAAAAAAAGAAAAAATCAGATTTAAAATCCTCATCCTAGTGCTATCATTAGTTACGTAGGATGGATGACATATATATCTGAAAAAATGATTGATGAATTATAATGTTCACCTTTGATAAATGGGATTCATCATTAAAGATGCACAAATGGGACATTGTAGTACTTTCAAAAAAGAACATCAATTATCTCGCATAAGAGCATATCTTCCTCCGGCGACCCACCCTCTTCTTGAAATCAAAATTCAAGTACGTGTGACACCTGCAATATATCACATAAATATATGTGTTTAACCATGTATAAATAAAAATACAATCGAACAGGTTAATGAAAGTATAATGTAATCTAACCAACATTTTCTTAAAAAACCAATACCCAGCTCTTACTCTCCAATGCAAATGTAAAAGAGTTCTAATTTGCAAATTGCAATATTCAGCACTTAAAAAGTATTGGAAGATGTACTACAAAAACACTTACTGGTACAAATTATAATTGGAAAAGCATAACGTACAAAGATTTAAAAATTTAGATACTTGAGAGCAGAAACCATAATGTGCCTTCACAAGTATATTGTGATATTTGGTATCAACATCATATACATGAAATCTGGAGTGAGAAAAAATTAAAACGGGAGAGTGAGTCAAAAGCAGTCAAAAGTTTATTTTAACCACCAAAGCATATAAGATCGGTTAACAAAGCAGCAAGTAGTAAAGACTTGCATCTGTATTTCAACTCTAAAACTTCAATTCAAGAATCGTAAATGCTTGTGCAAAATAAAAAGAAGGCCTTAATCTTACAAAGAAGAGGTAATTATGCATTTCAGTTAAACTAAGAACTACTTCTGACAGTGAAAACCTTAAATGACATCAGACAATACTAAAATTGTTTCAACTTAAAACATAAAGACATCAGGCTTTAAGTCTTTTGAGGGTTTGCTAGACAAAAAGAGGCTTATTAAAATTTACAGGGGCAAGAATTTTTTCATGTAGGTATAAAATTTATCCAATTTTTTTCAAATGGAATGGGCAAACTTGCAGGCTCTAGGAATGAAAATATCATTAAGAGGCTTATTAAAATTACAGGGGCAGGAAAATCATGAGTATGCCATACTGACATGCACCTCAAGTATGCCATACTCACCTTCCCTCTAAATGCATGATGGTATGACTGGTTCCTCATTGCACACTTTCTATATTCTGTCTTTATATCGACTGCATGCTATTGGCTATCAATTCAACAATCCAATATCAATTCTATCATTCTAGTTGCAAAAGTAAATTATTATATCTAATAATTCCCAAGAAGTTGAAGCCCATGCAAAAGCATTAGTAGTGTATATTGTAAAGGCTTTGTTTTGAAGTATTTGAGTTTCCAATCCAATAAATTACAAAAAGAAATCAGATTTATATCCTATGGGAGATAAAAGAAATTAATATAAAAAGAAATTCAATCAATGACACGAGCAAAAACTAAGTGAATCGACTAACTCAACAATAAAGGCACAATTATCAACTTGGCATGAAAGAAAAATCTAAGGAAATACAGAACATAAGTGAATATTAGATGGATGTCACGCAATGAATGGATAGTAGATTTGAGTAAGTTATAGATTATGTCTAGATATATGAAAACAAATTGTAATAGCGAAGTTTGAGAAAATGAGAATAAGAACAAATGTCATCTTCTAATATCAATGTGGCTTTTATGCAAACAGGTTGAATCCTCTATCTCTCTTCACTTTTCAAAACAAATTGATCTTACCCAAGTTACCACTAGGAACCTAAGTACATTATCTTTAAACTTCTTTCAAACATATAAGCAACTCAAGACCAAAATCAGCCATAATGGGAGCAGTAAAAATGCTTACAATGAATATTTAGTAAAAATTCAATAAAAGCAAAAAAAATCGTATACAACAGAGAATGAACAACAATCGAAACTAAAAAGTCTAACAAGATAATGACCCACTTGACAAGAGAATAAGAAAAATGGCAAGGGTAAAACTCAGGAAAAATGTGCTTTTTTTGTGAACTAAAAGTGATTAAAACTCAAGAATGACCACCATGGAAAACCCAACGGATGACTGGCGATGGAGAGGAGGTGTGGGTAGCGGTGCACTGTGTTGGGTAGTGGCAACCATGAGAAATCCAAGAGAAAGAACCGACAGAGAAGAAGAGGGAGGGGGAAACCGGCGTCGCCTGAAGAGGAGGAGAAGATGGTCGCCGAGGTGAGATCATCAGCGATAGGTTGTTCACGGTGGCTTGGCCTATGCGTGGCGGCTTGGGCTATGGGAGAAGGGGAATCGGGAAGAGAGAAGGGCAAGGGGAAGAAAGGTGTGATTGGGAAAAATAAACCGTAAAAGGGAGGGGTAATTTGAGTTTAGCGGCAGTTATTTGTCGTCACAATAGTAGGTTTTTTACATCGCAACAAGTTTTTAAACATTTACAGCGATATTTTTTGTCGCAGAAGGTAATCATATTGCTCAAAAAAGGCTAACTTTTTTGTGGTGAGTAAATTTCGCCACAATTTTTTTTTTTTTAAAAGTCATCAATGGCACATTTCAAAACCTGATAGTTAAAATTTGCAACGATAAAGACTTTGCTAGAATTAAGGCCTTTTTGCAGCAATTATATTTGCAACATAATAAAGGTATTTTCTTGTAGCAATTCAAATCTCAATTCAAAATGTTTAAATTTCAGGAGTCAATCAATACTAATATCTTAACAATATTTTATCTTATCTAATCTCATTATCCAAACAATTTTTAATAAAATTCAAGAAAATACTAAACATACGAATGAAAAATGTGGATTGGATTCCTTTACGTGATGTTTGGAAAATACTTAAATAGTTGCATCTCTCCCATCTTTTAATATTCTAATTAAGGGTATAAAGAGTCCGGTCCAATCTGAAAAATTTGTGAACCAATTTCATTTGGTCCAAGAATTCTCTCACTCTGGACCGAACCGGACAGGAGTTCGGTCCATACCGATCCAGTCCAGGGATGGTCCAGTCCGGTCCAGGGGTTCCTTATATGATTTAATGTACTAAATTTAATCTAAAATTCTACAATAATCAAATATTTTTTTAGTCTAATTTAATTACTATAAATTATAATATATTAATATTATAAGAATATATATTATATATTAATATGTTAATACATATTATATATTAATTTATATTAATATTAATATTATAATTTATATACTATTTTTATATATACATATATAAATATATATATATGTGAGATTCGATTCGGTCCGCTCCGATTCAGAGAGAGAAATCCTTTGAACCGGAACCGGACCGAAATTAATCGATCTATATAAAATTAATCGAAGGACCAGTCCGAGACAATCGATTCGGTTCAGTCCGAGACAATCGATCACATCCAATCCACCGATCCGGGTCAATCAATTCGGTCCAGTCCATCGGTTCATTTCAATCTTTTTACGGCCCTAATTCTAATCTCTTACTTTTTTTTTTCTTTAATTGTATACAGAGTTGTTCTTCTTTTCTTTTTCATCTCGTGCAACAAAGAGGAGGGAAAAATTGCAATCAACCTCTTGTTAACACTCGTCACTCCCACTTTTTTGGTCCCTACAACTATTCTAGATTCTTCTTCTTTCCGGCTAAATCTCCTCGAAAACCCCTGTAGAAAAAGCAGAAAATCCAATGTTACAGAGATCTAGTCATTTCCTTTCACCCAAATGTTTTTATATATTTTTAATCATTTGTCTCCCGAATGGATATTGCCATGGTCGGTCTTGTTAAAATAAACTGAAAAATTGGCCTAAATGCACAGCCAGCTCTTCCATTAATAATTGCCTAAGGTCTCCTCAGGAAAGAAAGCCCTTTAAAAAAGTCTAAAGTGTGCATATATATATATATTTTAAAAAATATCTAATTAAAAATATTAATTAATTCAATAAAAGAACATTAAAAAGAAAATTTTAGTCTTAGGCTCCCTAACCTAGTGAGCGGAATCTGTTAAAGCTCTAGTTGAAATGTTGGAACCTAAATGGGAAAAGATTATATATACAGAGGTTACTTTGTGAAGCTCAAGCTGAAATATTGAAAAGCAAATTGGGAAGTGAGATATCGAAGAGGAGAAATGGAAAGAGAGACGTCATTTTGTGAAACTAGCTCCAACTAGAAAGAAGCTTAAACTGGACGGCTATCTATTACTGCCACGTCATGCGTAACCAATACTACGTTTTTCATACGTATGGGGTAGGACTCAAAAATTTAACACGCTCATTTTGGTGTAGATGATGATGCCCTGTGTTCCTGAAATTTCCAAGTATTCTGCGTGGTACCTGAGAGTGGTTTTCCAAATTCCAAAATAGATCTAGCCCATTTGATTTTGTTCAAAAGTGCCTCCAGGTCCATAACTGCATCTTCTACTGTGTCAGAACACATGGAATTTAAAGAAAAGTTTCCGTGTTTCATCTTCTTTGAAGACCCAGCGTCATTGTTTTTTCCCTTCCCAGCTGCAGTTCCCACAGTATCAGTCGGCGCGTCTCTAACATGTGAACTTGAAACAATATCAGAGCCACTGGTTTTTCCAATGACAGTGTCTATCATATCTGACTCGATATTTGTTTCTGATGTATCCTTAGATGCTGTCATGCTCCAAGGTCGCTTTGCCATTCCTTCAAATCCATCGCGAGGTTGTGATAACCTTCCAGAAATATGTGAAGAAGAAGTATTACGCTCGACTGATGCTCTTGCTGCAGCCTGAACTCCCTTTCTTCTTTTGTCATCGTCATGACCCATCAAATTTCCAGGAGCCTCTGTAACTATCCAATGCCGATCAAATTCAAGTCTAAAACCATATCATTTAAGAAACCAAAAGGAAGCATGACAGAAATGGATAAACGATCAAGTTGTAACATGATCAAAGTAACTAATCACATACTTCCAACTATACAAAGTCCAATTGCACAGAACTATTATCAGGTCACCACAAGACAACCGTTGTACTTCATCGCAGCTTTAGTTGACCCACAGTTGGACCTCTAAACTTCGATCTTATCATTTTTTTTTTTTAAACTCTTTCAGTGGTCTGGTTTTTTAAGCTATGGTTATAATATTATCGACAGAGACAGGAAATCCTGCCCAAAGGGTGACATCCCGATTATGAGTTGTGAAGTTCCCAATTCAAATGCAATTGCAAAAACAATTATGTACTTAGGTAACAATTTGAATTAGTTGATCCCTAAACTGCGACCTTTTCTTCCCTTCTAAATATAAAAACAGAATTCTTACCTTTATCGAAGGGCTTAATAATCCGAGCACAAGAAGGAACATTTCCATTTGCCTGCAACCACCGGGCAATGCAAACAAAAGTAATACAAAAATAATTAAACAAATAATAAGTATGTAACCTACAAGATACAAGATACAAGATCCAAGATACAAGATCCATTGACAAGAAAGGCATCAGTTACATGTAAACAATTTAATTTTTTTGAATTTAGTAAAAAATGTAACATGTGACATAATTCAACCATGTCAAGATACAAGGCATAAAAATTAACACTACAAGATATGTTGTTGGAAATGCATACACGAGTACAATCCATTGAAAACGCTCCCAAGAAGTGTCATTTTCAATTATAACGGAAAAAAAGTTATTACCTCAAATTCAAAATTAAAATGATAGTTAAAAGTTCTTTAAAATATGAATGCCTAGATAGGAGACTAAAACTTGGCAACCTGGGTTATCTTATGCAAGTTGGATATGTGGAGAAGGCCTACAATCACATCAACTGGAATGTCCAACCATACTTGCTTGGAGGTGTGGATTTGGAGAGAGGTGTGCTATTGGATCAGGTGCTGCATATCAACGGCAAATAATGATCTCTACCTTGGTTAAATGTGGTTTTGTGGCTGGATTTTCGGTTGATGACACCGATAGGGGTGCACATTTGTTGTGAGGCAAAACAAAACCATATTCGGCCATTGAGGGATCTCTTACTTTGTTTTGGAAAAAATAAAGGTTCTAACAGTTGTTAAGGATTCTAAAAATTAGGAAAACTTAAAGGAGATATGAAACTGTACATACTATTGGGAAAATTTTGATGACAAATGCAAAGTGAAAATACAGGAGTACAGAAGGCTACCAAAGGAATAGGCACTGTCCAGCCACATTCTGGTGTCCAATCTAACGAAGGGCGTAGGTCCTTGCTTAAGGCTTCATATGATAGTCCTTCACCCATAGGAGGAGGAAACAACTCGACCTAGAAAAGGAACAAAGTATAAAATAAGAAAAACAAATTATGCATCTGGCAGTAAAAATTGTCTCAAAACATTTATATGGATAGCATTACTTTGAAAAAATAGAATTACTGAAGCTTTCATTTTTCCTCTTGGCTAATAACTAATGCTTATTAGTAACATGTAACTTTTAAGCTTAGTTTCCTGATGGTATACATTATGAAAAAATACTTCACCTAGACATCCTGAAATAATAACAGGATTTAAGAAGTTGCAAGGCTGTCCCTAAGTGGTAGCAGTATGGAAAATGATCCCGTTATGCCTTATCATGTGCATTTGGACGGAAATGAATGCTCAATACTTTGAAGACAAAGAACGCACTATGGCGGAGCTCAAAAGTTTTTTCCTCCACACTTTACTACTTTGGTTCTCAGCTATTGTATTAAATAGGGACAATGTTCATGACTTTTTGTCTCTAATTTCTCGCTCTTAGAATATATCTAGGTGTTCTTTTGTATACTTTTTGTGTATACGGGCAATATCTATTTCTTTCTTACTAATAATATTTATCTTATTAAAAATAATAATAATAATAACTGGATGTAACTAGTTGGTCACCCTCAGAATTGATAATACAAAATAGAACCGGACCAAAGTACCTTAGGAAGGTCACCACCTGTCAGTTACTGTTATCTGGAAATATTTTAAGTTCAGAGTGCAAAACAATTAGAGCAAAAAAAAAAAAAAAATCTAGGAATATTTTTACAAAACTACATTAAGCCAACCCCTTTTCAAAAAATTGCAAGCCCTGTTCCCAACTCAGATAAACAAAATCACTGCAAAACAATTCCTGCTCTACTTCTCATGCTCCCATAATTCTTTTCGAAAAGTGCTCTCTAAGAATGAAATGAAAGAGATGACTGCTCATTAAAACCAAATTCACAATGAAGTTGATGAGAAATTGAGACTTGATTAGTTCTTGCAGTAAACAATTAACAGACTTTGCTAGTGATGGAATGAGCTGTAAGCAAATAACGTCAAGGCAGATAAACAAGTGATCAAGTAGTTAAGACTGAATGGTAAGAAGATAAAGGACTGTTACATCTACATTTCTCAGTGAACAAAATAAAAGCAATTTGCCGTACATAAAAAAGATCAGTTTTGTTAACAGCAAAGACAAAAGCACACCTGCACAAATCATCTCACAGTTAATCATGAAACGAAGTTCAGCATTCAATACAGAGAAGATATAGATGGATAGACAGGAATAGAAAAATTACCTTTACTTTATCATCTCCCAATAGTTCAATTACTTTTCCAGACCAATAGCAACCATCGGTCCACCAATCCACCAAATTCCCAACTTGCCACGAGTCAACAACAATGACTGCCACTTCCAAGATGGTACTGACATCAGGCATTTGACTTTCACGATAGATTCGAGGAAACTGAGGACGAACCACCAATTGCTTTTTTAGTTCCTTCGACTTATTAGGCTTTTGATATAACTGTGTCCATTTTACTCCTGCAAACCAAGTAAACAGAATAATACCATTTTTCTTACAGAGAAAAGAAACAAGATGAGGTCAAGTGAATCATTTTAGAATTCAATATATAAAACAAACTAAATTCATAAATTTCCAGGTATTCATCAACTAAGAAATAAACTTGCACCCACTAATGCTTAATACTAGTCATTGTCTATCAGAAAAGCAAACAATGAGTCCATCTATTTGTTTGAGTTTCATATCCATTTCATGCTTACATGCATAATATTATGATCACAAAAGTCAATCATGATAATTTATTCATTTTTTTATAGGTAATAAGAAATTTTAGTCAAGTAAATTGGCAAAACCAAGTACACAAGAAGTATACAAGAAAAAATACCTAGATACAACCTAAAAATACACCTAAAGCAAAACATTACATAAATTCCCATTCCTTACAAGGTTTTGCATCCAAAACTAAGAGAACTAAAGAAAAAAATCCCTAAAATCTCCCAAGGAACCTTCATGATCATCAAAACACCTCCCATTTCTTTCAGAGCATAGACACCAAAACAAACACAAAGGGACCACCTTCCAAAAATCTGCACTACCTCCACCACCCATAGAGCCATTCCAGCTTGCCAGAAAATCCACCACACGCAATGGACAATGCCAACCCTACTAAATATCTCATGCTATCACCATCTCACAATGAAGGAAAAGATGATTAACAGATTCACCATCTTTTTTGCTCATGAAGCACCAATCAATAACGAAAAGTCATCTTTTCCTTAAATTAGTGTTTAAGTTTTTCTCAAGAGAAACTAACCAACAGAGAAAAGATACTTTATCAGGGACTTCTGATTTCCAGATACATTTCCAAGGAAAAATAGTGACACCATGACAGTTTAACACTTTGTAATAGAATTTCACAGAAAAACTGGAGTTAGAATCATGCACCCATAGCAGCTTGTCCTCCCTATTATAATCCATCTTCATATCATATAATTTTGCATAGAAATCATAAGCTTCACTAAGTTCCCAATCTTGTAAATCCCCGTTAAACTACACATTCCAATGCAGCAGATTATTAGAATCAGAAACGAATAAGCCACAACAGCCCCTTTATTTCTAGCTATCCTCAAGAGATTAGGATAAGTAGATTTGAAAGCTGCATCATCACACCATACATCATGCCAGAAAAAGTGTTAATCCCACTGCCCACTTTAAATATAACATTATTGAAAAAATCCTCCAACCTAACCAAATGGATTTCCATAAGCTCACTCCAAAAGCTCCTTTAACTTCATTAGTACACCAATTCTCCCACATTCTTCCACATTTAACATCCACAATCTGCCTCCACAAAGCACTTCTCTCGAAAATATACCTCCAAAGCCACTTCCCAAGAAGGGCCTTATTGAAAAGCCTTAAATTTTTAATGCCCAAGCCCCCACAAGACACCGGAACGCAAACTTTATCCCAGCTTACCAAATGAAATTTTCTTTCCTCCCCAATTCCATCCCATAAGAAATTCCTATAAATTTTTTTCATTCTTTTAGCCACCCCCGCAAGCAGGGAAATAAAAGATAGGAAGTAAGAGGGAAGATTAGACAAGGTGCTTTTAATCAAAATGACTCTTCAACCTTTAGATAAATAGATCTTTTTCTAGCCTACTAGTCTTCTTCCAATCTTTTCAATCACCCCGTCCCAAACAGACACAACTTTATGAGAGGCTCTCAAAAAAAGCCCGAGGTATTTAATTGGCAAAGGAGATAACTTACAACCCAAAATGTTAACAAGATCATGAGAATTACTAATAGATCCCATAGGAACAATTCAGACTTAGTAAAATTGATTCTAAGCCTTAAATTTCATGATAATTTATGGTTACATGCTTTTTTTTTTTTTTTTGATAGGCAATAATCTTTATTGATTGAATACAACTAGGCAAAACCCAAGTACACAGGAAGTATATATAAGTGAGACCTAGTTACACTCTAGCAAGCTAAAAAGCATTCAAATACTCATTAACATTCCCTCCCTTGAGCACAATGGCAGAAAACCATTGAACCAAAGAAAAACAAAAAAGTCCTTGATTTCCCCCATAGTTTTCTCCTTTTTGTTGAAGCATCTCTCATTTCTTTCCAACCAAAGACACCAGAGTAGACACAAAGGAATCATCTTTCACGTCGCAGCTAAATGTTTGCACTGATAATGTCGTTTCCAGCAAGCAAGGAGCTCCGCCACACCCTTGGGCATTGAACCAAAGAAAACAAAAACTCAAACATGCATTAATTAATTACCCAACCAAGTGCTTGTGTACGCTATTTGGCCTCCAAAAAGGTGATTTTAGGGTGGGAACCTACCAAGTGCAAGTTGATATCTAATAACATATCCCAACAAATGATTTTGACCCATTGGAAAAAATTCACGTCACAAAAGCGCTGATTTGACACTTCTTAAACCACTTTCTGTAAGTGCCAACAGACTAACTCTAGGAACAATAAGGAAACGTAAAAATGTTTTCCAGCAGGAGCCTACAGGCCTAAGTGACAAATGAGTATCTAGTAACATATCCCAAAAAATGATCTTTGACCATTTATTTGAGAAAATCACTGCATACAGTCCTGATTTGACACTTCTTCTAAATCACTTATGATATCAAAATAACTTTCTGTAAGTGCTTGGAGGAGCTGATAAGATATTGTGGTCTGTGCAAGAAGTGGAGATTCACTGCACAACTGTACTATAAGTCTCTTGTGACACAATCTTTTTTTTCATAATTATCTTATGACACAATCTAAAAATCCATTCCCATGGAAGAAAATATAGAAGACTAAGGCCCCTTTAAAAGCTTCTTTCTTTGCATGGACGGCTTCATTAGGGAAGATTCTTACCTTAGATAACCTAAGGAAATGCCGAATCATTGAATTGGATTGGAGCTATAAGTGTAGAAAAGTGGGGAGTCCATGGATCACCTATGATTGCATTGTGATGTAGCCATAAGCTTGTGGAATGATATCTTTGCAAGAGTGGGGCTCCATTGGGTGATGCCATGAAGGGTAGTTGATTTTCTGGCCAGCTGGTGTGGCATTTGATCTAAATCTCAAATAGCAGCTACGTGGAAGATGGATCCTATATGTTTATGGTGGTGCATATGGATGGGGAGATGAATGGCTGGAGTTTTGAGGATCATGAACAGACAATGAACAAGCTTAGCACTTTTTTTTATAAATAATAATAGATTTCATTCCAAAGAAATAGGCATAAGCCTAAGTACACAGTACGTATACAAAGGAAATACCTACAACTTAGAAACAAAAAGAAAACTAAAACATTTAGAAAATTATCTCCCATTACAGAAGTTTTGGCCCAAAAACACAAAGTACTCAAGAAAAAGTCCCTAAGATCTCCCAATGAGCTTTCTTTGTCTTCAAAGCATCTCTAATTTCTTTCGAGCCATATGCACTACATAAGACAAGGAGGAATCATTTTCCAAACACTCAACACATTGTTACAGCCCTTCAAACCCTTCCACCCTACCAATAAATCCACCACTTCTTTGGGCATTACCCAATGTAAACCTGTCCAATTCAATACCTTATTCCATAAGAATCTAGCCACTTCACAGTGAAGAAAGAGATGATGATCAATACTTTATTCCATTGGTTGATTGTAATAGACTTCAATGGTGTGAGCATACATGATTCCATTGTATCTTTAGGCATTGATGCATAGGTATTGCACTTGTATATGTTCCATGTCCTTGGCTATGCCTATTTTTAATTAAGCTCTTATTCACTGATAAAAAAATATTAAGTGCTAACAGACAAGTTCTAAGAAGAAAAGGAAACTTCAAAATGTTCATTTCAAGAGGATAAAATTTGAAAGTGCATGACCTTGAGAAGAAAAACTATATTAACCAATGGTAACTAAGTCACATGGACCAGAATAGAATACTTACGTTCATCAGGAAAGTCAACATACTCTAATTGATGCCCCATCTGACCTTTTCTTAAACCAATCTCCTTTATCTGATGAAAAGGCTAGGGAATATTAAACAGAATGAAATATTTATCTATTAGAAGGTGTCTAATTTAAAAAAAGAAAAAAAAACACTTAAAGCAGAGAGACAAGCTTCATCTCAAGTTAAAGAGATGATCTTATCATTCAACATCATGCATAAGTAGTAGTAGACATCATGGACCTAGCATGTGATAAAAGGAGTTTTCTTCTAAGTCACAAGAAGTCTATTCAGCAAAGCTGCAAGGTATCTGATAGTCTAAGAAGATTAGAAAAACCTACGGCTAAGAGAAATAGAATCCAGCAGACAGATTTGACTAGCATGCTTCCCCGTAAATTAAAATCTAAGAATCTCCTATAGCCAATATCGGGAATCAAAATTGCATTCTATGACCATTCTTTGTGTGGTTGACAAACTCAAACAGCTGACCACTTTCTCATCTCACATTAAGAATAAACAAGGTCCCTAACACATATCTACCGACAAAAGAAAAATAAAGCAGGGTCAGATGTAATACTTTTATCCACCACAGGCTCATCCTTTGTCTCTCATAAAGATTCCTTGCCATCTAATCCTTGAAAGTTGATGTCTTTTTAATGTGTCAAAGACAGTAGGGACAAACAACACAAAATTGGTTCATATACTGTTCTTGATAACACCTCCAAGATTGCGAGTAGACCTATATATGTCTGGTTGCACATACTATGTATGATATATAGAAAATTATGGCTAAACTACAGACTGTTTCCTCCAAGTTTCAGTTTGTTATCCATTCGGCCCTTAAAATTCTAATTTGATCAATTCCACTTACTTTCAGATTCCATTGAATGCGATCCTTCAGTCCACATCAAGTAACTAACATGAATTAAATATCACTTGAGACTGTCTGAGATCCAAAATCGCATCATAATATCAACTGAGGTTTGCTTAATTCTTTTACCATAAAATTAAAGGTAAGAGGCACATGCAAATATGAAGCTCCACCTGTCCACATCCAAAAAGTCTGACCAGACCTATTCAACTCCCTGTAATTAATCCATTCCTAAACCATTCAACTCTAAGACTTACATTCCTGCCAACTCCATCACCGGTCCCTCAGTGTCCTCCACCCATTCAAGAAGCATATCAACCCTATCTTCATTGAATCATTGATGACCCAAAAAGCTGTATCTAGCCAACGCCACCCACTCAAAGATCTTAAATCTTTGCAGCAAACAGGACCTTGCCTTCATTGATGTCATAAAAAATGAAAAATGACAAACACCATACCTTCCCCCCACCCTCCACATTGCTCTAACAGCCCAACACATCTTCCACAGGGAAAAACCCCAAAACCCCCTCCCTGCACCCTATCCTCTAATTCCTTATCTCCACCCCAATTTTTTTTTTTTTTTGGCTTGCATCTTATCATTTATTTATTTACCTATTTAGATCAAATGGAAAAGAAGTGATAATGAGAAGTATCCACCCATCAAGGTGAAGCCTAGATCAAAAGGAGGGCTTCAGTGGAACCATTGATTAGATCTTCTACGTTTGATTCTGTACCATTAAGTTTCCCTAGATTACCCGATACACCATTCCAAAGATGGCATCGTGTAGCCAGAGTTTATCTACAGGTGGCTCTAGAGGGCCCTACCTTGGTGAGTTTTCACATCATAGGAGCAAAATCGAAATATTTGCATTAGGTTTTTTCATGTATAAGAAGGGGTCATTTTTATCTGTTTTGATGAAGATAGATGTGTTCATACATGATATGGCATCAGAGATCAAGATCGAGTTTTCCTCTTGCAAATAAATTAGATATAAAGATATTTGTTGGGCATTGGGTGGATTATTGACCCTATATCACCAAAGCCTACTTTCTGCGCTCTTAGTAATTTAATCTTTTTTAGACATGCTTTCAGCTATATTTAGATGTCTCAACCATAAATATAGTTGGTAAAAATAGTTCCTTTTTCCTATTTTCCCGTTAGTTGCATACATTTGAAGCGTAAAAACACAACTTTTCATGAAATTAAGGTTATTATATCAAAACTTTGTCACCATTTCACAATCTACCTCATGTGCAGTTTCATGTTATACTTCCAAGATGCCCAATTATTAACTGTGAGTTGAGGGATCACATTGAACTGAATTTGAAAAAAAAAAAAATTGCAGGCTAAGCAGACCAAATTAGAGATGATATTTACATTAAGTCAAATTTAAGGAAATTTGTAGTTTAGCCCCAAACCTCAAGTCTCAAGCATGAATTTTCAAAGGCTGGCCGCTATACTTGGACACTTTTACTCTCAATGTAGACTTTAAGATTAAATAAGACACTTTCCGACAAGAAATCCTTGGGGAAAAACTTGCAGCAATACGAAACCCATAATGACTATATCTTTGTTTGGTCGAAAACGGTAGTAAGCTATCACTTTTTCTCCCTATCCTTCGAAAAGTGAGGTAACTACAAACAAAAAATCATCGATACAGAAATGAAAAGGTCTAATTTGATTCGATATTAATAGTCAGAGATCAGAGATGCTAGTGTGGTATCAGAAACATGCAGTAGATGGAAACTATTCAATGTGCATAAAACTGAAAAATACCTTGCATTGGAACCATGCACCACGAAATCCCTTCACAAATGATCTCGACTCTGTCATTTGACCAACTTCAAAAGGCAGATCAACAGGTTCGTCATTTTCCATCAAAGCTACAGCATAAACACTTCAGCTTAGCAACAACTGGGAAAGGCATACAGGCATAGTGCTCCAAACCATAAAACATTCAATAATTATATGAGCGATTGCTATAGCTCCTCACTTTGTGTTTTTATAAGAGAAATCTTTGCCACAAAGGGAGAGGAAAGAGGCATCTCAACCCAAACCAAGTAACCAACCAACACTACGGCCATCTATTGAAAAATATTTTTTAACGAAAACATGTCTCACCCAAACCAAGCATGCTGGCCACAAAGAATACCCTTCGTGCAATAGGAGTACATTTGTTGCACTGTATCATGTATGATAGTTCCTGTTAAAAAGTTTTCGGCATGAACATTTTGAGCAAAATTACCAATCTTCCATTGTTTAGCTAAAACCAAACTTTGCTGTTACTCGCACTTAGATATTTGTGTAATTTCATAAGCTCCAACGACTTGACACTTTGGATCAAGCAAAGGCCCCCCTTGATCGTCGGGGTCAGTTGCACGAGTTGTAATCTAAGACCTTCCCCCTCCGATTTCAACCTAGTGAGAGGGGATCAGTTGCATTCCGTGATGGAACGAGGCCTGGGATTTTCCCTACGATGTCTTAACGCCGAAGGCCTTGTCGTAGGTGCATAACTGGTGATCAATGCACCGGTGGTTAATGCAGAACAGCTCAACTCACAGACACCGAAACCAATCACTGCAAACTTCCTGCTGCACAAAGATATCCCTTCCAGAGCCGGTTCGCCTAACCCACCAGCGAGAATTAATTTTGATTTTCATTCCATAGTAGAATTAAGCCGGGCCCGATTCTCTTATGTTTAAGCATGCAGATTGCGAACGTCCCCTTGGGAGTCCTTTTTTCATATATTAAATCACAATTGGAGTTCCGATACCCTCGAAGTGATTCTACTAATTCTCTTTCTATTTTCACTTATCAAAAAGAAATACTCCTTTTACTTTCTAAAATTTGGGCCCATCGGTTTCTATCGATCTTCTTTACCACTCCAGTCTTCTCTTTATCTTTGAATCCATTTGGAAAAACAAAGAAGGTACAAAGCCAGACAGAAGAAGAAGAAGAAGAAGAAGAAGAAGAAGAAGGAGAAGGAGAAGGTCCGAACCGTGCGCGGGGGTGCGGCGGAGTTGGAGGGTTCCGTGCGAAGTGGTGAACCGCGGGTTGCCACCGGTGGTGCCGAGCAATGGGAAGTAGCGTCGTGTTCGGTGCTTTGCCAAAAAGCCCACACAGATACTGATGAGAGAGAGAGAGAGAGAGAGAGAGAGAGAGAGAGAGAGGAAATACTTTAGGCTTTAGCATCAAAATTTCATGACCTCTCTTCCCCCTAAAGCAGGCCCAATAAATACCCGTTCTCCCTCCGGTCACAAACCCTAAAAACATCCGTCCCCTTATCAAAATTTATATTTATGAAATAAGAAAATTGAAATCTTAGTTATTATATTTTAATGAGAATAAAGTTCTTAAGTCTATATTAAAGATAAATATTTTTAACAAATAAATTATATCATCTTCAATCATGCATAGATACCATCTTCAATTAATGTGTTTACATCAATTTATTTAGAATATAAGATTTTTTTAAATGTTAATTTTTATAATCTGATTTGAAATTGAGATTTTATCTAACTAAATCTTATTTATACATAATTATAAAAATAGAAAATTTTATGTATCTATCATTCTATATATATAAATATATTATTAGATATAAAAATAAAAATAGATTATTAGGTATATATATTGTTATTTATTATATGTTTTTTTTTTTACTAATAGATTAAAGATATAAATTTGATTTATTTTTAAATATAAGATAAGATAAGATAACAAAACAAATATTATTATAAAATATTATTTTTAATATTAATTTTATTTTAAGATTTGAAAAAATAGTTTTAAAATTTGAAAAAAATTAATTTTTTTTTATATTTTATATAAAATTTTAAAAATTATAATAATAAATTTTAAAAAACTTAAAATTTTATCTTCTAAAATAAATAAGGTCATAGTCAAATAAAAAAAATAAAAAAGAAAAAAAAAAAAAGTCCTCCACGTGTCCCTATTTTTTAATTGGAAAGAAATAAAATAAAATGAATGAGAAATTTGCTCAAAAAGATAATTTGGAATATATATGTTTTTCTGTTTTTAGGCTCCGCCTCTGCCCTGTCTCTCTACCTCTGCTGCTCCTTCGACCTCTCTTTCCCTCTTTCTCTGAAATCTCTCAGCTTCCCTTGGCCATTGACAGAGCTCTGTTTTTCGATTCCATTCCAGGTCTGCACGCCCATTCGATCTATGCCGATGGTGTTCTGGATTTTAGTTTTCCGGTTATTCGTTTGGATTTCGTATTGGTGTTTTCAGGCGGCTCCTGGTTTCAATATTTGATCGTGTTATTGGTTATTGTTTTCAGCGGTCTTACGGTTCTGATTCTTGTAGGTTCTGTTGGGCCTGTGTTTCATGCTATTGGGTTCCTCGGGATGGTTTGGGGTTTTTGGGTTTCATTTTTTATTTTATTTTAATCCTTTTAATTTTTCTTCATTTTTTTAGAAAATAATCGACGCCTGAATCAAGGATTTACTGCTATTTGAATGTTCGGGGGAGCCGGTGTGGGTTGGTCTTTGGCATAGAAAATTTTAAATGTTGGTCTCTTTCCGTTTACAAAATAATTGAGGAAAATTGCAAGAGAACAAAGTTCTCAATTTCTTATGTTTATGCTGTGTTGAGGGTATGAAAAATTATAGAATTAGCACAGTCTGAGGCAACTAGTTGAAATAGGATCACTTGAGTGGAGATTTTGGTTCGTGATGTCCTGATTGATCGGAGCTTGATACTTTGATAATCTAGTTTTGATTTATTTTGTTGCATTCCCGGCAGCCCAACAGAAGGACTTATCAAGTTCGTAATATAGCGGAATCTACAATCCACGAGCTTTTAGTATACAAGAAAGAACGTCTAATTTTTTATTTGCTTTGCCGGTCTTTGGAATTTTTTGTGAGATTTTCATAAATAATAAATACTATGGTGTATTTCATGTAAGTTTCATGCAAAGCGTGATTTAGGAATCAATATTGACTGATTTATTGTGGATTTACTTTTGGTCTAGTGGGCGGAGTTAGGGTGTCGTGGAGAGAGCTTTGGAGTAGGGGATGGCCGGGACTGCAAATGAGGAGTCTGGAGTGGGAAGGTCCTTGGAGGGAATTTCAAGCGGGCAGCCGCAGCGTTGTCAATCTGGGGAAGCATTGGCGGAATGGCGGTCTTCCGAGCAGGTAGAAAATGGAACCCCATCGACTTCACCTCCTTACTGGGACACTGATGACGATGATGATGGAGGTATGCCTTTTGTCTTTCTATCTCCCTTTTCTTGGGCACAGATCTATAGAAACGAAAATAGTGACCGGGCATTATCTTCGTTGAAGTCAGAAACTCACGTGGGTTGTCAAGGACAGGACAGAGAAAAGTGTAATAATGAGGAATTAAAACATGGATTTTAAAACACCGAACTATTGATTGTCTGAAGTCTGTATAGTCAGCCTGTGGAAGTATAATTCCCTTTCATAATGCCATTCGACTGAGTGGTGGAAAGACATTTAAGCGTATCTCTTTCCTTTTTATTTTGTACCTACGGAAAACCAGATTAGAGGGCATGAATTACACCGAAGAAAAAGGGGGAACTTGCAAGTTAATGCCATGTGATACAAGGGTTGTGTGTATTTGGTGTAATTGACCTGTTATAATACAATATCAAGTTATTGACTATACTAAAAGCTTTTTGCTATGACTAGAATTTTTCTGCATGTTTTTTGATTTTTTTTTTAATGTTTTATACTTACTTTTGCCTCTTGTGATTTTTAAATTCTTTTCTTATATTTGTCCTTGTCCTTCTTGCTATCTGTGAAATACCTTGTCTTCCATTCAACATTATTGTTGTGCTTAAACATTATGGTGGGGCTTCTGACCCTTCAACATAGTCATTTAAAACTTTTCCATCTAAATTATTCTTGGTTCTGTTCTTATGCAGGATCCTTTGTTTTTTTTTTTTTTGGGTACTCTTGTTTGTTGCATATTGATATATTTTCAAATTTCTAAGGACATCTGCTGCATCCCTCCTCTGGTTTCTAAATGTACCTCTGGGAAACACACATATTTCTTGATATGCACATACTTCATTGCTGAATTGTCTCATCAACAGGGCTTCTCATATCCTTATACTTCATTTCTTTTTGGTTGGTTTTACGTTTGAGCTTAATAATGTTACTTATAATCTGAATAAAATTCTTATGAAAGAGTTGTTGGTAAAATCCAATTTCTTAGAGATGGGGATGCTCTCTATCTAACTTTAAGTTTCCTTCATTTCCCAAATAATTGTTGTTTAACCCATCCTATTGAAGTTTTTTTTACTACTTCTGCTTGTTATTTTTCAATCAAACTGGTATATAATCAATTGTTCATAAACATCTTTACTTCTTTATAGGGCCAAAACCTTCTGAGTTATATGGAAAATATACGTGGAGGATAGAGAAATTTTCACAGATTAACAAAAGAGAACTCCGTAGTAATCAATTTGAGGTTGGCGGCTACAAATGGTATGGGGCCTGGAATATGTTGTTTGGCATAGTTTTCTTTTTTGGGAATAATTGTTATTAAATATGTACGACCATTAGAATGGCCATGTATACGTATATATTCAAGCATTTCTACTATGTCTATATGTACTTTGTATGCTTATGAAAAGATATTTAGCATTCATATCCACCTGTCAGTTTTATCATCTCTTTATTCGTGGTCAGTAGTTTAAATTTTAGACCGGATTTAATATATATTCATGCTCTAATTTGATACCAGATTTTGCTATATACTTCTGGTGGAGAGAAATAACATGAGCTCATGAGATCATTTGTCCGTCACATTGCATGTAACTTGTTATTCATTAAAATGATGAATGTAGTGGTAAGCTTCAAGTCTTGCCATGCATGCTTGTGCTAAAATGCTCTTGATTAATCACAAAGAATAATAAATTGATTGAATATTGGTATCTTTTTTTAATTATAGTAATATTATTGCGGGTTTTAAGTTCGATATCATCATTAGATAATCTCGTCCAATTTTTAAATTGGGTTTTCACTTTGTGAGGTGGCGCAGTCTTTATGGAATGAGGTTATTTGTTGGACAAGTTTATATTGAGTGATGCCTAAGGAAATTATGGATCTCCTTGCATATTGGCGTGGTTTTGAGGCAAGGAAATTTGCTGCTGCCAGATGGAAAACGATTCCCTTGTGTTTAATGTGGTGTTTTATGGCTGGAAATGAATGGGAGATGTTTTGAAAATAAAGGGTGTTCTGTTGAAGATTTTTGTTTTTTTTTTTTTCTACTTTGAGTTTGTGGGCTAGGATCATTGTAAGGAATGATAGCAATGTACTAAACATGTTTCTGTCATAGTTTCTTGCTTTCTAGTGTGCAGTAGGTATTTTCCTTGTATACTTCTTGTATACTTGAGTTGTGACTATTTTTGGAAACATAATTCTTATTAATTATCAAAAAAATTGAATTGGTTTTTTCCCCATTTTTTCAAAAAACTGGAATTGAAACTTATTTATAGTTAAACTTTTATTTTATTTGATCAATTAAATAGGCAAAGCACACTCATCAAAAAAAAAAAAAATATATATATATATATATAGGCAAAGCTCAAGTAAACAGGAAGTATACATGGAGAACACCATGTTACAACTTAGGATCTAGAAAGGGATACAAGAAAATCATGGGAACTAGTCTCATGGAGGACAATGACAGAAGCCTAAAAAACAAAGTATCTTGTCCTTGGTTATGATGTGGCAGTCACGTGCCACGCCAAATTGTAATTAACTTGGTGCCCAAATGCATTTTGATGACATGCATCAAGCTGACATAGATGTGTCACCCACCACCATGAAGTTAGATCACAATTTCATTTTTAAATTGCCATGTCCTATATAATGTACTATGGAATAATGATGATTGTCTTCACATGCTTGCTGCAATTCTTAGGGTTTGGTAAATACAGTAATATAGATAAACGAATTTTGCAAAACTGTTAATTACTTTAATTTAATTAACATGGTAGTTTTGACCTAAGCTTTTAGCTATTTGTGGCAGGTACATTTTAATTTATCCCCAAGGCTGTGATGTCTGCAATCATCTTTCTTTGTTTCTTTGTGTTGCCAATCATGACAAACTTCTTCCAGGTTTGGATATCTCAGTAGATTGAAATTTCAGAAATGAAAAAAAACATGGATGCCGTGCACACAAACAAGAGACATGAACAGTGAAATTACCGTTCATGTGTCCGCATTTGTGTACACGGGATCCGTTTATGTAGCAATGCTCTTAAAATTTTTCATTGGTGATTATAGCTCTTGATCAGTTTGTTTGTAGTCATTTAGCTTGATTTTGTTTTTGAAACAGGCTGGAGCCATTTTGCACAGTTTACTATAGCTGTGGTGAATAAAGATCCAAAGAAATCAAAATATTCTGGTTGGTTAATTGATTTATTGGCTTAGTGGTGTGGAGTTTTTTATATTCTCACATCAATGCAACTGAGTAAACGTAAATTATTTTAGACACTTTACATCGGTTCTGGAAGAAAGAGCATGACTGGGGTTGGAAAAAATTCATGGAGCTGTCAAAAGTGTCTGATGGTTTTATTGATGCTGACACTCTTATAATAAAGGCTCAAGTCCAAGTCATAAGGTGTGTTATAATTAATTGATTCATGAGTTCTTTTGGATTATTGTTTAATACAAATATGTTCATGTGTAACTTGTTATGGATATTGAAGATCTCATAAGAAGCTTGATATTGCAGATGCTTCTCGTTTAGGGCAGTATTCTTTATTTGTTTTCTGCTCTGGCATATGGTAATATATGCTTGTCCTGTTATTATTTATAGTATTGTGTTGGTTGGCAATAATAAGTTCTATCTGTTTTGCTCAGTTGCTTTGGTAAAGGATCATCTTTTTTAAGGTTTTACCTGTTACTGATTGTGTTTGTGTATTTTTAAGCATAGCGGGGTTAAATACAAAATTAAGCAAATATTCTCAAGTGGTCACAAGGCAGCTGAATATTCTGTCTTTGCGTACCTAACCAATGCCTCTTCATGGCACTTGTGCATCTTTTACAATTTATGTGCATGGTGACACATTTGCTCTTATTTGGTGTATCATACTAGTACAGATGTTGGTGAGTTTACTTATGTTTTTTGGAAGATGATGCATTGCTGAAGGCATTTAACCCTTTTTAGTCCATAGTTGATTTTGCCTGCATGCTTCAATCTAGTACAGAATCTTGTTCTTTTCATTATGGTATTTGACTTGTAATTGAATGGGTTTGTTGTCTTTTACATTCACTGTTTAGTTTTCTGTAGTTACTAATCTTCACAAGATGTTTTTTGGGCATACGGTTTGAAGGGAAAAAGCAGACAGGCCCTTTCGTTGTCTTGATTGTCAGTATAGGAGAGAACTTGTTAGGGTATATTTGACAAATGTGGAGCAGATTTGCCGGCGGTTTGTAGAAGAGAGAAGAAGCAAGCTTGGAAAGTTAATAGATGATAAAGCTAGGTGGTCAAGGTATTTAATGTTCATGTCTGAATCTTTCATTTCATATAAGTGGGAACTCTGTTTTCAGTGATAATTACATAACATCTCGGTGATGGAAGATCTGATGTTTTCAATTTTTTATTTTATTTTGGTAATAAAATGATTTTTTGGTTCCTGTGTCTGTGGTATGATACAGTCGTGCATCATTTTTGCAGTGTTAAATTTTGGAAGTGATATATATGCCTACTTGTATTGGATAGGGTGTGGTGCCTTATGTGAGGGTAGCTATTGATTATCCACTTCATTACATTTATGTTCAGTATGATCTCATTTTTATGATAATAGATTGTTTGCTATTGGTGCAGTTTCCGTGCTTTCTGGTTGGGAATCGATCAAAATGCTAGGCGCCGTATGTCCAGGGAGAGGACAGACTTGATTTTAAAAGTAGTTGTGAAGCATTTCTTTATAGAAAAGGAAGTCACATCTACTTTGGTGATGGATTCCTTGTATAGCGGATTAAAGGCTCTTGAAGGCCAGACTCTGAGTAAGAAAGGGAGGTTGGAGGCTGAAGAAATTCCTGCCCCCATTGTGTGTATGGAAAAAGATACATTTATATTGGCTGATGATGTCTTAGCATTACTTGAGAGGGCTGCCATGGATCTGTTGCCACCAAAAGATGACAAGGGTCCTCAGAATCGTACAAAGGTGAGTTGCTGCATGTAGCCCACCTTTTACTGATTATGAAGTTGTGTAAAGCTGATTTCCATGAGCCTGAACATGGTGTTGTTTTAAGTCCATTGCACTTTTGACCCTTCATTTAGGGACAGAAAAGAAACGGAAATTAAAGATTATTTTCATGCTCAGTCACTATATATTAATTTTTTCTGGAGGTATTACTTTATTGAAAAGATTGAGAACTGTTCATTTCAGTACTACAATTCCCAAAAGACACTAGTAAATTTAAAACTTTCAAGAATCCAGAAATTCCAAAAATGAAGTGCTGAACACAACAGGCATCCTGTGGTGCTAACTTGCTGAGTCCACCTTTTGATGACAGAACTTTCCTTTTAACTTTATATACAGGAAGGAAACTCTGGAGAGGACTTCAATAAAGATTCTATTGAGCGTGATGAGAGGCGTCTTACGGAATTGGGTTGTAAAACTGTGGAGATATTTGTCCTTGCCCATATTTTCAGGTAATTGGTTAGAATTGTAATTTTACTTTTAAAAAGCGCCCCCCCCCCCCCCTCCCAAAAAAAAAACACAAAAAAAAGGGTGTCTCTTTCTTAAGGATTGATATCTTGGTATTTGTTGATTGCCCTTTGTTATTTCTTTCTATTAGGCTAAGCTTCCATATTTCTAATTAGGTGTTCCTCTTGTATGCTTCCCATCCACCTGGACTGTCATTTTCATTCTTTAATTAAGGCCTCTTTTGGGAACCCATTTTTTTTATAAGTAAAAATGTTTTATATATCAAAAAGAGTAAACAAGTACACTGGTTGTATACAAGAAAATACTTAGCGCATGAATGCTCGAAAACAACTATCCCATGAAAAACCCAACAAGCCCAAGAAAATTACCCAAAATACCACAAGCCCAAAATGCCCATGGAATACAACACACCTCCTCAACCCTAACCCATAGACTGATAACCACCCGAAACACCCACATAGGGAACATCTTTAGAGTCTCCTCCCTTTAGTCTTCCCTCAACTTGAACTATTGTAGTTGATTCTCCAAGAAAGACGCTACAACTCCCTACCATTTTTAAATCTTGATTTGGTATCACATGAGTGGCCCTCCTCAATTTCAGTTAGTAGTGCGTTAAATTGATCTTCACATCTTCCATGTGAGATTCCCACAACATGCTGAATCTCATTAATCTTTTGCAAAAGCCAATCAGGTGATGATCCAGTTATATTGCTTAATGGAGGAAGAGATACCAAAGGGACAACAACTTCTCCCAACAGAGATCCCGACAATAACTTTTCATTGCAAGGCACCAATGACAACCCCTCCCCCAAAACTGTCACTTGCTCTGAGGACTCTACACACACCACATCTATCTTGTTGTTCATCTCTAAGTTCTTCCCTAAATTTGTCTTGGATCTCTCGGAGCACGAATTGATTGGGGTCAGCCCAGAGGAAGCCATCTCGTCGACTGGGGTTAGCCCAGGGGAAGTCGGCAATTGGGACTCTGACTCCCCAAGCACAGAAGCCTCCCCCCTGCAAACAGGCAACTCGTTAGCGACAACTGTGAGTAATGGCGCCAAGAGGGCTGGGGTTAACCCAGAGGTAGTTGGCGACGGGGTCTGTGACCCCCTTAGCCCAGTCTGCCCCCTGCAAACAAGAGTCTCTCGTGAACCAACTTGCACCTTCTTAATGTTCACCGACGACGGCTTCAGTTTCTATTTCATTTTTAGGCTTCCACGACCCTGGCCCGTAACTTTTCCTTTTTCAAGCTTTGAAACAGAGCCATTCTTGTTGGTTATGGATAGAATTCGTGAGCTGCAATCCAAACCCGGACCTTTTAATAATTCATTGATCCACTTCTTAACATCCTTTATAAATGCTTTTAGTTTATTCTTCACACCCGTCAGCTCTTTTTTAAGTAAAACCAAAAACCTCTGCAACTCTTTTTCTTCTGCGCAATTCTTCTGAGAAAACTTGCTGCACCCCTCACCCTTTTGCATGCTATCACCCTCTGAAAGTGCCCCTGTCAAGTTCCCCTTTATTATTATTCTATTGTTTTCGTCAACGGGAGGTTGGCACTGATCACCATGCATAGCCTCCCTACTCCCTATGCCACCCACCGCAACCTCTGCATATGACTTAAGCTGCCTGCCATTCTCCTTCCCCTTCTCAACTTCTCTGCTCGGAAGTGGTACAAGCACTTGTGACTTCTTAGCAGATAGATACTGCTTTAACTCCATAGAGAAACTCTTCCATCCCTTGCCGTTCTCTCCTTCCGGGATAACTAACAAACAACGCCCCCCATTGCCAACCATAAGTGTTGGCCCTCCTATGAGCAAAGAGGGCTTTTGATTCATCCCTAAAAGTCTTGTAGAACTCTATTCTACCCCTGATAGAGCACAATCATTGATTGCATTGGCCACCCAACATGCATTAGCATGACTAAGCAAAGCTCCTTAAAAACTTTCCGGCCCCTCTCTGAAATGCGATAGTTTCCACCCTCAGTCGCCAAGATAAAAACCTTAGTCTCAATTAGTAGATGTTTAATAACACCCATGATTAACCCCCAACAGAAGAAAACTCTTGTGAAAATCACCAGGCCTAGAAGTCTGTAAACATCGGTAGCTCTATGGGTGGCTGACGAAGAAAATGCTCGCTACTAGTTATACTTAGAGTTATCAGCAATCCTGACGAGAGAAGTATTGGCGTTTGCTATGAAAACCATTCTGTGGATGACTGACAATGAAAAAATGAGACTTTGTTCAAAAAAGCGACACAAATCCATGTAGGTGACAAGACCGGCGTCTAAAAACCTTAGCCAAGGCCACCGGTCTTGTCTGTGTCTATGTAGGTGATAGCGACACAAATCTGACATCAAAGGAAGAAAACACAACAGAACCCAGAGGAAACTTGCTAAAAAGTCAGGTCGCCGAAGAGATGGCCACCGCCGAACAACCCTAGGCGAAGTCGCCGGGGACCATCGACCTCGTCTGTGCCGACGGTGAAGGGTCACTCGCCGGTTTGGGGTGGGTGACGTTGATGTCTGCAATTTGAAATTTGAAAAGTAGAGAGAGTGAGGAGAGAGAATGGGTGATGTATCTCATTCCCAAACATCACTCAAAATACAAACACTTTTTAATTTCAAATCTTCAACTTTTTCATCTAATAATTACAACTTTCCCAAACTTCCAAATAAAACACAAAAAATTATTTTATTTTTTCATATTTCAAAACAAAAATAATATTAAAAAATAATATTATAGCAAAATTTTAACTTTCTAATATTTTTATTCAACTTTGTCACTCTTCTTTTTCAAAACCCAATAAAACATCTTACCTCAAACATTTTTACTATTATTTACAAACCATTTCATTATTATTCACAAATATCTTATCTCATCTCATTCCTCAAACGAGTTCAAAGTCTTCAATTACTTGTCAAAAGAAAAACTTTCACGAAACCAGATTTACAGTTGCAAGCTTCTTGAAAGATGTCTCGTTCTCATGAACAACCTTCAATGAGCCTCACATCTTGCTGATTTCTTATGAACTCACTATTACCAGTTTTCCTTTTTTTTTTTTGATAAGTAAGAAACATCTTTATTAATGAGAATATAATTAGGCATAACTCAAGTACACAGAGAGTATACAAAAAGATAAGCCTAATTACATTCTAAGACAATAAGGTAAAAGACAAGATTTCATGCACATAGCTTCCATAAGGTACAATGGCTAAGAATCATAATAAGAGAGTATGTAGAAAAACATTCTGAGCTCGCTCTCTATCTTCAAAACAACACGCATTTCTTTCCAACCAAATACACCACATAATACACAATGGGATCATCTTTCATACAACTTTCACCTGGGAACAATCTTTGATTCCCTTCTAGCAAGCAAGTAAATCAACTACCTTAGCCGCCATAACCCAAGCAACACCCACTCAACTGAAAATCGCATTCCACAAAACTCGTGTTACCTCACAATGCAATAACAAATGGTCTACAAACTCACCATGATTTTTACACAGGCAACACCAATCCATAACGATGATTCCCTTCTTCCTCAGGTTGTCCATAGTCAGAATTTTTTCGAGAGCTGCAATCCACACAAAGGGTGCACAAGACCGTCATATATTCTTCCACAGAAAATTTAAATGTCCTTGGGAGGCCAGGAATGTGTAATAGATCTTTACTTGTGAACTTCTTACTGGCTGTGAACTGCCATTGTATCCTATCATCATGCTTTGTCTTATCTCATGTAGTATGTAACAAATTGAAAAAATCTGAGATAATGGGCAACTCCCAATCGTGATTATTCCTAGTGAATAGGATGTTCCACTATGGAGCACTATGATCAAAAGATAACATGTCTGCCACTGAAGCTTTCTTATTAACTGTGATGTTATATAGCACCGGAAAGGTCCGCTCCAAGGAACTCACCCCACACTAAACATCCTTCTAGAATCTAATCCTGGTGCCCTCTCAGATCTCCAAGCGAGTATGGTTTACAAAGCATTGCCAACCCCCCCTAATGTACCTCCATAAACCCATACCATACCTCCCCCTCACTACATTAGTGCACCAAACCCCCCCTCCCCGCCCCCCAAAACCCCCACAAAAGCACCTCCATGCCTAGAATTAATAACTTCCTTCCATAATGACTCCCCCTGCTTGTGGTATCTCCATAACCATTTTTCCAATAACGATTTGTTGAAAATCTTCAAATTGTGCACCCCCAATCCTCTACCGGTGATTGGGGTACAAACTTTATTCCAATTTACGAGATGAAATTTAGTTTCCTCCTTCAAACTGCCCCATAAGAACATCCGGAATAGCTTTTCAATTCTATTAGCCACCCCAATAGGCAATGGGAAAAGAGATAGAGAGTAAGTCGGAAGGTTCGATAAGGTGCTTTTGATCAAAGTGAGCCGCCCCCCTCTAATAGATACAGTCGTTTCCACCCCACCTTCTTCTCTACCTTCTCAATAATCCCATCCCAGGTCGCTCTAGCTTTAAAAGTGGCCCCCAACATAAGTCTCAAATAATTCATAGGCAGCAAAGACACTTTACAGCCCCAGAGAGCTGCGAGACTATCAATGTGAGGCACCATACCCACTGCCACCATCTCAGATTTACTAAGGTTGATCAATGTGAGGCACCACACCCACTGCCACCATCTCAGATTTACTAAGGTTGATCTTAAGTCTTGAGACAGCTTCAAAACATAGCAAGAGAGCGCGTAAAACTTGGATTTGGCCCTGATCCGCTTCACAGAAAAGGAGTTTGTCATCTGCAAATCAAAGATATGAGATCATGATGGAACCATGAACACCATTACCCACTGAAAATCCAGCTAGGAAGCCTCCATCAACAACATCCTTCAACATCCAACCAAGCGCTTCCATAATGATGATAAAAAGAAAGGGAGAAAGAGGGTCTCCTTGTCGCAACCCATGAGAACTGTTGAAAAAACCTGCAGGAGTACCATTAACTAACACTGAGAATCGGGCTATAGTGACACAGTGTCGAATCCATGAAATCCATCGATCACCAAAACCACCTCTCCCAAGCATGTAGAAAAGAAAATCCCAGTTTGTACTTATCAAAAAAAATAATAATCTCAGTTTACGTGGTTATAAGCTTTCTCCATATCGAGCTTGCACAGGATGCTCGGTATACCCTCCTTCAGCCTATGATCCAAGCATTTGTTAGCAATGAGCAATAAATCAAGAATCCGCCTCCCCAGAACAAAAGCATTTTATGGTTTAGAGATGATTTGCCCCATAACCAAACTTAATAGGTTAGCAAGCACCTTTGAAATAATCTTATACACCCTATTCGCTAGGCTTATAGGTTGGAAGTCCTCAATGTCCATTGTGCCATGTTTCTTTGGTATGAGGGCCATAAACGTCGCATTGTGACTTTTTTTGAACTTCCTAAAAGTATAGAACTTCATAAAAACCTGCATAACATCAATTTTCACCACCTCCCAACAATGTTGAAAGAAACCCATGACAAAACCTTTTGGCCCGGTTGTTTTGTCTTTAGCCATATTGCTAATGATCTTAAGAACATCATCTTTTTCGAAAGGTCTTTCTAGCCAACTCGCACTCTGCATACCCACTGACTCAATCGAGCTTCGACCAGGTCAGCTCCGTGAGCAGATTCTCATAGAAACTCACATTATGGTTTTCTAAAGTATGGGGAGAGGAGAGGACTTGGTTACCTAATGTGAGTGTCTCAATAGTGTCGTTTAGCCTATGTGAGTTGGTCACTTTATGGAAGAATTTAGTGCATTTATCACCTTCTCTTAACTACAAGGCTCTAGATTTTTGTCGCCACGAGGTTTCCTCCATCATCAAAACCCTCTCCAAATCAGTAATCATGATATTCTTCCTTCCCAATATCTCTTCAGAGGCATCTCCCATCAAAACCTACCCCTCCAACTCTTGAAGTTCCCTCATTAAGGTAGTATTTTGATTGTCAATGCAACCAAAAACTTCTATGTTCCATTTCTTAAGGTCTATCTTCAAGGCTTTAAACTTGCCTGCAAGGCTACAAGAATATAACTCGGAGTGCCTACGAACTAATACGAAGACCTCCATTCACTAACCTTCTCAACAAAGTCGTCAGCTGCTAACCACATATTTTCAAATTTAAAGTATCGACAATTCCTATGAATTCTACCACAATCTAACAATATGGGAAAGTGATCCGAGCTAATGCGCACTAACCTTTTTTGACACAGTTCCAGATAGTGTGCTTTTCAAGGAGAGACAAGAAACTTGTACAATCTCAACCACCCCCTATTATTAGACCATGTGTACTCGAGTGTCTCCGGTTAGAGGGAGGTCCATGAGATTCATATCAAACAAGAACTCTGTGAACTCCTCCATAGCCACAGAAATACGATGATGTCTCGATCACTCGCTAGGAAAGCAAGTGATGATGAAGTCTCCATCCATACACCACAACACCCTCCCATAAACAATATAAACCTAACAATTCCTCCCATAGTCTTCTCCTCGCTCTATCCAAGTTGGGCCCATAGAACCGATGAAGGCCCACTCCCACCCATCTATTACATTTTTAAAACGAGTAGTGACCAAGAAAGTCCCAACACAATCCTCTAACATTTCCATCACTCTTTCATCCCACATTAGGAGAACACCACCCAATGCTCCCACCAAAGTCAAATAAGACCAACCTACATACGGGCATCCCCACAAACTACGAACAATTCTTCTATTAACAACTCGCAATTTTGTTTCTTAAAAACAAACCATATCTACCTTCCACATTTACAATAAAGATTTTATGCGTTGGCGCTTATTGAGGTCATTAAGCATCTACACATTCTATGATAGGATTTTAGGTTTCATGGGCAATGGTAAGTGCCCTACCCTTCGTTTGATCTCTTCCCACACTCTTCATCTTGCCATCATAATTTATAGAGCATTGAAGCTGCTTAAGCTCCCTGTCTCTCTTCAGAGCAAATTTCATTCTACAATCTTCCATAGCCACAATTAGTGCCCGGAATTGCTCTTCGAAGGCTATGCTAGACATCTCCTTCCATATCCACAACTCCTCCACTTTCTTAAACAACCAATCTAAGTTGAGTGTAGAAGGTAGCATGCATAAGGGTTCCACTTCCCCATCATCATTGCAAACCTAAATCCTTCTCCTCAAATTATGCATACTCTAATCCTATGGTTTTCAGCCGATGTATCTAATGGAAGCAATGTGCATAACTTTATTTTCTTAGTTCAAAGCACCTAGAATGTATTTAGGCATTTTCGTTTGTATACACCCTGTATACTTGGGCTATGCCTTTTTATATTCACATCAATAAAGTTACTTCTTATTTATCAAAAAAAAAAAAAAATCCTTCTCCTCAAATTCCCCTAACCTCTGGTTGTCAACAATTTCTTCAGCTTCCACTGACCTGGGCATGCACAGAAGATCACTACCACACTGTGAGATGCCAATAATATCCCCCAAGACTTCAAACTTCTTTTGCCCAAATCACGCGCATTGTTGGCCATTGAGATCCTCTGCTACATGGATGGTTCCCGGACGTTGATCAACTCCATCTGCTACATGACTAAATTCCGAAATACTAGGCACCAAGATTGACGTTGAAGGCACTATTGACCTGTTCTGTGCAGGAATCTTGGAGTTTACGTCGGCGACAGCAACCCGCGAGAGCAGAAACCCTCGTGTCAATGGACCCAAGCTCCAACAAGCCTGCACATGCCAGCAAGTCTCTTGGCAAAGCTGTGACGGTCGACGCAACAACCAGAGACAACACTGACGACGTCTGCACAAGCCCGCTCGACGATGGGCCTCCCGCATGGCCCGACTTCTTTCTCCAGGTCAAATTTCCCTTGGTCATGACCTCTTTGCCTTTGGGCTGCCTGCTGCAATGGGCCTGTTGAGACCCACCAAGATCCCTAGAAGCTGTGAGAGCGATGGGTTGGGCCTTAGCATTAAATCCATGAGCCTCAATTCGAGCCTTATCAATCCCTTGTGCAGGGAAGGCTTTTAAGTGATCCTCCCATGGGCCACAAATCGAAATCGAGCCCAAGCCCACCTCTCCTTCTACCCATGCCTCAACGCACCGTATCACTCCCTTACATTAAGCGCCAAGTCCTCCAACTTACGTTGCATCTCAACTAGCTCCTTCAAAAAACCTTCCTTTTTCGGCCTAATAGAACAGCTGCAACCACCTTCTTCCTTCTTATCATTTGCGGAAAGAAAGAATGCCCTCTTTGCAATATGAACATCTCGAGGGAGCTTCACAGTATCCCTATACGGCCTATTCCCAGTCAAAGCCCCAGTTCTCGGCGGCACCACCCTTCCAACCTCCATCAACACCGTTGCAAGCCTCGCCCATGCCATACCATTTCCAATCTCCAGGTACGATGATGGATTTCCAGCGACCTCCATCACAAAACTCCACCAAGGTAATCAATAGGCCTCGAAGGTTAAAGCACCTCTGAAAGGTATATCCTTTGCTTCCATCCGTATGAGTAGAGTAAAAACCCTTGCCCCCTGCCTTGTTTACATCCTCCAAAGCTTTTGAAAGCCATCTGGAAGTCTCTAAGCTCAACCTCAAAGTTTGGACTATCTATCACTCTTTCTCTGTGATGAGCACTGCCTATCCATCTCTTTGAGCCTCAAAGACCTTCGATTCAAACACCACACTTCATAGCGTGCAGCACTCTTCCTTGAAAGCTTCTTAGACCATTAAAGACCAACCATTGGCGGGAACGATGGTGTAACAAGTGCAGAAAAAGGGGCACGAAGGAAGGGAGAGAACCAGTTGTACAGAGAAGGGGGAAAAAAGTAGGAGAGAGAAAAATCACTCCATTGGATATTTTTATCCAGTTAACCAGTTTTCCATATTCAGTTTCCAGCATCTTTTTGACATTTTAGTATCTAGTTATTAAAAAAAAAAACTTATTGCCGCACATCAGAAGTGACATAATGTATTGGAAGTTATCCATGTGTTGAATAACAGCGTTCTGTACCAGGAAAACTTTAGCAGCTCGTGTATTTGTAAACATTGATGCTTCAATGTTCCTCCATGCAATTTCATCTTTACTCTTTTGCTCATGAACCTTTTTTGGTGATGCCTTTTTTAATGTAATCTAACTTCCAATCAATAAGCAATCCTAGGGACTAGATTTTGAGCAATTTATTCTCTAATATTTCACTTTCTGTTTAGTTAATTTAAATGTTTAGGGACTTAATATTTCCTATGTGAATATCATTAATTCTTCAATCGAATCAAATTTTGGTCACATCTTACCTATAGTTTCATGAGGATTTCCAGCTTTCCTGCATCGTCTATGTTACAATGTTTTTTTGATATTTATTTTTGTCGTTACTAGTAAAAAAAAATCAGTTGTAATTAGGATTCATGGATCTGAAATCAAAAGCAGGGCAGAAATTTGATATTTTTAATAAGGAGCTATTAGTGGTCACTGGTTTTAGACATGTATATGGGGTAAAATATTGCTAAAGCCTATAGTCGTGAATTATAACCATCTAACTGTTTGTAGCATAATTCTTCTTCCGAAGTTTGAATAACATACAATGATCAATCAGGGATTTCAGCAACTATGATTAGTCTAACTTGGGGCAATAGGCAAACTCAAGTGGAGTAATGACATAAAATGGGCCAGTTGTGAAAAAAGAAAAGGCAATCTTGTCATGGTTTGACACTCATAAAGAACCATGTTTGTTCTGATTGATTGAATGTGTTATAATGCGTCATAATGGATAATATCTATTGACTAAGATATTTGTTCATAGGTCTGTTTCAGTCGACACATGAGATAGTAAACATGTTTACTTGCTCATCCGTGCCGATAGATGCCCTAAGTTTTCTCTCTTTATATGCAGCAATAAAATTGAGGTTGCCTACCAGGAAGCTGTCTCTTTGAAGAGGCAAGAGGAGCTCATCCGTGAAGAAGAAGCAGCATGGCTTGCTGAAAGTGAACAGAAGGCAAAACGTGGAGCAACTGAAAAGGAAAAGAAATCAAAGAAAAACAAGGTTTAATATCCTCACAACTCTACTAAATTTGAGTTTAGTATTCTAAAACGGTTCGCTCATTTTCAGCTTTATTATATACGGAATGTTCAGATATGTTGGCGGTATTCAAGTGAATGTTTGTTGATGGTGATTTTTGTCTACACAGAGTTGCAATAATTAATAATTTCCATTATTGAGTTTTTTATTGTGCCAAACTTTATTATTACATGGAAATAGATGTGAGACTTGGAAAAATCTTATGGTTTTCAGATGAAGTTATTTGACTTTTTATTTTTTATCAATGTCAATTCAACTCTGATGTTGACCTACATCCTCTTAACTGAAGAGGTGTATTCTAAATTAGATTGCATTGAATTTGGAAATGGTCAAGCAATGTTTATGCCAAACAACATAGAGCGCGTTTTATTCTAATCATTGACACATTTTCTTTGTTTAAAATGCTACAGGCAAAACAAAAACGAAATAACCGAAGAGGGAAGGAAAAAGGCAGGGAGGAAAGGCCTGATGTGGTGGTACAAGACAAACATCAACAGGAAAACCTCAATGATGAAAAACAAGACAGCATCGTGGAGGAGTTTTCACCCATGGTTGAAAAGCTTGATATGCTAGAAGATGTTTCTGATGTGTCTGATTCAGTAGATGGTGTTCCTGAAGTTCTTCAGCCTGATTCAGAAGACCAGGATGCTGGTCCTGTCAATTGGGATACCGACACATTTGAAGTTCATCCCTCAATAGAAGTCACTAGTAGTGGAATTAGTTCTCTATCAATTCAACAAAATGGTGTTTCTGAGAGAAAAAGCCCTTCAGTAATGGATGATAGTTCTTCAACGTGTTCTACAGATTCTGTACCATCAGTGGTAACGAATGGGCCCTATAAGGGGAACTCTTTCCCAAACTATATAAACCAAAAATCACCTGGCAGGTAAATATATGGCTACATTTCTGTTCACATCTACTTAAATCGGAATATAAGGTTTGATTTTGCACTTAATTACACAGGGGAAGAAACCGGCGAAGTAAAGCTGCCTGTGATGGAAATGGTTGGGCAAATGAGATAGATAATCAGCCTTCCGCTCCTTCAGATGATGCAGGGGATCAAAGTGATTTATCTGGTAGTTGTAAAGCTGGTGAAACTGACTCTCTGGCTGTTCTCGCCGAGCAACATATGGCTAAGAAGGTGAACTCACTAAATATGGCATGATTAGCTTTGCAATTGATTGAACCATATTCTTAAATGAATTGTCTCTAATTTTATAATTTCATGTTGTTATCTGTATTTAATTCTTAGGCCAAAATGCTTTGTAAGATGCTAGTTACTTCTTGTCTTCCATTTTATTCTGGCGGACAGGAGGACAGGAGAGGACGTTGAGAGAGATTTTTATCTTTGAAGATAGAATCTGACCAATGCTGAGTGCATGTAATTAGCATAATACCCATTTAAGAACTGCATCCTACGCTTTTTTGCAGTGTAGCCACTGTTTTATGTCTTAAAGTCTCTTCTTTAACCTGCGCCTCTTGTTTACTTGTCAGACAAAAAAAAAAGAATCCGCCTTTAAAATATTATTGGATCGAACATGACTAGAATTTGCTTTTTGTATGAAATAGGAAGTTGTTTCGCTGCAGAAGAAGCTAAGCACCAAAGAGCAGACTAATGTGGAAAGAGCCTCTAAAGATAGGACATCAGCAATACCATCCTCTCCAAGAAGCCCACCCAGGAATTCAGCCTCAACCATTCGACCAAAGACTAGTATTGTTGTTGATTCTGTTCTGGTTGGAAAAGCTTCTTCAAATGACACCCAACATGCACCGCTGATTCTGGCCTCCCAAAGTACTGTTATGTCCAAACCTGAGATCCAGACAGCTGCAAGCATCAAACCAAATGAAAAGGCCGTGGCACAGCAAGTACCTGTGATGTCAAGGCCCTCTAGTGCTCCTCTAATTCCTGGTCCCAGGCCAACTGCTCCTGCTGTTTCCAGGATTCAAACAGCCGCACCACTTGCTCGATCAATGAGTGCAACTGGTCGGTTAGGTCCCGAGCCCTTATCAGCAACACATGGTTATGTTCCTCAGTCCTATAGAAATGCCATCATGGGTAATGCTGTTGCTTCAGGTTCCTGTGGTTTTGCTCATCCCAACTCTCAAAGCCCAGGGGTCTCCTCTGCTTTCTCACAATCAGCTACCTTGGTATCTGCACCAATGTTTTTACCCCAGAGCCCTGAGAGGGTTGATCCAACCATGGTCAAATCAGGTTTTCCCTATGGCGTAGTAATGCGGGATGTTTTACAGACCGGAGCCCACTGGATGGAGTCTTCCCAAAGGGAAGCCAGCAGAAACATACACTATGATCATAATTCCCCGCTTAATGACGTTCAAAACTTGAGTTTGTACAAGCCTGCTTACGACGGATCAAGGAGACAATTATCCAATCAGTTCCCAGCCTGTACATCTGGCCAGCAGAGCCAAAGTGTATTGGCTGATGAGTTCCCGCATCTAGATATCATTAACGATTTGCTTGATGATGAACTAAGTATTGGGAGAGCAGGGACCACAGTTTATGAGTCTCTCAGCAATGGACCACAGCTATTGACTAGGCAGTTCTCATTTCCTGGAGACACAAGTATATCCGTTGATGTGGACTCCTCTAATAGCTCTTGCAGGTTGGAGCGATCGCGGAGTTACCATGGTGATGGGTTTCCACAGCACATTCACCCTTCTGGCAGCCATTATGAATTGATGTGGGATTTCATTCCGCAAGGTAATGCATCACCTTATGTAAATGGGCATGTAGATGGGTTGGTTCTAAATCAGTATCAGGCAGTTGGTTCTGATTTATCTCTACTCGGCATGAGGAATAGAGAGGGAGATGGTTATCCTTACTATAATCCAGATTATTCAAATGTGGCATGTGGCGTCAATGGGTATAGAGTTTTCCGGCCTTCAAATGGGCATTGAAAGGAAACCTGACGGGGCCTCTGCCTGCAGATTAGTGGGGTGTTATCCATTGTAATAATTAATTTGAGGAAATTGCTGGGTTTTAGATTTCGAGTGAGGTTATGATCCTTTGATAAGAAAACGTTTTGTAAAGATTGTCTCTGCCTTTGGCTTCCAGCTCTGAAGTAGTTGAAAAAAAAATGAGGCTTTTCGTATATCCTGAAGTTTTTGCTTACTGGCTGAAGCTTTCCGATTCATTTGAGACAATTGAACTGAGAAAACGGCATGCCTATTTGGCTTCGGAGTCTCTTTAATCCTGGCCTGTCGTTTAACAGCCGCCTGAAATAATGGTGTAAAGGTTGTGTTTGGATGTCAAAATATGTTGAGTCGGATTGAGTTCTTTATGTATAATAGTTAGTTGAGATGGTTGAGTGAGTTTTGTGAGATTCACTTAGATGAATTTAAAATGTGTTTGGATAGTTAAATGAGTGTAGATAAATTTATAGGAAGATATGAAATTGTAAAACCCACCACTGAAAGAGAGAGAACATGTCTTCTACACACGTTTGTGCTTTCACCTTGAACTCACGTGATCCCAATTCTGTCATTTTCTCCTATCGTCATGCATTAACAAAATTTTGTTCGACATGGTATTCGAGCGAGCATTTAAAACATTTGCTCAACGCATTTTAATGTAGCTCGAGCGAAGATCAATTACGAGTTAATACGAACTCACTTAGATGAGTTTAAAGTATGTTTGGATAGTTAAATGAGTTTAAATAAATTTATATAAAGATGTAAAATTGTAAGACTCACCACTGGAAGAGAGAGAACATATTACCTACATACGTTTGCTTTTACCTTGAACCTACGTAATCCCAATTTTGTCATTTTCTCCTATCGTCATGCATTAACGAAATTTTGTTCGACATAGTACTCAAGTGGGCGTTTAAAATATTTGCTCGAGCACATTTTAATGTAGCTCGAGCGAATATCAATTATGAGTTAATACGAACATGTCGTTTGGGCTCCTGAACTTCCATCAAACAATCTATTCTCTCCCCTTTCTATTTATTGACTCAAACTAATGGGTTTTTCACCGAATTTTTCTTAACAAATCATCTTCAATCGACGGTAAGTTTATTTTCAACCAATTAATTTCATTTGTTCTTCCTTGCATTAGGGTTCTATGTTTGGGAAAAAAACTAGGGTTTTAGCTTGTGAGCGATTAACTGTGTTTGTTCATCTATTCTCAAACATGCGATCATTTCTCCCCTTTCTATTGACTTAAACCCTTGTTTTTATTTGTTGGCATTCTGGAATTCCATTATATGTACTTTTCCTCTCTAAAGATGTGTCATTTAAATGGAATTTATTCCTAACTTGTAAATTTATGAATTATTGTGTTGTCTTGAAATTGATTCAGACATCAAAGAACATATGTTTATTAACTTTTTCATGATTAAAAAAATACATATCAAAGAAATGCATGATTGTCGGATAATATATGCAAAATATAAAAAGATGTTTAAAAAGGATCAAACTTTATTTTTAGCAAAAACAAATCTAATTTTCTAATTAGATATTCATTTTTTAATGGCGTGTTTTGTTTGATAATCAAGACTTTTCTTTCAAAAGCGACTTTCTTAGCTTGGATGTTGCACAGGGTAATTATTAGGTAGTTTTGAAGGATGAATATGCGATGCTCTTATTGTTACTTTTAATGAGTCAATGGCACTTTGCATCATTCTCACAATGTTGGAAAAAACGACAACCACCATTTGCAAAATTTTCATCATCTTTTGGAATGATGTTAATGATTAGACACGAGTTAGCACTCTAATACAAGGTCTTGTTCTTTCACTTTTTCACACTTTTGTAGTTCGCTCTTTTACAAAAGCCGTATGTAGAGTTTATACATTTAAGACTTCTCCCATTTAAAAGTTTATACATCGCCCAGAACTGGTTGGAGAAGCCATATTTCTTATAATTTCAGATTTGGTTATACCCATTTCAATGCAATGCGATTTTACTCTTGGTTAATTATTGAATGAGGATAAATTGCATCTTTCCCATACCTAAACATGTTTGGAGGAAAAGCAACCTGCTTGAAGAAATGGGAGTGTTTATCTTCTTTAATGTAGATAATGTCGTCGAGTTTCCCCTTTCAAAATTATTTCTCCTTTTCTTAATTGTAATTATCTTTAATTTATTAGACACGTCCTCATTGCATAGACAATTAGAATACTATTTTCACACGTTTGAAGTTCTTTAGCATGTTCACATATATGAAGATAACCTCTAAATTGTAACTTGAAATTAGCATTATTGGTTGTCTTATAGCCTATCAGTCGTGGGGACACTTCATTTGAGTGTAGTTCATATAATGTTTGAGATTTTTCTCCTAAATGTTATGATTGAATCATCATTGATTTCTAGTATCATTCTAGTATCATTCAACTTGCTCTAAGTTGTGATCTAGCCCATGAAAAGAAAAATGGTTGCAGTTACCATCATTTTTGCTTCAAGATGGTCTTCTTCTTGCCTCCAGCATGTTACATATGTGGAGAACAAGGACTCTCCTTAATAATTGACAATCACATTCTTGATTCACCAAGAATTCGTTTGTGTTCTTCTCAAATTTTGTATCTTATGTCCTCCTTGTAGATTCATGATCTCCACCACTTACACAAATTACCAAGCCACAAGCTTTAAAAAAAATATATATCTTTATTGATGTTTTTAAATGAAGAGGAAACTAGCCAGAATATTGTGGTGGATTGTTAAAAGTATTTAATTATAATACTTTTTCAAGAAACTAGAGACCAAACAAATTCATATTTTAATCATAATACATTGCATAATACTTTAACCATTATACCTTGTTACATAAGTTTTTTTTTATCATTGTTTTCATTTTCCTTTCATTATAAATTTGAAATTAAATTTGCTTTCTAGTTTAATTTTCAAACTATTCCATCATTTATTCGCTTATTGTTTTGCCTGTCTATAGTTCCACGATCATGTCTCGCTGTGTGCATCCCTAACAAAACCCCCTACCCCCGTTGAAGACCAATTTCATAATGTTTGAGCACGGGACCTCTTAAGAGATAACTTCTCACACCACATGCCTAGTGTTGAGCATGACGTCCATCTAGATGAGCTTAATGATACCATTGTGCCTAACATCTTTAAGTCTCGCTAGTGGCTATCCTTAACAACTGGTTATCCCACCCGATGTTTCTAGTTAGGGCGGGAGTTTACTCCAACATTCATGTCATCTTTAAAGATGGGTCCTTTGAGGTAAGCCTCTAGAACATCCATCTTCACGTAAGTCTTGACATGTTATCTTAATTATTAAATGCCCCTTGTATTCCCAACCCAAAGTATCCGTACTCACGAACCTCTCCTCCTAGTAAGCTAGCCATTCACCAAAACTTGTGTGGATACCCCCACGACTAGGATGGTCGATCTCAACTGCACACTTCAGCTTTCATGCATGACCATCTTATTTTCAGTAGGATCTTTCTCACATACTTTTATCCTATTGCTTACTAGAGTGATGTTGGCTTTGACAGAGCCACTCTCTTGTATGCACTGATTAGAGGCGTCTCTGTTGACTTAGGGAGTCATCTTTGTACTGTCATCTTTGACACCTTTAGGTCCAACAATAAACGGACTGATTGTTATTTGCCAGTCTAATCATGTGCATTAATTTATCTAACTTGGTATCCATTTTTCCCCATGAGCCTAGAGTCCCTCTGAAGGCACCCATTATTCGTAAGACCATTCAGTTGAGTCATGCTTACATTCCCCGACCACATCTCTGAGACATTGAGTATCCTCCAGCACCCACTTCTCAGCCACCTAACTCTATGACAGGCGTGTCTTAGCCATCTACCTTTCATCCATCTATCTTGGCACCATCTAGAGAACCACAAGGTTATGTTGAGCCAATCAAATGTTACTTGATTATATGATATGCATTGAGGCTCTAGTCCATATTTTTCAATAGGATTGACCTAATGCTTTAACAACATAGAGGCGTGCCTAGCGAAGCTAACCCCTAACGATGACGATGGTGATGATCATCATGCTGATGGTGCTCATGATGATGGTGGAACTTGATATCTATGTTCCTTAAGGGGGTAAGAGTTATACATCAACATGTCACATGTATTTTGGGTAGCAGTGGTTTTTATGGCATATGATCCAGGAGTTGGTTTCAAATGAAGAGAAAACCTCTTAATTACTGTCTTTACTTTCTAATGGGATTTACTAATATTTTCCTATATAAAACAAATTAACATTTTTCAGAATATTATGATTAACGTAGTTATTATATAAATCATTGTCATAGTTGTTATGTTTTCTTTTTATGTATATGCTATTGTCGATGTAATAATTACAAACATGCACGTATTTTTCCAACTGCTCAAAATATGTTATCATGTGGATCATCATTGGAGAATGTGAAAAGGGACAGTAGTGTGTGAGGGTTGATTGAAACCCTTTGAAAATTTTCATGAATTTTTTGCTCGATCACTTCTCAAGCGATTGGCTCACATAGGCTTTTGCTCAAGTATCGCTTGATGATGTGTTCGAGCGATACTACAACAGAGTGCATTGCTCGATATTCACTTGATTACTCGCTTGAGGGATGCTTGCACAGAGACAACCACTTGATGTTCGCTTGATTATTCGCTCTAGCTATGTTTGCACAGAGACATTCATTTGATGTTCATTGATTACTTGCTCGAGTGAATGTTTTATAAAGACATTCACTCAAGTTTTGTGTGCTTTTACGCTCAAGCAAACTTTCTACATTTTCTTTGTCATTGTTTTTATTTAACTTTTTTCATTCATCCTCTCGAACCAATTTGACAGTGCGCTCTCGGCCGGCGTTGCCTTTGTAAAAATTATGCTACTTAGTTAAATCAAATACTATAGACTACCATGTGCACCTTGCACAACATCAAATGATTTATAGACTAGACATCGATATGATATACATAAACCCTCGAGAATTAGTTTCAAAATCATCTATTATGATGGGATTGATTATAACCAATACATAAAGTCAGACTATAGTTACAAGGTCAGATTTATCCATGTTGCCCATGAAATTGCATCCACATGGGCAGTGCAATATTATCCCTCGTTGCAGCCATTACCTAGACAGCTGCATCCGACATGTTAGGCTCATGAAATCTTTGGTCAGTGTTGTGCTCAACATTCATTCTTGGATAATTAGTGGGATTGCCAAACGCAACAAACACCTCGTAATCCGGCGTAACCGTGTGTACAAAGTTATGTATCACACAACATACAATGATAAGATATCACTGTTGAGTGACTAGGTATTACAGCATTAACTTTAACATTCAGAACCGTTGCTTCAAGGCACCGAAAGTTCATTCAATGACATTTCGAATGGATGAATGTCAATAATTAAAAAGGTCTTTATATCCTTGAATGGTATGACTTCCATGACGTTCTGATATGTGATACTACACCGGTTGATACAAGGGCATGAATGTCTCAGTGCACAGATATGCAGAATCAACCAAATAATAATCACTTGCAAATTAATACCTTAATATATTAGAAAGATGGGTTAAATCATAAATCCTTGCATTACCGTGGAACGTATCAACCAAGTTTAGATGACAAACTATTATCATTTTTAGGCCACAAGAAATTGTTCTCTTGCCGCCTTAACGCATTAAGTGCAATGCAAGAATCATAGGCTGTACCCTCCCACGTTATATATATGAATCTAAATTCTATGTCGAAATGACAGACAAACAATATATTTTGAACAAAAATTGCATGATGATTTGTATATGCATTTCTAGCGGCCTTCAGCATAATCGTATTGATTAATATCTCATCTATTTCATTGTGACATTTCTGTAGATTTAGATATAGGAAGTGTAATGACTACCTTCAGCGATTTCAATCTAAACAATATGATCCTAACACATGAGTGTAGTTCATTCACATGTATCTAGTAATGTGGATAAGGGGTCATAAATCATACCTTGAATCATGGATAATGATTGGGATTCTCTGCAATATACGACATCATCCCAGTCGTCTACGTTGGTCTGATGACTTCACATCAATATTTTGAATTTTGTTCCGGTGATCATTTCAGTTTAAGTACTAGAATGTAATATTTCGATTTCGGTGTATTTCGACATACCGTTTTGAGATTAATTATATATTATATAAAAATGTTTGTATGTACATATAAAGTAACAACTAATAGAGTAACTATATATATATATGTAATTATCTATTATGTATATGTGTACATATTGGAAGAAATGAAAATTCATAAAATGAATATAAGTTGAATAAATACAAACTTGAGTTGACATATAAAAACAAGTGAAAAATAAAATAAAAGAATAGATAAAATATTAAAAAGTAATGATATTTAAAAAAAAGAGGGAACATATTTAAAATTTCAAAAAATTTATAAATATATAAATATATTTTATATTTTAAAATTAATTAAATAACATATGAATTTAAAACTTTAAAAAAATATCATTCAAATAGAAGAAATTATAAAAATAATTCAAAACGAAATATGGATCAAAATAGTTGAAATTTAAACCGGAAGGCCGAACGGCCAAAAATTCAATCGAAATGGCCAGGACGGATGATAATGGGCTGGAATTTGAAGTGAAATTGAACAAGGGGATATAATACACTGGATATTATATGGAAAGGAAAAATTTATACAAGTGACGAGTTTTGAGATAATCTTTCTTTCTTTAGGCATTGTAGAATTTTGTGCTGAATAGGATTGCTCGCGACTGAAAGTGGGTCGTTACTCCATATCCAGTATCTACGCCTAGGCCTGTGCATTAAAGGCCTTGGGCGCGATCCGTCCGCAATATCCGTCGTGGCCCACCCGAACAAATCCGGGTTCAGCGGATCTAACTCATAAACGGGTTTAAACGTCTCATTACTTGTCGAAACCGATCACCGAAGACTCCGACTCTCAGCCTCTCAGCCTCTCAGCCTCTCTTCTCCCCAAACCCTACCCTCTGTTCCAGACTCCTCTTCGTTGGTTGTTGCCGTTCGCCGCCAATGTTCCGTTGTTGTTGCCGTTCGCAACCCTAGGACTCTTCTCCTTTTCTCTCTCTCACATTCTCTCGTCTTTCTCCTACTCTCTATTCTCTCTCTCTCCCTCCCTCATTCTCACTCTCATTTCCGAAGCTCTGATTTCGAACTGTCTCATTTCGAACACTAGTCTCTCCTTCTCTGATCTCTCTCTTCATTAGTCTTCTTCTTCTCATTTCGAACATTAGTCTTCTCCTTACGATCCATTAGGGTTCGAACAACAAGTCCATTTTCGTGCGATACCTCTTCTCTCCCTCTCCACGTTTTCGTTTTCTCCAAGTCTTCCAGTACTACCCGTCCGTTACCTCTTCGCTCCCTCTCCCAATTTTTGATTTCTTCGAACCCTAGGCTCAAAGATCCTTGCGATATCTCTACTCTCCCTCTCCCCATTTTCGATTTCTTCAAACCCTAGGCTCAAGATCTTGGTATTTCATCTTCTCAAAAGAGAAACATCAAGGTAAGAACACCTTAATCCCTTTTCCATTGGTGTATTTCGAATTCAACTATGGTTTAATCAAGTGATGATTTTGTTAATACTTCGATTTTTATTTCCAGCCAAGGATTTCGTCAGCTCTCCAGCTTTCCAAGCCGAATCTACCTTTTGTCAAATCCATTTTGTGTTTTAGGAAGAGACTCATCAAAGGTATAAACCCTAACTTGGATTTCTTTGGTTGGATTGTTGTTTAATGCTAACCGAACCATTTATAAACCATTCAATGGCTATCTTTCAGTGTTATTTTGTAGTGTTATTTTTTTATGCTGGGTTTGCAATTTTTGTTATGGGTATTCTTTTATTGTTCTTAATTTTGTTTGTTTCTGTTTGGGTATTTTTTTTCCTTCCTCTGTTTTGTTGTCTCTTTGTTAATTCTAGGTTTATTTTTTATTTTTTATTTTTTTTGCAAATGTTTAGAGTTAGGTATAAATAGAAGAATGCGTGTCGAAGTGAAAAAAAAAACCGAACACACGTACATCACACCCAAAAGAACTAACAATGCTATAAAAAAAAGTAGAATACAAAGAAAATTCTTTAGATCTGAAAGTATGCTATCAAAACAAAACAAATCCAACAAAAAATAAACAAAACCATATAATAAACAAATAAAGTTTGGTTACTCTCTTTGTTAATTTAAATTGGTGACTAATTGATTTTACTCTCAGATTTAATGTGACATTGAACCATTACATTTATCTGGAAAGAATTGATAAGCCACAAATAGAGTTTCTGCTATAGCTAACCCAAATTATGTGATACTAAGACAATCAAACGCCATTACAATTTAAGAGTCCAAATAATGCCGGATGAAGGCTTTCACACTGAAAATGAAATATGAAAAAAGTTGTGATACCAATGTGGATGTAGAGTTTCTGGAAAGCAGCTTGTATTAGGGTTTAGGGCAAGTTAGGGCTAGGATTTTGACATGAAAAGGCCCAGGGATTAAAGTTTCAGATTGTGTAAGGTAAGCATTTAATTAAAGAGATGAAAGAAAGAGCAAAATCCTTAGGTTTGGATGTTGGATAGACAAATAAAAAATACTCACTTTGTTTGAACTTTCTTGGGTTATTTGGGATTACCTTACTCATTGATTAAAAAATAAATAACAAAAAACTTAATTTGAAGAAATTAGAAAACAGAAGAACATACAAAATCTGTTTTTCTAAGGAGAAAATAACAAAACAGAAAAAACAACAAAACCGAGGATGAAGTAAACTAGGGCTGAGCACCACCTCAGGCGGAGTTGGAGAGGCCATATACTGACTCCGACTGAGGCGGAGGGGGGATATGGCCTCCGACTCCGCGTCCGAAGCGGAAACCACTGCGCTGCCTCTGACTTAGTTTTGTCGGAGCAGAGTCGGGTTTTAGTTGTACTATGCTCAATCGACCTCAGAAAATTTTCATTTTAACAAATGGAAACTTTTCATTTTTAAGTTTCCATGTTAAATTAATTGGTCACTTTGCTGGATAATGATTCAGCATATGCACTACAACTCAAATAAATGGACTCCAAAATACATGGAGAGAGAGAGAGAGAGCTGATACCTTAAGCTGTGCACGTATTATTTAATAAATTATTATATTAGTAACTTTACTTATAATTATACAACACTTATGCATTAGTAACTTATAAGTTTATTTAACATATTAAAACTTATTATACGTTAGTAATATAACTAATTGAAACTTATATTATAAGTAGATCTAGTCATCTAAATGTTTATAACTTATAACATATATTAGATGTATATTAAAACTTATAACATATTAAAACTTATTATAACATTAGTTTATGTCATTATATATTAGTAGATGTTTATTATATTGGTAGTAGATTATTTTATAAGTTAATTTAATTATATATCTATATTTTTTTTGAAACTATATATCTATATTATATATATGATATATCTATATTTTTAGATTTATATGTAAAATATCGGAGCCAGAGTCGGAAGTTATGTCGGAAGCGGAGGCGGAGATGGTGGAGGTCCCCCCATCCGACTCCGACTTTAGGAGGGGGAAAAATTTCGACTCCGACTTATTAGAGCCGGAGCGGAGTCAGGTTGGAACTGGTGTCAGAGTTGGTGAGTTAGATTTCTGCTCAGCCCTAAAGTAAACAAAGAATTAAGAAAAAACAAAACAAAAAATCAGATTTGAAGAAATAACAAAACAGATTAATACAGATCAAAACCTTCAACTAAAGTAAATATGAGTACCTTCTAACAACATCAAGATTAATAAAATCTGAAACAAAAATAGAGGATTTATTTAAGGAAGACATAACAAAACAAAAGATGAAGTTAACAAAAAATTAACAAAATAGACAAAAAACCAAAATTTTGAAGAAATAACAAAATAGATTAATACAGATCAATATCTTCAAACCAAGTAAATTTGAGTAGCTTCCAACATTACCAAGATCGTCACAATCTAAAGCAAAAATAGAGGAAATTTTTTATTTAGGGATTTTGAATACAAAAGATAAGCACGATAAAAACAAGAGACCTGAATTTAAGATTTATATATTAAGAAAAGAAAACAAAAATATTCATTAAGAGTGCACTTGCCTGGAGAACAAAACAAATCAAATCATATATGAGTTTTTTTATCAAAAATATTTTTTCAATGAACATAATAAGAAAAAGAAGAAGGAAAAAAGAGATACTATTTAAAAGAACTTTAAAAATTGTACTGATGGTAAATAATGAGAAATGAGATGGCCTGCCCACTATCATTTGCAATATTTATGATAATATCTTGCATGTCTTTTTTAACTTTTTTAATTGAGTTTTACGTTAAGAATGGGAGAGCGAGCTGTAAAAGTTTTAATTGAGAATAGGTGAATAGGAAGAGGCATGATAGTTTTAGATTCATGGTAGCTTGCTATCGGATTTATTGGTCTTTTTCAGAAACGGTTTCTCATATTTATTATTTCACAGCTACCAATGAGACACCAACTATATTTAATTTTATTGCGCACAGAGGAGTATAATGATATCTTCAAGGCATGAATTCCCAATACAAATGCTGCATTAATGTCCTCGTCAGGCGTACTCCCAAGATAAATTGCATTAATCTTATTGTTCACAAAGAAGTACAATGAATATTTTTTTTTGATAAGTAAACAAGACTTTATTGATGGAACAATAGGTAAAAGCCATTACAAGATTGTTATGTCCTATTAAGTAGGAACATTAGAAACAAGAAAATCATGTAGGTCCATGCCCTCAATATCTATGGCAATAGCCCAAGTACAAAGAGTTCTGAAAAATAAAAGTTTAAGCTCCTCCATAGATCTTTCTTTGTCTTCGAAAGTCTGCTTATTGTGTTCCTGCCACATACACCACATGATGCAGATATGAATCATCTTCCAGACATCTTTGATTTGTCTCCTGCCTCGAATCGACCTCCAACACGCCAAAGTAGCTACCACAGATTCCGGCATAACCCATGCTATGTCTAATCTGCTCAAAGTCTCATTCCAGAGGATCCTCACTGTCTCACAAGGCAGAAGGAGATGATTTACCATCTCCCCCCCTTTGCGACACATGCAATACTAGTTGGCTATAATAACTTGCCTTTTCCTTAGATTGTCCGTGATAAGAATCTTACCTAAGGCAGCAGTCCACACAAAAAAAGCAGCTTTGGGGGGAGCCTTGTGACACCAGAGCTTCCTCCAAGGAAAGTGAGAATCGGGTTCGTGGGTGAGTGCCTTATAAAATGAGCGCACGCTGAAAGCCCCTTTTCCTGCTGGAGACCACCACATGCAATCGTCCCGCAATGTTTTAGGTCTAAGAGAATAAATAAGGCTGCAAAATTCAGAAAAGCTGCTCAATTCTTAATCCTTACAATAAATATTACACTGCATGCATTCTCAATACAAATGTTGTAATAAACAGAAAATAAATGCTATAATAAATGTAATGAATAAGCGGACGTGAATAAATTGCATTTTCAATATAGACGGAAATGTTGTGATGATTACCCATTTGAAGTTATAAATTTTAAAAGATGTTAAAACAAGATTTTCCGTTTGATAGCCACTTTATATATATAAAGATATAGATCTCGGGTATCAGCTCATTAATCCTCTTTCCCTTTTTCTCGTATCTTTTTTCAAGACTATCCTGCATTTGATGCTTGCGTCTAGGTGTTTGGCCTTGAATTAGCTAGCTCTCAGTAGTTCCATCTGTTGTGTGTTCCGTTGGGTGCTTGTCCTTTTCATGTTAATTGCCTCTCAGAAGTCAGTTCTGCCAGAAGTTGGTGGATCTTGTTAGTTTATTTTTTTGTTTTGCTGGATTTGGTTTGGATGGGTCTTGAGTGTTAAATAATATGATAGGGTGGGTTTTCCTATGGATTTTTTGTTTTGCTGGATTTGGTTGGGATGGGTTTCAGTCTGTAATGCTGCTGGGCATGCATCACTTACATCTTTCATATATTTGCTTTGTTATGAAGGGAAGTTAAGATGGAATAGCTTTAGCTTCCTTGTCAATTTTTTTTTTTTAATTTTTAGCTTTTAGTTGAGATTCAGAAAAATTCTACAAGGTAGGGCTACTGAGAAATTCTAGTGTGATTATCATTCCTGTTTGTCAACCAAAAAAGTACTCTTATATGTTTAAGTTTGGTAGCATGGAAATTATTCGACCCTTTCTTTCACCCACTTTTGGACTTTCTTCCCTGTTTCAATCTCGAGTTGGTTAGAAAGAGAAAAATGAGTGATTGGTGCCAGATGTAGAGAGAGAGAGAGAGAGAGAGAGGTAAGGGGGGAGTGGTGGCAGATAATGGGAGGCAAGAAATGATTTGGAATTAAAATTCAAAATCCCAAGACTTAGATCTCACCACATTACAAATTCCTACTGTCCATGATTCAGAACAAAATAAAATCTGGGCCAACTGCTTTTTTGGCCTAATGAAGAGACCCATTTGAATCCACATCATAAAAACTGTTGCCTGTGTCTAATTCTTGATCGCACAAGTTGCTGGCTTGGTTCACGTTTAAGTAACCTTACTAATGAAAAAATTACACTCTAATATAGTGTTGTTCCTTCAACATCCTGTATTAAACATGACCAAAACTGAACTAGATTGGTTGGTGAGAAATGAACTTTCAAGATGTTAGTCATTCAACGGAAATAGTAATTATTAAATAATTGAAAATAGAACATCTAAAATAGTCATGTTTGACCTAACTTTGCCAAATAGTTCTTAACTGCTTATTCATTGTCTCTCTTTCCCCCTGTTTTTTTTAAGGAAACCGTCTTTATGGCCTTGAATGGCTTGTTTATATGTGGTCCTAGATGATAAAAAATTTAATATTCGATCATTTTGTTTTTGCCAAATGTACATCTTTTATGAATACTTTATTTTTTTATGAATTTCACTTGTGCTTATCATGATGTTTGAACATATTTGTAGAAATAACTCTTTGTATCTTTGGAAGTGGGGCTCAGTTTGATATTGCCTGCAAAAAGTAAGCCTCGATTGATGTATTTACAGATTCAAAGCCCATGAAATTTACTTCATGGTTTGAATGAAAATAATAATAATGATGATGATGACAGGAAGAAGAGGAGGGGGGAAGTGTAAATTAAGGGGGGAGAGAAAGATAAATACTCTAGTTTTTTTTCAGATCTACCCCAAAGTGACTGGCAAAAAACAGGCCAGTTCTTCTGAGCCTCATTTCAACCTAAGAGTGAACCTTCCCTCATTGGATCCCAACTAGAGGATATAATCCCATAACTCACCTCTAAAAGGGCATACTCAAAGAAGAAGAATGATGAATGAAGGGCACCCTTGTGGGCACATCAATCTAGAGTCCAATTTTCATATAGTTAAAGATTGTGAAGAATTAAATCTCTATGAACAGTGGTATCCCTATGGAGAAACACATCCTTCTGATCATTCTGTGGGTCACTACCTCTGGTATTACCCCTCGATCTTCCTCTTTCTCTTTTTTTCCCTTTTTGTCGTTGTCTTTGTTTGGTTTCTTGGCCTTCTTGGTTTTCCTTGGAGATGGTCCAAAGCCTCAGTCAAAATTCTGGGTCAAAACTCTAGCTATTAAGTAAGAATGTTGCATTTACCAATGCTAGCTATTAATTAAGAATCCTTCCTGGGTAAAAGCTCTACCAAAATATTTTCATCTTTTTAATATGCTTATCCAACTATATTTGTGTACTGGGGTTGGTATATTTTACCAAGATAAACAGATTACAGCTATGGCAGAATGGGAATAATATCCTATTAGAACTGATGTTATTTCACATCGTTTCCTGTTGTAGCCATTGAAGTTGGTATATGTTTCTTGTCAATGTAATGAAATAGTTGATTAGTAACAATAAAGTTGTTTATCCTCTAACTTATTCTCTTGTCAAGTACGTTGAACTCTATTAGCTGCGTGTCCACAAATGTTCTCTCTATAAACTTGCTTCTGTTTTCTACTGTTCTCTTGCTATTTCACTGCTAATTTTACAAGTGTGGCATCAATTGAGAATTTTCAATCTTACTGTATAGAAGCATTAATTCATTCGAGTTTTTTGTCACCACAGAACTGTTTTATTGTGTTGCTGAAAGCCTGAAAGTTTGAGCTTTGCCATGGCCCATGCATAAATCGTAATTCATTCAAGGTTTTTGTCATTGCAGCACGTTAATTGTATGAGCCTCACCTCTGCATAAACAATGCTTTCTGGACTCAAATTCATTCCCCGTGACAAGATTGAAAGAGTAAATTCATGACATTGGCTTTTTGAAATATTTATTTGTATTAAGTTTCGATTATATGCCTCTGAATTCATGTTTTGGATATTAGGCACAAAATGATGAATTGGATGATTCTTTAAAAGAGAAGAAACAATCCAGTAGCAGAAAGGCAAAACATAGGATGAAAACGAAGGGTTCTAGATACAGTAGTTCGGATGATGAGGACACCCTGAGAATTAAGAAACGGTCCAGCAAGAAGAAGTGGTACTCATCAGATGAGTATTCCTCAGATGAAAGTGCAGGCAGTTCTGACGAAGAAGAAAGTAATGGTCGGGATAAGAGGAAGAGTAGGAGTAAGGGTAAGCGAGGTAAGGGTGAAGTCTTGGGGGATGATGATAGGGATAGGTCAAAGAAGAAATCAAGACATGGGGAAGATGGAAGGAGAAAGAGCAAGGATAGAGGGGATCGAGAGGATATCACTGCAGACTTGTCTGGTATGTACTGTTTTGCTGTTAGAATGTTTGACCTTCTATTACTTGCACAAAAAAATGTTTGACTTTCTATTTTTCTATTAAAGTGGTTAAATATATATATTTTTTGCTTTGAGCTTTTAGAAAGTGATGATCGTTTGTATACTTCATGTGTACAAGGGCTCTGCCTTTTTCTTTGTTATTAATAAAATTTATCTTTTACTGATCAAAAAAGTTTTTAGAAAGTGATGAAGGAACTACTCATTCCATGAAGGAGATGGAAATTGTGAGAAAAGAAATGGGATTAGAATGGATGCTTCGACCTGCTGAAAGGGGGGTGGAAAGGCCTGTAGTGGCTGTTGACAACCAGTTGGAAGAAACTCCCACTGAGGAGGTATAGTCTGTTTGACAACTCAGACGAAAATTCAGCTGTTCTAATATGCAATGTACTTTTATTTTTATCTTCTTCTTTTTTCGTCTTTCGGATTCCAAGCCCCCTTCTACACTTTTCCAAGTTTTTACATGCATATTTTGTTTGCATGAAACATGTATGCCTTCTGTGCTGCCTGCCTTACCTTGCTTATTATGACATTATTTGTTTACTTCTTTTCTAGATAAATAAGGTGCATCCCAAGGAATTGAATCCTTATTTGATGGATAATGGTAGTGGTTATCCAGAAGATATTAATGCGAGCAAAGCTAGTGGAGACCAACTTTTATCTTCTTCTGTTGTTGGAGATGGAGGTGCAAGCTGGAGACTGAAAGCCTTGAAGCGTGCAAAAGAACAAGCAGCCCGTGAAGGGCGAAGGCTTGGGGAAGTATGTTACCTTAGATTCTAAAAATTAACAAGCTTCTCTATGATATTTTTTTCCTCTCTCTTCCTATTCTCGCTGTTGTTTATTACAAAGGGAATTGTGCAGGTTGTCGAAGAAAGGTGGGGTTCTCTTGGTCAACTGGCTGTTTCTGTAGCATCTCGTTCAGCTGCCCCATCTCGAGCTCATCTACGTGCCATAAATGATAGAAAGAGAGGGGAACAGCAAACTGGTTCAGACAATCAAAGTGAGAGAGTTACCAAAAAGGTACCTTGCCACCTTGCATCATCCAATGCATTGCTGTTTTTTTTTTTTTTTCTTTAAATGCATTTATGTTCTATTTAAGTTGAAACTTATTGTTGTTTGCAGTGAAAATAATATTACATTCCTTTTGCTTACATGTTACATATTTTTGCTTCTCAGGGGCATGACAGGCATGACTTGAAGAATGGACCTTTCCAGCATCATAAAATGAGGGAGCCTAAAGTTCAAGATTCTTTATCGTGGGGAAGGCGGAAGAATCAAAATATGTCTTCTAAGGATGCTGGCCTTATATCTTCTGCAGTATCAAGCTTAAATAGGTTTGCCAACGATGGAAGCTTTATGCACAGTGCTCTTCAACAGCAGAATAACGATCCTGTTAGTTCTGTTGAGGGAAACGTGGAGACGGAATTTGCTTCATCTCAAATGAAGCAATCTAGTGAAGGCATTGGAGTGGTTAATGATGCATTGAGTGCAAACCAGTTGGCAGCTAAGGCAATTCAGCTTCGTATGAAAGGAAAGCATGAAGAAGCCAATAAACTTTTGGTAAGACGGTGTAGTCAGTTTTATAAACTTTTCTGCTCTCGCTAGTCAATATTTCACATGAAGCACTTATTAATGCCATTAGTCGGCTTTCTTCCTTGAGCACTATCATTTCTTCTTTGTTATTTATTTTTAAACCAATATTAAAATGTGATTTATGGGGTCTTGGCTCATTATATGTCTTTCTAGTGCTTGATTATTTTTGGGGCCCCGAAAGCCAATAATGAAATACGATGGTTTTGAAAGCAAGTAAACTTCTTGTGCTATATTGTTAAAGATGCATGCCATAAGTTGTATTTATGTTTTTGTAGGAGCACTTATTTCTACTTTTCTCACTTTTGGTTGCAGCAGAAGATGCTTTTTTTTTAAGTTTTTCTTCCCCCTAGCTCTCTTCCCTAATACCTCGTTGCCACTCCTTGACTTGATTGAACTGACCGGGTTGATATTCTAAAGTTAAAAATTGAAATGTTTCCCTGCATTGCTTTAGAATTATAAACCTAGAATAAGGCGGCCCTAACTTGTTAGCATACTTGTATACCCACCAAAAAGAAACAAAATGGCCCAATTGGATTTCTGTGGAGAAGTATTTGTAGTTTAATCAGAGTCATTATACATAATAAATTAGTTGTTAAGAGTGCGAGCTTTTGCTTCAGTGGTTGATTCAAGTTATCTTGCTTTTCTTCTTTTCACTAGCAAGAAGCAGAGAAGATAAAGGCAAACCAGGGGGCTGGTGATAATTCAATTAGACAGCAGAATGAAGGACGATCAAACAGGTAATGGGCCATCTTGTGATCTTTATTTTTTTTGGAGTGTATTTTTTTTTTTTCAGAAACTCTGAATTTTATTATTTATAAGAATACAAGTATTTATGTATATGAAACTTATAGCAGCAGAGATGGATTCAACTTGTGTCAGTGGGTGAGCAGATTATTTTTCTTTTCTCTTCATAAGTAGTCATGGAAAGTTTTTTATTGATTTGTTAAAATGTACAGTTTCTCAATTCAATATCTTTCTTAGTTGTAACATGGGTGGTTGTAATATCTTTAAATTGATATATCCTTTTTTATCTAGATATATTATGCAGGATAGATCTGTTCGACAAAAGGAGGATGATGCTGATATGCATCTAGCTCGAAAGATAATTCATAACAAACAGTTTACTACGTATGGTCAGGCAGATGATGAATATGATTTTGAAGATGGCCCTAGCAGAAAGGCTCAGCAGGGTGGAGGTAAAGAGCAAAACGTCACCCAGAAAAATATGCGACTGTTAACTCAACAAGAGAGGTGCCTTTTTTGCTTTGAGAATCCAAAGGCCCCGAAACATCTTGTTGTGTCAATTGCACAATTCACATACTTGATGTTGCCACATTGGCAGCCTATAGTGCCTGGTCATTGCTGCATTGTACCACTGCAGGTGAGCTTAACTTGTTTCCTTCTTGAAGTTATAAAGTGGATTAAACGAGGTTTACTTTCAACTTCCAAGTAGGATTTTGCCTATAGGTAAAAATGAGTGTGTGGTCAGAGTTGTATCAAAGGCCCATCCTTCAAGTTTGAACTAATGTGGATTAAACGAGGTTTACTTTCAAGTAGGATTTTGCTTATAGGTAAAAATTACATTGTGGTCAGAGTTGTATCAAAGGCCCGTCTTATGTTTGAACTAATGATAGAAAAGAGTGGGAGACTTGTGGACTACTTGATCTAATGAATAATCTTTGTGAGGTCAGTTGTATAATGTGTTTATACATGAGATGCAATAGATTGTCTACCTGGTCTGGAAGAAGGGTGAGTCAGTTCAAAGTGGTATTAATAAAAAAATAAAAATAAAAATCTTTCTTGGGGACATGGACATACCTCTTCTTTTTCTTTTATTTAAACAATTTCTGGATATGAAAATTGTATTCCCTGAAACATATCTATTTGCCCTGCAGCATGAATCGGCCACAAGAATTGTGGAGGATAATGTGTGGGAAGAAATTCGCAACTTCAAGAAATGCCTTATTATGATGTTTGCAAAGCAAGAGAAGGATGTGGTGTTTCTTGAAACAGTGATGGGCTTGGCACAACAACGCCGCCATTGTTTGATTGAGTGTGTTCCTTTGCCCCGAGAAATCGCCAAACAGGCTCCTTTATATTTTAAAAAGGTAGTGTTCTTTTTTCTTTTTTAGAAAAAGGTACTGTTCTGTACTCGATTGATTTTTGTGCTTTGAACTTTGAAGTTTTTGTTTCTTTTGGGGGGAGAAGGTTCTTGTAAGTAAGTAAGTTAATAAATCACCTAGAATACAAATCTATACACATATATACAAACACATATATATATTCACAGACCCTCGCCCATCGTTGATCATACATGTTGCTACACTGTAGCTACAACACCTAAAATATAGTACTCATATTAGCAAACACAAACTTCTGCAGAGATTACTCCGTAGCTACCAAATTACAGCCATTATCCTGCAAAGATAACCAAGTATATCCATCCAATACAGCCAACCAACAAACCAAGGAGACATTCGATTAAAGTTTGCAGAATATGTATTTTAACAAAAGTAGCTTAGAAAAATTATTGGTGACCTTTTGTAATTGGATTTTTTTGCTTTGAAGTTAGCCGAAGAGATAAGACCTTAGAAGTTATCTAAAAAAACCTTTAAGCAGGTCAGACCTTAGAAGTTAGCCAAAAAAAAAACTTTTAGCAGGTCAGCAGAGCTGGAGAAACTCATGTTGAAGCAAAACGCCCCTACTTCCCCATTGCCCCCCCCTCCAAAAAACAAAAAAAAGGAATAATAACAATATTTTCCCATTAATTTCTTGTTTTAATGTTTTGATAATTATGTTACCATCTGTTCTATCTTCACAAGTAGGGGTGTTCATATGGGCCGGGTTTAACCGGCCTGGATTGATAACCGGATACCCGGATTCAAAATCCAATTTCCGGATCACATAACACGGGCCACATACCCGCTTTTGGCAAACCGGATGAATATGGGCTGGATATCTGCTTTAATGCGGAACCCGCTTTTTTAAATCCGGTCTTTTAAAATAAACTTCAAAACGACACTGTTTAATATCTATTATTAAAAATTTGTTTTGTTTGTTTTTATATAAATCTTGTATTTACTTATTTTTAATAAAGATATTATATAGTATTTATGTACTCTTATGACTATAAATATTATTTCTTTTATTTAATTTTGAATGACATTTCAAAAATGCCTTTAAAAATAAATAAGGCTGCATGTACAATATCATATTTATTTAAATAGTCTCAATATTTGATTCTCTTTTTTCTACAAAATTTAATATCATTCGACTTAAAGAAAATAATTCATTCATTCATGTAGAGTGTCATATACTATATAAAGTTCTATTTTATCATGTGCGTGGATGGATATATTCTGCACTTTTTTTCCCTTAGCATATATATGTTTTGACATACTGATCAAACATGATTTTCATGACATAGAGTACTGTTATGTGTTCATATAATAGGAGGCATATAAATTGGGTTGAGAGTTGGAAGATTATAAAGTAATGTAGTGTGGAACCGTGGAAGTGATGTAGTGTGGTGATGTTTCTTTAATATTGTTTTTAGCTATTAAATGTTCTTTCAAAGCACTCATATAATTTATTTTAATAAAAAATGCAATAATTGTTTTAATAAAAAATAAGCTTTTCAAAAGAAAAGAAAGAATGGAAAAAAAAAATCCGGGTTCAAATCCAGAATCTGGAATCCGCAGTTTTAAAACCTAGATTGATATGGGTTCCGGCCCAGATTTGAAATCCGGTTCCAGATCAAGATACCCGGATTTCCGGATCCGGATTTGAAATCCGGTTCTGGGTTAAGATACCTGGGTTCCCGAATCTGGAACCCGGGTGCACAGGTATTCACAAGTGGTATGATCTCCATTCTCCACAATTTATCTGAAGAAAAGAAACTGGTGATTTTTTATTAGAAGCTAGCTGTTGATGTTTGGCACGTTGAAAACTGGATTTGTGATGCATGGACTGTAGTGTTCATGTTTGTGGTCATGTGTTTGATTTTTAATATACTAAGTGCTAGATATTTATTTATTATTTGTTTTATAAGTTTCTAAGAGCATTGGTATTGGACTTATCAAATGCAAATTTGATGGTCTTACAAAAAATAATCCTATATTGGACTCATCAAAACTTACTAACTCAAACTTTGAGCTATAATATTTGAGTATCATCTTTCATATTTCAAGGGTTAAGATTTACCCATCAAAATATTTTTTTTATTACCTTTTTATATGTTTGTTGGATGAATAAATTATAGATGTGTTTCCAACTACGACCTAGTTAGCTCTTGTCTCTTGTATACCATCTTGTGTACTTGGGCTTTGCCTACTCTATTAATACAATTGTTTACTTATCAAAAAAAAAAAAAAAGTATAGATGTACTTTTTGGTTTCATGAATTATATATTATATTATTATTTTGATTATTACTTGTTATTACCCTATCAAAAAAATATTATATTATTATTTTGATGAATCTGATGATGAATTAAATGTGGAGTTATGAATGTGGAAGTATTGGTTTTACATTAAACTTGTACTTTCCATCAAACTTTGAAGGAAATTTTGATGTAGCCAATACTAATGCTCTAACAGAAGAATATTTTTTAGGCAATTGATGAAGCTGAGGATGAATGGAGCCAACATAATGCAAAGAAGCTCATTGATACAAGCCAAAAGGGGTTGCGTGGTTCAATTCCCAAAAACTTTCCGTACTTCCATGTTGAGTTTGGTCTGTACAAGGGATTTGTCCATGTTATAGATGACGAGAAACGGTTTAAGAGCAGCCTTGGCCTTAATGTCATAAGAGGCATGCTTCAGTTGCCGGAGGAAGACATGCATCGTCGCAGAAGGTACGAGTCCATTGAAATTCAGAGAGCAGCAGTTAAAAGCTTTGTCCAAGACTGGGAACCTTTTGATTGGACAAAACAGCTTCAGCAGACATCGTGACACTGTCGAAGCACACAGTTAGAAACTTGGAACTCATTGCTCGCAGATGTATCTTCCATTCAGGAATCAGGATGCCACTAGCTAGCACAAAAGGCACTCGTTTCCACATAAATATCCTCCTCACGTCTATAATCTGTAAGAGCGTAAAAAGGATGAATGTGAAAGAAATTAGGCACTAGAATGGAAACCCCACAATATGTTCTTTCAGTTCTTATGATCGGCGGTCTTCTTTCTTGCCATAGCAACTGTGATTTTGTCAAGCTGAATAGTTAGGGAGATGGAATCCAAATTTAAGGGGAGTAATGGCAGCGTTCGTAGGAGTTAAATAAAAAGAAGCTCAATCCGGACATGTAATGAATATCATAGTTGAAGGGGACACTCAAAGAACCATAACAGAGCATTGACAAAAGCAGAAGATACTCAAGGTTGGATAGCAGAAGGCATCAATAGGGACACAAAACTAGTGTTGAACAATTTTGTGGCTTGTAAAGTAGTGAAAATACATTGATATCAGAATCAATGCGGGCATGATATTTTGCACAATGGGCAGAATCTAATAATGTAATTGGAAGCATACTACTGATTAAAATTCCAACGCGATTATTGGACTTTCAGATCCCCCAGTTGTAACAGTTTAAAGTAATAGTGATGCTTGTAATTTTCATAAATAGTTGTAACGGCTTAAACATTACCTATTAAAGAATGTAATTTTCTGAGAAAATAGAAAGAATAGAACAGAGAGACAGACAATTCTAAGTAGACTATGGACAAGGAGGAATGCTCTAGTTTTTTACAATAAAGTTGGAAAGTCCAGCGATGGTGTTTTGGGCAACGAGCTGAGGCTAAAAAGAATATTTGCCAGCACGGAACTAACTCCGTGACCATCAGACAGAAAGAAAGGGCAGGAGTGTGATTAGACGGGAGATGTTCTGTTTTCACTGAGCTCCAGCATTGATGCTCTTTTAAAGCTTACAACCGGTGAAGCTATGGCCTTGAGAAAAGCAATGATCCTATGTTCTGGCCTAAGCCTTGAGGAAAGCAATGATCCTATGCCAGAAAGTAGTAAAAGCTTCAAATACTCGTCAAGAAATATGGGCTGAGGTTGGTCCATTGATCCAAGATGTTCCAACTCAAATGATCAGACTTGGATGGAAGAATGCCTTTTGCAAGCTTTAAATCATTTGAATTAAAATTTATCGCATTAATTGAATGTGACTTCTTGGTTAGATGGTGGATTTTGTCCTATCTCGTCTCTTGGCCATATTCGTATCAGCAAGAATAAATAAAATATTATCCATTTCACTTCAGAATTGATAATATCATATCTTTTTGGGCGTGGGGTAGTGCCATTAGTGGGATTTTGGTGTCTAATGTCTTTGTTTGGTTATTATGTTGCGGGTTTAGTTTGTGAGGCTCCTTTTTTTTTTTTTTTTTTTCTGAAATGAACATACTTCATTAGTAGGAAATCAAGTAAGAGGAATACAATCATATGTTACAGCCTCAAGGACCTCGGCTGGACCATCTACAAACTAGATCCTCTCAATCTCAACTCTCATGCCCAACTTAGCTGCTTTATGAGCAGCATTATTACAAAGGCAAGAATCGAATGCTAATTTCCACTAAAGGTTGGCACATAGAAAATGCTTTATATCAGCAGTTAATTGGCATAACCAGGAGCCATCTTCTTCCCTTGAATAAACTGCATCCACCACAGCCTTGGCATCCTCCTCGAAGATGACATGCGTTAAATTCAACTCTAAACATAACCTCATTACACGAAATAAGGCCAGAGACTCAGCATGACTAATAGAGGACACATGATTCTGATTGCCAATCAAGGTTGCTCTTATTGTGTTATCGCTGGCTCGAAGAACAATCCCAATGCCTATGATGCCATTGACCTTTCAAAAGCTGCATCCAAGTTACATTTAAGAAAAGGATCAATTGGTGGTTGACCCCTTGCTGCCTCCCAGTTGCTTGAGATGAATTGTGTTGTTGTGCTTGCTTGAGCAACTATAGTTCTGTAATGGCCGAATCAATAACGGCAGAAGGGTGTTGGAATTTATCATTAAAAACAGATGCACATCGGCGTGTCCATAACTGATACATAATAACACAATGAGTTCCAAAGACTTTGTAGACATATTAATCAGCATCTCGGACAGGTGGCTAAAACTTGTGAAATTACAATTCCATTTTCGAATTGGACTTCTGGAGTCTCCCCACACATCCCACTGCTGAACGACAGGACCATAAGGCATGCAAGGCTGATTCCTCATCTCACATACAAATGGGACAAATACTGCTATCGAGAATTTGTTTTCTTTGCAAGGCAGCTTTAGTAGGTAGAATTCCATGCAAAGCTTTCCAAACAAATTGTTTAACCTTGCCCGAGATGTACAACTTCCACAAATTTTTCCAATGTGCAGAAGCATGTCTTGTAGTGGAGGATTCTGCTACATTACTAGATCGATGAGTGGTGACTTTGAAATATGCACTTTGGATGGAATAAACACCACTATTGGATTCCATCCAAATCATTTTATCAGCAGCTCAGAAGCTACAAAGGAGAATACTTAGAATGATAGAAGCTTATGTATCATTAAAAACAAACCTCACAAGATCTTGATTTTAGCGTTTTCTATCATTATCAATCAAACAGTCTATTGTTGCCTCAGGATCAAGAAGTTGGACCGGAGATTAAACTTGATAAGATGTTGGGCACGACAACCATTATCTCTCAAAATCTTAATGCATCTGCCATTACCAACTCGCCATGCAACTCCTCCTTTCAAAAGGTCTATGCTGGACATTAGGATTCTTCATATAAACGACGGTGTTGATCCCAACTGAGCATGCAATGAATCACTATGCCGATAGTATTTACCTTTGAAAACTCGAGCAATTAATGATGTAGGATCAGTCAGAAATCTCCACAGGTTCTTGGCTAATAAAGCAGCGTTAAAGCAAGTAAAATCTCTAAAGCCCAACCCTCCATTACTCTTAACTCTGCCCAGTTTCTTCCAGCTATGCCAATGTATTCCTTTGACATCTTTCTTGTGGCTCCACCAGAAGTTTGAAAGTAAAGCTTCAATTTCTTTGATAACAGTACCAGGCAACCGAAATACACTCATGGTGTATGTTGGTATCGCTTGAAGGGCACTCTTAATAAGAACTTCCTTCCCTGCAGCCGATAAAAAACCAGTTTTTCAGCTATTGATTCTCTTCAAAATGTGCTCCTTTAAACCCCTAAAAGTGGAGTACTTTGACCTGCCAACAACTACTGGTAAGCCCAAATATTTATTAAAATTGTTGCACACCGTACCTGCTGAGTTCTGCAAGAGGAAGTGTTTAGTTATGGGCTTGGTGTTTTTGCAGAAGAAAAAATTGGTTCTCTTGATTGATAGTGTAGGGCCTAATTAAACCAACAAGCCTGAGAGCCCATCAGAATAAGAGCAAATGATAAGGTAGGCCCAATTACTTATCCACGGGATGGATAAGTATTGAGCCCTACATAGGCACGTATGAAAACTAACACTCAACCCTCACCATTATCTGCGGGATTCCACGCAGATACGAGATCATGTCAATTACGAAAAGATGGCGTGTGAAAAGAATCCTCGCAAAAGATAAGTATCATCACAAGACCTATATAAATCAGGTAACTCTCCATGTAGAGTTAATCCAATTTTCTCCCTTGTTCTCTAATTTCTTCTTGATAACTAGAAAATTCACTGACTTAAGTATCGGAGCTTTCTCAGGTGAAGATTGCCGGATCTTTTCAACTTCTTGTAGGTGAACGGTTGTAGGAGGGGAGCGAAACACGTCCTTAACATTGACGCCGTCTATGGAATACGCTTACGGACTATTAACGTGGTTCTCGCATGTCGACTGTAACTTGTTCTGTAGCGAGCCGCACAACAAAAGCATCCATGGAAGCACGATTAGCAGCAACCAGGGAGAGACTGAAGAAGGCGTTAGACGCTCTGGAAGCGTTGCAGAAAGAAAATGAGGAGTTACAATAGAGGAATGTTGAAACCAATGAGCCACCCTACTTGCTCACAATGAGCAAGGTGAAGGAGAAGCAGATAGCAATGCTGAGGCCAAACAGAAACGCATAGAGAAACAAAAGATGCACGACGAACTGAAGGATCTAGCGAGAAAATACGAGGAAATAGCAAGAAGGATGGGGGGATCTTCGTCGATCAACTGCCTGTTGAACCTGACCGACATGCCATACAACGAGTAGATTATGGAGGTTCCACTCCCGCCGAAATTTAAAGTTCCCCAGATAGACCTGTACGATGGATTCAAGGATCCAGTAGACCATCTAGAGAATTTCAAAGCCCACATCACGCTCCATGGTTTCCCGGGGGAGATTGCTTGCCGAGCCTTTCCTCTGACCCTGAAGGGGATAGCGAGAGGATGGTTTGGCACTCTCAAACCAAGGTCGATCGATAGTTTTGAACACCTGGCCAAACAGTTCATAACCTAGTTCATGCCTAACAGAAGGCGCCGGCGCCCAACTGCCTACCTGCTTACGGTCAAACAAAAAGAAGATGAAGACTTCAAGAGCTACCTCACCCGCTTCAACAAGGAGCGGTTGATGACAGAAGATCAAGACAAGAAGATTATTTTGGCCGTTCTCCTAGGCAGAATTTGGCCACAAAACCCATTTATGATGGAGCTGGCTAAGAAGACCCCTTCCACCCTCAGGGAATTCATGGATCAGGCGGATACTTTTGTTAATGCCGAGGACACATTGCAAGCCTTGGTAGAGCCACGGAAGGAAAACAGAAGAGGCGAACAAGATGATAAAAGGCTTGGAACAAGTCGGCGAGAAATGAGGAAAGAAAGAAAGCCAGATCGGAACACCAGGCTGATACATAATAACTTAAGTGTTAGAGAAGAGGTAGAAGATAGGAGTGAAAAAAAACAGCACCAGATAGACGGACAATACTGTAAATACCACCAGACGGGTTCACACTAGACAGAGGACTACACGACCATGAAAAAGTGGGTCACTGAACTGGTGGGAATTGGTGAGTTGGAATGGATGATGGCAGAACGGTCAAAATACAGGCGACGTCGAGAGTCTAGGCTAGAGGATAAAAGAAGTGCCAACCCCGAAAGTAGGCGCCGGGGTAATGACCGCTGAAACAATGGCAACTGGGCAACAAAGAAAGGAGACGAGGACAGAAACAGGATGCCCCCGAGAGGTGGCAGGAACAAATCGCCCCAAAGAGGTGGCAAAAGCAGATCACCCCCAAGAGATGATAGGAATAGGGCACCTATCGGGGAAATCTGAACAATAACAGGGGGCTTTTGCTGGAGGCGGAATATCCACATCCAGCCGAAAGGCGTATGCACGAAAAGCGAGGTATGAGAAAGTTTTTTTGGCTGATAGGGCCCCCAAACAACGGAAACTTAGTGATGATCAAATAGTAATATCCTTCGGAGAAGAGGAAAGAGAGTGGGTTATATATCCGCATGATGACGCTCTAGTGGTCCCCCTCGTCATAGCTAACTACACGACCGGGCGAGTGCTGATTGATAATGGGAGCTCTGCCGATATACTGTTTTGGGAAGCATTTAGCCAGATGATCGATGGTGATCGACTACAACCTTCCTCGATGCCATTGAAAGGTTTCTCCGATGAAGCAGCCCAACTTATTGGGGCCATCACACTTCCGATGACCGCCGGGACTGGAGAACAAACGGCCACCACCTTGATCGACCTTTTAGTGGTCAAAGCTCCCTCCTCCTACAATGTTATATTAGGGAGACCAACATTCAAGCGGCTTAGGGCAGTAACCTCTACTTATTATCTCAAGATGAAGTTCCCAAGCAGAATCGGGGTGGGAGAGTCAAGAGATGAGCAGGTGCTGGCTCGAGAATGTTATGTGCAAGAACTGTAGAAGAGTGGAGGCGAGATCTGCACCGTGGAATAGATGAAGAGTACGTGCATACCACCCCTTCCACCACCCATGGCAGGAACCCAGGAAAAGGACGTGGAGGTTAGAGATGAGCAGAGTCAGCAGCAAGCCGAGATCAATGATCCTTTGGAGCTCATAACTCTATTTCCTGGAAACAACCGTACGCATTGGTACAAACGCCCCCCCCCCCCCCCCCCCCCCGGGCGGCAGACAGAGAGAATTTGAAATAGTTGTTGATGGAACACAAAGACGTGTTTGCACAGAGCCATGAAGAGATGCCTAGAGTGAATAATGCCATCATTTAACATTGCTTGGGTGTAGACCTTACACACAAGCCGTTGCACCAAAAAAGGAGATCATTCAGTGCGGAGAAATACGCTACCATCAGCTTGGAAGTCAAGAGACTATTCGCCGCCGGTTTTATCAAGGAAGCCTACTACCCAGAGTGGTTGTCTAACATAGTACTAGTGAAAAGAGCCATGGTAAATAGAGGATGTGCATAGACTTCACCGACCTCAACAAGGTTTGTCCAAAAGAATAGCTTCCCTCTGCCACATATCGATCTCGTCGTGGATGCAATGGAGGGACACCGAACACTAAGTTTTATAGACGCCTATTAAGGACACAACCAGATTCAGATGCAGGCAGCGGATAAAGAAAAGATTGCATTCATAACAGATTGTGGGTTGTATTGTTATCAAGTGATGTCGTTCGGATTAAAGAATGTAGGAGCGACTTACCAGAAATTAGTCAACCGAATGTTCACAAAACAGATAGGGAAAGCCATGGAAATCTATGTGGATGATCTCTTGGTGAAAATCAAAGAGCCCACCTAGCACATCAAAGACCCGAGAGAGGGGTTTAGTGTACTACACCAATACAAAATGAAGTTAAATCCTTCCAAGTGTGCCTTTGGAGTCGAGTCAGGAAAGTTTTTATGGTTCATCGTATCTGAAAGAGGGATTGAGACTTCTCCAGAAAAGATAGAGGCCATAATCAATATGAAGCCGCCGGAAAACTTGCATGAGACACAACGACTAGCAAGGAAAGTGGCCGCCCTAGGCAGATTCATAGCAAGATCGACGGATAAGTGTATGTCTTTCTTCCACGTGCTATGCAAGACACATCCTTGGAACAAAGAGTGTAGTGAAGCGTTCAAAAGATTAAAGCAATATCTAGCCAATCCACCCCTTCTGAAGCAACTGGAAGAGGGCGATATACTCTGTGCGTATCTAGCCATTTCATCATATGTAGTATCTAACATCTTGGTAAAGGAAGAAGGAGCCGTCCAACACCCCGTATACTACGTGAGCCGAACCCTTAAAGAAGCGGAAGTACGGTTTCCCAAGATTGAAATGCTAGCTTTCGCCTTGGTAATGGCGGCCAGAAAGTTTCGCCCATACTTTTAAGCCTATACAATAAGGGTGCTAATGGAGGCACCGCTGACAAAAACCCTGAGGAAACCAGAATGCACAGGGAGGTTGATAGGATGGTCGATTGAGTTGAGTGAATTCAACTTGAGATACGAGCCAAGGAAGGCGATGAAGGGACAGGCATTGCAAACTTTGTGGCGGAATTCTCAGGTTTCCCCCTGGAAGTCCCAATAGCACCAACAAGCAAACCGTGGGTAATGTCATAGATGGTTCGTCCTGTAAGGCGGGTGGTGGCCTAGGGATACATTTTCTGAGCCCCAATAACAAAGAAAGGCATTACATGGCCACACTAGTGTTTAAAGTAACAAACAACAAGACTGAATACGAAGTGCTAGTCACTGGACTTTCTATAGCCGCCCAAATCGAGGTAACTGAGATAGAAGTCAAGTCGGATTCACAGATCATTGTCAACTAGGTGTTAGGCTTGTATACAACCAAAAGTGAAAAGTTAAAGAAATACCTGGGGCAAGTTTGGGAAGTGCGTGATCTTTTATCATACGTCATGATAGCCCAGATACCTCGGGCGGACAATGAGGTGGCAGATAGGCTGGCACGGACAGCTTCCGGAATGGAAGAAGCGCCTCTTCCTTGGCGAGTGAAGAGAAACATTATTGAAGCACCAACCATCGGCGTGGAAGTGGCAACGCTGAACTCCAATGTTCCCGAATGGGCAAATAAGGTACTGGAATACCTGATGGTAAGCAAAATACTAGAAGAACGAGAAAAAGCACGGAGAGTTAGAAAAAAAAAACGGCTAGATTCCTACTCATCAACGGGATTCTTTGCAAAAGATGTTTTTCTACCCCGTTGTTACGACGCATTTCATCCCAGGAAGTTCAATATGTCCTAGCAGAGATATATGAATAAATATGTGGGAATCACTCAGGGAGGAGAGTCTTAGCCAGAAAAGCAGTCAGAACAGGCTATTACTAACCTAACGCAATAAGGGACAAACGAGAGCTCACTAAGAAGTGTGTTAAATGCCAAGAGTATGCACCCGTGCAACATGCCCCACTAGAGGAACTGACTTCCATGATGGCACCTTGACCTTTTGCCCAATGGGGCGTGGACCTAGTAGGACCATTCCCACTAGGAAAAGGCAGAGTGAAATTCATGATAGTGGCCATGGACTATTTCACCAAATGGGTGGAAGCGGAACCATTGACCACTATAACCAGCCGAGTGGTGATAAATTCTTGTGGAAGAATGTCGTCTGTCGATTCGGAATCCCCCACAGCTTGGTGACAGACAATGGTCCGCAGTTTGACTCCGATCAGTACAGGGAATGGTGTGCCGAGCTGAAGTTAAAGCCAAGTATTCCTCGCCCGGTCACCCCCAGGCTAACGGGGTAGGCTGAGACAACCAATAAAACCTTACTCTTTATCCTAAAGAAGAGGGTCGCTGAAAAAAAGGGAGCCTAGGCGGACGAGCTCCCGGAAGGACTCTGGGCGTACAGAACAACAATTAAAACACCAACCGTGGAATCCTTGTTCACGCTAGCTTATGGGACTGAGGCGGTGCCACCAGTTGAAGTAGGATTGCCCAGCTACAGAACGAACCATTATTCGACCCATCAAAATGACAACAAGCTGGAAGAAAATCTGGATTTGATAGAAGAGGAAAGAGAAATAGCGGAAGACAAAATGTTATTGGAGAAAGTCACAATCAAGCGATACTTCAATAGGAGAGTGAAGCCCAGGACCTTCAAAATCGGGGATCTAGTCTTGAAGAAGAGTGGAGTGACAACCCAAAATCATGGAAATATGAGACCACAATGGAAATGAACTTGGTAGTGGCAAACTATAGGCCTGGGTCATACAGGCTAAAAGACAGTCAAGGAAACGAACTACTTCATCCATGGAATGTAGAGCACTTAAAGAAGTTTTACTAGTAGTGTCGTCAGTACTTTCATTTCAGTTATGCCTTTTATATTCCTCTAGTAGTAGTATTGTTGGTTCTTCATTACAGTGATTTTTGTTTTAGCATTCTTATTTCAGTTGAATTCTTAAATGATTATAATTATAACATTCGTATTTGTTACTTCGAGAATCCTGGTGTTTGCCCATTTTCAACTCCACTGATTCTCATGCCCTGTTTAAAGTGATGGTAATTACTTGTGGCATCACTTACAAAAAATAGGGGGCGCGCGGAGGTCAATAGACCACGCCACCCTTGAACACCTATACCGAGTTATCACACTCGAAGAATTCCTTACTAATAAAAGACCCACGATGGTCTAACCAACTCGCAGGGTTAAGGGAAAGGTCACGGACTTTCTCAAACCAACCTTAAACACCAATAACAAGTAACAATGCTCACAAGTGTCATATAGAAAAATGAGCGCAGAGGCAAATGACCCCGCCAACCTTAAACACTAATGGCGAGTTACAATACTCGTGGTGCTAATGTAAAAAGGGGCGAAGAGGTAAATGACCCCGCCAACCTTAAACACCAATGACGATTTATGACACTTGCGGTGCTAACGTAAAAGGGGGCGAGAGGCAAATGACCCCGCCAACCTTAAACACCAATAACGAGTAATAGCACTCGTAGGTGCCATATAAAAAAATGGGCGCAGAGTCAAATGACTCCACCATCCTCAAACACCAATAACACTAGCGATGCCATGAGAAAAGGGAAAGGTCAAGGACCACCCCGCTAAGAGATCCACAACAAGCAATCCAGCTTGCGGGGTTGAGGGAAAGATCACGAACTGTCCAAATAATTGAGACAAATACTTGAAACTATCAAACTGCGAGTCAAGCATACAATATTAAAGCAAGTACTAGATGTTATTTGCAAAAAAAAAAAAAAAAATTTGATTACAAATTGAGGTTACAATGTGCAATTACAAAAAGAATAAAATAAAACGAAGAATACAAGCCTCAAATCAAGGGGCATCGCCTTCGCTAGGTGGCAGCAATGGAGGGACGTCCACAAAGGCGTTTGGAATTTCCTCGCGTCCGAAAGTATTAGTACCGCGGCAGGCTGCCATCTCGAGAGAGAACAAGCTAGTATCGAGAGTTTGGAGGTCCGTAGCAAGATCAGCCAAGAGGCGGTTTCTAAGGTGCACAATACCAGCACCGTGACCAAAAGTGAAGGTCGTGTCCCTAACCTGAGGAGCCATAGCCAAGTGGGCCCAAAGACAGGCAGTTTTCACCTAGGCAATAGCCATCTGGTCTGCTTTCCTAGCTAGATGTCCGTCCCTGGCCAGAGCAACCAAGTTGGCCTTCTTAAGTTCTTGGTCCATGTTCGCACGGTTTGCCTTATACCTCTGGTGACATTCTCGAAGTTCAGCCAAAGAACCTTGCGCCTCGGAAAGGTTTTGAGTTGTAAGGTGCGCTTTCTCCAGGGCGTTTAGTAAATCCTTGGTCAGATCATTACACATTTCCTACGAACTGGCAAGCTCTTCCTAGACTGAGTTTAACTCTCTGCTACGGGAGAGAAGCTCGGAGTTCAAACGAGCTAACTCAGCATTATAGGTCAGCTGAACTTCAGAAAGCTGTGCCTTTGCCAGGTCCCTTTCAAACTGCAAGACCTGGTGGGAAAAGTCATCCCTGATCTTCACCTATTGAGCAAGGCAAACAACATCCCGAATCTCAAGGACCTCGCTGTCATGGAGCTCTAGCTCCCCATGAAGAGAGTTAGCAAAACCTTCCGCCTGGTCCAAGTGGAGTTCGAGCTCCCTATTTCTCTCAACAAGGGCTTCCAATTTCTCCTTGTCGGCTTGCCACCTCTCTTTCATCTCTTCTTCCCTTCAAACAAAATCAGCCACTATGCGTGTCGCCAAATTGTCAACACCCTGTGAGAAAGAAAAGAGAACCAAAGTAAGTAAAAGAGAAAAAGGGAAGAGATAAGAGAAACTTAGATACGTTGTGAGGTTACCGTTGAAAACCAATCCTTTAACTGGTTGGCCATCTCCGTAACGATGTCGGCTTGAGCAAGAATAGACGAGAAAGAAGCACCCCCGCTGCCGTCACCCCGAGTGTTTTCAATGGGGTCACCAATCCTCTCAGCTGCCAGAGTTCCATAGGCTTAGGAGCCGTATTCGCCACTTGGCCCAACAAATGCCCAGAGCCAGGTAGCTCCTCAGGACGAGCTGCTTCCTCCCGTTCTGTATGGGCGCCCTCCCGAAACAAGTTATCCAACTCCTCTTCTGTAAGAGAGTCGGGATCCCCACCAAACGAAGACGCGGGAAGAGGGATGGTCGAGAGACACTCTCCACTACCAACCAAAGATGGAGTGTAGCCTCCAGATATGGTGGTTGGGAGAGTTTTTAAGTCAGACTGGCCAAAGACCAAGTCCCATCGAGAGCAGGAGATTGGAAGCCTTCTTGACCACTGGGCTGGGCGCTAACCAAATTCTCCTCCATTCCACTATGAGCAGTTTCAGATGAAGATAGTGAGCGGACATCGGAACCAGTAACCCTTTCCAATTGAAGGGCGGCCGCCACACCAGAGGGCATATTGCCACCCCTCACTAGGCCTTCGGTAGTTAGAGGCACGAACATAGAAGCAGACTCCAGAGGACTAGTCCAGAGAGGCGCCTGGACTTGGAACGTGACGACCAGTTCAAAAAGGGCAATGCTGGCCAGGCCTTCCCTATTCCCCAAGACAGTGGAGCATGGTCTCGTGGAAGAACCACCAGAGGCGGTAGGCGCAATAACCACAGGCGAGGAAAGTGTTATGGCCTGACCGCCCCCTAAAGGAGTTTTAGACTCTTAGGGCAGTTGCTTGCAGGCGTCTGCTGAGGGCGCCAAGTCCCCTGTTGAAGATGGGGGTGTAGGTCCGCTCCGAACTTCCTAGACGGACACTTTTTCTCTAACCCTCATTGTTTTTCTTCTTGGATCTTCTCTCTTTTTTGCCTTTGCTTGCGTCAATCTTCGACTGCTTTTTCTCCTTTGGCCCTTCCTTCTTCTCCCGCACAACAAGAGCACCTCTTGTGGCCTTTTCAGAGAGAACTGGTAGAGGGGCAGGAATAACATATGTGATTGTAAAATCACGCCCCTAAACAAAGGAGCTGTTGGGAGATGATAATAATCGATCAATATGGGCAGAAGACTGCAGTTTATCGATCCAAAAATCGTCCGGATGGTCAGCAGCCCAGGCGCGAGTAGCATTAATCCGAGCTAGCTCTCGGCGGGACAGTGGAGGCATGAGGGCCCACAGACATCGGCTTTCAGGGATAGGGCGCCAGATTGCTCTAACTAGAAAATCCCTGAAGACCTCCTCTTGGGCAGGAAACTCCTACCTCTAGCCGCTGATAAAAAAGAACATTGTGGTCCACGTCTTGGCATTGGAGTACCGGCCTTCAAACAGAGCCAGGGATTGCCCTTTCTCCTTTTTATGAAAACCGGCCACACGACCCTTGGTAGCCGCCCTCACATCACGAAAAACTAAAAACTCCCGAGCAGTCATGTCAGGATAAAGATTGCGGAGGGGCTTCAGGAACATCCGAAAGATGATGCAAGCACATAAATAAGCCCTCAAGGCAAAATGATGAAGTTAAATAGGGGCTAGTTCCAAGAGATCCAAGATGTCACGAAGAGGGCGGTGAAAAGGGAGCTTCAACCCATTAGACAAGAGGGCTACAGAGATGGCTACCCAACTAGAGAATCCTTCATCATCACAACATCCCGACTCAGGAGCTTTCATCATGACTGAACTTGGGATATTAAACTTCTCCCGAATCCCAGCTAAATATTTCTCTCGGACGCTCGAACGCCACGAATATCTATCGAATGTTGTACCCTTACGAATGTCAAAAGGTTGAACCGATCTGCTACCTTGGTTAGCTATGAAGTTGTTAAGAGGGAGATGGAACGAACAAGAAAGGAGCAAAAATAGGAAAAGAGCAAGGAACGAGAAAGGGACAAGAACTCAATGAACAGAAAGAAGGGGGAAAAGAGAGAGAAATGGGTATTTAAAGGAAATGACGATTGTGAATGCCAACCGACGGGGGCATAATGATCTGACAATAAAAGCAAGGGAATAGCTGTTTGATAGAAAATAACTGTCACACGATAACTCCCACCCGACTGCCACGTTTAGCTAATGAAAAGATGAAAGGACTGCAAGTACTCGATGGTTCATAGGAATTTATGAGTTCCTAGGCATATCATAGCGGGAACCTAGACATTTAAAAGCCAAAACAAATTGAATTTCCTACGTCTCGAGGCGAAAAAAATTCGTGACGTAGCTATAGGGCCTATTTAAACCAACAAGCCTGGAAGCCCATCAGAATAAGAGCAAATGATAAGGCAGGCCCAATTACTTATCCACTGGACGGATAAGTATTGAGCCCTGCATAGGCACACATGAAAACTAACACTCAACCCTCACCATTATCTGCAGGATTCCATGCAGATATGAGATCACGTCAGTTACAGAAAGATGATGCGTGAACAGAAATCCTCGCAGAAAATAAGCATCATCACAAGGCCTATATAAACGAGGTAACTCTCCATGTAGAGTGAGTCTAATTTTCTCCCTTGTTCTCTAATTTCTTCTTGATAATAGAAAATCCATTGACTTAAACATCAAAGCTTTCTTAGGCGAAGATCGTCGGATCTCTTCAACTTCTTGCAGGTAAACAGTTGCAGGAGGGGAGCGAGACACGTCCTTAACATATAGTAACCAGATGCCCTCTCATACTGAGCAAGAATACTCTTCACCGTGTACCACTCATCTATATTTGCCTGAAAAAATACCACACAATCATCGGCAAATAGAAGATGGTTGATTTTAAGACCTCCTCTCGAAGCTGAAATTCCTTGGATATAACCATCATGTGCTGCTCTTTGAGACAAAAAAAGTCAATCCTTCCACACAAATCAAGAAAAACTATGGGGACAAAGATCAACTTGTTGTAATCCCCTTGTAAGAACAAAACTATTCCATGGCACCCCATTTACAATAACCAAGTAAGAAATGGACTTAACACAAATCCTGAGCAATCGGGTCCATTTCAAACCAAAACCCAACTTTAGCAACAAAGATTCTAAATATTTCCATTCAATACGATCATAGGCTTTAGATATGTCAAGTTTTAATTCTACAATTTACAGCATCACCAAAATCATTATATTTGACCCAATCAACCAAATAAGTTTCTTAACAATGTGGAAGCAAATGTTAATACTTAGTTCGTGTGAAGTTAGGAAAACTAGTTATTGGATAGTTTTGAAATATATATAAAAAATATACGCATAGTCTAACTTGATATCATCTATATAAAACTTGATGGTTACTTCAAGAATTTTAATAACATGATATATGACTATTGATAAGAGAGAATATACACACACTCTCTCTCTCTCTCTCTCTCTCTCTCTATATATATATATATAGATAATTACATTTATAAGTAATTGATGTGATCAAGAGTTCTACATGGATTAGAATAGCTTAATTAATTTAGGATCGCATTGTGCATGTGAAGGTGAGGAACAATGGATTTTGTGGGAATGCCCTCGTGCACACATTTTCCACCACATTTTGTCACGTTGCACCCATCGGTAGGATGGCCCCTTTAAACAGCAAGAGTGAAGCCCTTGTTGTTTTCGTAATTCTACTTAATTCATTTCATTTCGTTTCATTTCATTTACTCATTAAATTTTTTCAAATTTCAGCACAAAATGAAATAAGCAATTTAACATTATCAAATTTTAAAATAAAAATAAAAATAATATATATTATAATAATATTTTATTTAACTTTTAATTTTAATTTTAACTAATTTCATCTCATCTCATTTAATCTACAAAAACAAGCGAAGTTAAATCAAATGTAAACTACACTCTACAGAAAAATATTTGACCCTAGCATTGTTCATCCAAGCCGAATTTTTTTCCAACTCAATTTGAAACCTAAAAAATTGAGTTTCAATTCCAAGTTTCAGCCCGAACAAAACCGAATCGGAACCCAGATTGCATGAGGAAAGTATAAAATCAGAAACCCCAAAAAAAAGGACAACACAAATTTCTATCAAGCAAGTATCCAAATCAGTGTTTTAAATGCTGTATGGTATCGACTGGTATGGTCGGTATATGCCGTATCGGTCAGTTGGGCGATACGGTATACTACCTATTTTGTACCGGTTCAAATACCGGCCTGTATTTCGGCTTGTATTTCGACCATATTGGATTTCGGTCTTTTATCTTTTTTTTTTTCATTTTTTCTATTTTTTTACCTCAATTTAGACAAGATTAATTACATATATATATTTTATGTATAATTTATTCATATATTACTATTATTTTAAAATATAATTTATATATGTATTTATATATATATACTTTATTTATGTATAGATTATTTTAAACAGTATTTAAAATAGTATCAATATCGAAATATTTTATTTTAGTACCTTGATCAATACGCTTATCGATACTTTATTTTACATTGATCTACATTTGTTGCTGCAAATGCTCGAAAAAAACGTCCTGCTCTACAGCCATATAATTATCACATTGTAACATCCGGGTCCTAATTTTGGACTAGAAAGTATCATTGTTTTTAATTATTATTATTATTATTTTAGCAGACATCGTGACAATGTCGAAGCACGCGGTTAGAACTCATTTCTCTGTTGCATTCCCGAACGAAAAAGAATAGGAATGACTTAGATATTGACTGCAGAGAAGGTGTACCTAACAAGGGGTTTTGTTGGTTCTATCTTAAGCCAACTTTAATTCCAAGGTTAATATGTGTAACTCTGAAGCATAAAATGAGCATGTAAAATTTTGAAATTAAGAATCGCATTAAATTCTGAGAAGAAATAAAATTAATTGTAAAATAAATAAATAAACAATAAATGAATAATTAAAAATCAGCAGAGAAAATCATTTTTAGCTGCGTGTCAAATAGAAATAATTGGTACTGGGAATTGTATGCATTACAGTGTTTTGTTATGATTGGTATGGATAATGTATGGTTCTATAGAAATTAAATTGTGCATGACTCTCTAAATATTTCTATAGAACAACTTGTTTCACGAGTAAGCCATTCATTGTAATGCCTGGGATTCGGAGGAACACAAAATTGAGGTCGAAAAAAGATGAACCCTCTCTCCCTTTAGAAAATCCTCAATTACTTTTGATGTGGCAGTGAGATCAAATGGTGACACCTCCCAGTTGCAATTTGCAAATTACACAAAAGAGAAAGCATATTCATAGTAGCTGAACTTAGGGAGATGCAACCAAATTTAAGGAAAGCAATGACATCGTTTATAAGAGTTAGGTCTCGTTTGTTTTTTTAGATGAAATGAGATAAATTTAAGTAAAAATTAAAATTTGAATAAAATATTATTAAAATATATGTTTTTTTAATGTTATTTTTATTGTGTGATTTGAAAAGTTTGAAAAAATGAAATAAAATATTTTTTTTTTCGTAAAAGTGAACAAAACTTTAAAAGAAGCTTAATCCAGACATAAAATGGATTATCATAGTTGATGGAAATTTTAAAAAGTACTAATGTTTCTTTCAGCAGCAAGAGTAGTAAATGTAATCTACCCTCTACAGAAAAATAGTTGACCCCTGGTCTGTTGAGTGTTGAGTCTAATCCCCCCGCCCCCCCGATTGCAATCCACACCGACCGGCTGTTGATGTTTGAGAGGATATAATGATCCCATCTGTAGACTCCGAATTTGACATGAATGTGAATCCGATTAACAACGTTACTTTGTTTTTTTATTTTATTCTTTTTAATTGTACTTGAGGACAATGCCATACGTTTACCATAGTTTATAAATCCTGTTATTAAGGTTATACCAGGGGTAAATTAATTAACAATATTATATACAATTGTAGAGTGTCTAAATGTCGTATAATTATTTTGAAAAAGGGTAAGACTCATTATTAAAAAATTAATTTTTGTTACGTAAAATTTATATTTATTCAATTTTTTAAATTAGTTATGTAACGTTTATATATTCGATGATTGTAAATATTATTTTTCTAAATTAATTAGAATGCCATGAACGAAAGAGTACAATGCATGCATCATAATTTTATTTCAATTTATGGAGGGTGTTAAGGCATTATCAAGAAGGTTAAGCGGGAATAGTCAAGAATGGAGGCATGGGGCCTAGCTAGGCCATTCTTCGATGTAAACATCTAATTCTCCTTCATTTTGTTTTTCGTTTTTTGGCTAAGATATCAACATCTTTGGGACATTGCGAAAAATCCAATAATCCTCTTATTATTTAGCATAAGCAAGAAAATTACATTCTAACCGTTTTTTTTTTATGTTAACACACAATTGAAATGGGTTCAACTATGATGAAAAAAGTTTTCGTATTATAACCTTTTACAAGTATAATTAGTCTCACAATTAGTAATATATAGACACATAAAACTGGCAAATAACAAAACTCTTGATAGAATCTAATCTCCCAACTTCAATCCCAATATTAGTAGAATTATAGAAATAATGGGTTAAGATCATCTCAAATTGAAAAAAGAAAAGAAAATAGCTCAACCCATTAAAATGCCGCAAACTTAATATAACTTATAGTATATCATTAAGGATCAAATGGTACCTTGTATTTACTATTTACCTTACAAATCCCATTTCATTTGACTATGTATGACCACTTTGAACGGATGAAGTTTGAATTTTGGACTTTGTACGGATGGAATAAGATTCTAAATGGCGCTTCGTTTGTTTGAATTTTGGAGGTAGGATGTTTAATTATGGCCGAGTTAGTATTTTAATTATTTAATATTCTTCTACTTATTTAAATAAATTTCATATTTTGCAGCGTCAACCTATTTTATATTTATGAAAAAAATTTGATAGATGGAATTAAGAAATAATAAGAAGTAGTTTGCAACGATCTAATTTTACGTTGAGTCTAATATATAAATATTTAATTTCTAAATTATTAAATTAATCTCAAATTAAATTTTTTTTACAAGTTAAATTTATAACTTTTTTTTAATTTAATATTTCTTTATATATGAGATTTATAATTTTTTTAATCTTTTATAAATATATTTAAATTTATCTTAATATCTCAATATATTTTAAATTAATTTTATAAAATTTACTTTATTATTTCAACACATTATTACTCATAAAAAAAAAAAAATTCAAACTCAACATTCAAACCGAACTAAATCAGAACGGTGGTGGTAAACTGTAAAAGAGATGTACGTACATGCATGGCGTTAACATTTTCAAATTAAAGCTGCATTACGCCGTGAAGTGACGGCGTGAGCACCGATGAGGCACTGCAAAGCACATTTAAAAACAAAAACGCACTCGAAGACAGAGAGAGACAGACAGAGACAAAGAGACACTGGCAGCTTGATAAGGCAAAAGGGGTCTAGCACCGGAGACTGGTTGCCGGAGAGAGCGAGCATCCGTACTTTTCATTGACCGGAACATATCCGTGAGTTATTTACGGCATTTGCCATCCTCTTTGCTTCACTCCCTGCTCCTCTCGGATCTGCTAATCCCTCTTGCATGCCTGAAAATGCGCTCTAAATTTAAACAACATTCAATGCCTCGATCCGTGCGGTGTCGTTTCGTTGCTTGTTATTCTACGTTTCCTCTACCTCTCTCTGGTTTTGCCTTTCCTTTCATTCTGTCTCTTCACGGTGATTCGATTTGAAAAAATGTTGTTTATATATTTCAAGCTTGCTTGGCTGTTGTGAAAATGTAGGATATTAAATCAAGTAAAAAAAAAAAAATTGTTAGATTTATGATTCGATTAGTCTCTCCTTGGACCTTGTTTTATTTGGAATATAATCTCGAGGTTATATTCCTTTTATGTTTTCGTCAATCTACGATTTCAGAAGAACGGGAATCTCTGCTCAACAAAGACTAATGCATCCGTTTGCTCTGGTTGAGTTTAATTTGTTATGTGTGTTTTGTGTGTGTATGAAAACATACATATATCATGTGTTTATGCCGTAGAAATGCAGATTCAAGCTGGAATTTTTACATTTGCGTAAAAGATTTGTAGGCATATGGATGCTGTAAAGTTGAATCCATCAGATGAGTGATCTCCTATCTTGATTTGTTAAAGAATTACCGAAGTATTGGCTTTAATGATACAATGATCTCCCTGTTGCCAATATGCCACTTTGTCATTTACCATATCTGAGTGTGTGCCTGTTGTCTGTTATTTGTGCTGAACTTGCTTTACTCTTACAATATTGATAAAGAAGCAATACTTGTAACCTTCTCCCCAATCAAATGAAATCTCATTTCTTTTGAGCTTAGCCTTTTCTTTCATTCGTATTTATAATTTCTGTGATATTCTTTTTACTAAAAATTTACAATTTATATCAGCTGTGTTTGTGTGGTGAATGAAAACAATGTTCAAAAATCCACTTTCTATGATGAAGCTTTGGTCGAGCATATAGGAAGACAGTTGCTATCATGAATACCTGCTTGGGCATGGTACTAACCAAAATGTAATGATTACCAGACTTTCAAGTGTTTGTTTTTCTTTTTCTTTTGTTTACTACTCGAGGTACACCTTGTATTCTGTGATCTTTTAAATTATATAAAAAGGTCTCATGTAGTTTTGCTTTTTTCTCTTGGAAGAAGTTTCTACAAGATTAGTCGTCACTCTATTTCTTGGCCAATAGAATTAATTTTTCTAAAAGCTTATCAAATAGAATGGTATTGGATGCTACGTTATAGATATTCTTCGGATGTAATACTAATTTCTATCTACCATTTACATGATTCTAGTATAACCATGATCGCAATTAGCAACTTGGTAACTTGGAAATCATAAAAAACTTGGATAAGTTAAAGCAAGGATTGTTGGTTTGCATGCAGAGATCTTTGTGGCATAAAAGCATGGAACAACTAGTGAGAATGTGAGACTTATGTTTCTTTATTGCAGTGCCATGGGGATAGAAGTTTCAGATATTTGTATGGACAAGGAGCCAGATTGTGTCATAGTTTATGCAAATGGTGTTTCCCATGATTCGGATCATGAACCTGATCCCAATCATCATGATGGGCAGGAGTCGTATGAGACTATTAATGAGGGTCCTGAAATTCATAGTACAGAAGAGAGTACTGAAGCAAAGGAATATGATGTGAAGGAGTGTACCACTGAAAACTCAGTAGAGGTATCTGAATTCTGTCATAATGAGAAATATAAGGAAGAGCAGAATGTAGAAAACTCACATGTTAAAGCTGGTCTGCGTGAGGAAAGTATAAAATCAGAAACCCAGAAGAAAAAGAGCAATAATAAGTCACAAATTTCTGTCAAGCAAGCATCCAGATCTGTTGCTGCAAATGTTCGAACAAAACACACTGTTCCACAGCCATTTTCCCTAGCAACTGAAAAGCGTGCCTCATATGGATTTTCTCCTGGTGGTGCACAACCTGATTTTGGTACCCGGCTGAATAAATTGTCTAATGCAAACCATGTGAGACATCCAAATATCATAAAGCCCAATCAGGTAACTTCTGACCAATTTTGGATTTCTTGTAAAACTAACTTTTTGATAGAGAAATATCATAAACCACAGCCATCGAGTTATTTATATATTCTTTATCTTGAAATTTCTGTATGTTACTGCAGCAAATATCAGAACTGGTACCGAGGAAGCCACTGCAACCTAATAACAAGAAGCATCCTGATGAAGAAGATTCTTGTTCTGTTGCTTCCTCGTATCCTCTTACCCCTTGCAGTCTGAATTTACTTGTTTTACTTCATGCTTCTTTCCTATTTTTCTAGTGTCTCTTGTTTCTCTCCCAGTTATGAAATTTATTTCATTCCTTGACTTTGCACAGCACTGCAAGATCTGCAAGGGCAATTAAGTCCAAGCCAACTGTTGCATCAGCTCCAATATTTAGAAGCATGGAGCGTGCTGAGAAGCGGAAGGAGGTAGTTGCCTCTTCAGAATTTTACATATGAAGTTCCTTTTTAAGTTTGAATATAAGTATCGTGTTTATGACACTCCCTAAATGCAAAACCACACATCCCTACCATATTGCCATCTTTTCAGTTTTATTCAAAATTAGAGGAGAAACACCAAGCATTGGAAGCTGAAAAAAACCAAAGTGAAGCCAGGACAAAGGTAGGATACTCTCTCTAGCTACTTTAAGCCAAACTACTTAGTAATCTCTCTCTCTCTCTCTCCTCCCCCTCCCCCCCCCCCCCCCTTCCTCCTCCTCCTCCTCCTCCTCTTTTCAAGATGGTAATTAATTCTAGTATTATAGCTTTGCCTTTGTCCTCTCCATCAATTTTGAATTTTTAAGGAAGAGAAAGATGCAGCTATGAAACAACTGAGGAAGAGCTTAATGTTTAAGGCAAACCCAATGCCAAGCTTCTACCTTGAGGGACCTCCACCTAAGGTTGAACTTAAGAAGGTACTGCATGGACCCTTTCTCATTCTTATGCTATCATGTATAAGTGTAGGATCTTTCCCAGATTTAAATTCCTTTGTGGATCTCCTAGAATCTTTATGTTTAGTACTCTTTCCTCTTTTGTTTTACTTGGTTCTCCACTCTTGTGTACCTGTTCGAGTGCCTATAGGTTTGTTCTATTTTTTTCCCGCCTAATGAAGATTCTAGGAATTTTGAGCCAGTATATGAACTTCTAACTTCTTGCAGTTTACAATTAAAAAATGGCTGTCTTAATGTAGACAGAAGTAGGAAAAATCTATCATAACTGCTTGTCTCTTTATAAGTGATATATTGATTTTATTGCCTTTATGATTGGTAGCTGCCACCAACTCGTGCAAAATCACCAAAGCTTGGCCGGAGGAAGAGCTGCAGTAATGCAGTCAGTTCATCCAAGGAACACAAAGTGAAAGGAGCTTGTGCTTGGGAAAATCGTCAGAGCCTTGGTATTTACAAAGAAGAGACCACCACCAATGGCCCCAGTAATTTTTGGAATCGGAGCAACTTCCAGAATGGTAATGCCACTCGGAAATTCAATGACGAACCAAAAGTCAAAACGGAAGATATAAGCAAATCAAATGCAACCAAGGTAAATGGTCAGGGGGATGTGGACTATGATGTCCATTCTTGAGTTTCTGGTAAGTTTTCTAATTAAAAAAGGCAAATGGGCCTTCATTTTCTCTAGTTTTATTGTGACTGCTTAAACAATTAAGTTATTTCCTTAAACTTGCAAGGACTCGTTGCAGTGCTTTATTTAATGTATGATGTGTAAATTCTGTAAGTTATATTTATATAAAAAAGGACTCTTTTTCTTTGGCTGTAAAATCCGCTGAATTTGTATATGCTAGATCATTAAATGGAGTGCTTCGTGCTAGTGATTCCCATCTAATTAAAATTTTCTGAGCAGGATGACCTGATTAGGATTTTTATTTTTATTTATTCTTTTGGGATGTTGTACAAAATAGTATTATGTAACATAATTATCTAAGTTTTTGTCTCCAATGAAGATTCTGTAATGAAAGACCATTTTGCTTAGTAGTGTGGGAGGAGCATAGAGTTAAGCCTAAGGGACCCGTTAAGTCGTCCTTTGCTGCGTTGGAAATCCATTTTTTGCTTGATTATGGTGAGCCTCATTATGAAAAGCTCATAAAGCGAAAGCTTAAAAAAAGGGACACTACGGAGAATAAAGCACGTTGTTTCAAAGCTTCTTAGATATCACGCTGTGGCAAAGATGACTTTTCTGAGCGCACCATGCCCCGTTTATGGGAGCAAAACTTGCTGGTCAAAAAGGATGCTGGTTCCAGAATCAGATCTACTTTAAGTTCTTGATTCTCAGTGATTCTGATATTTTGTGTTTTTGGAGAAGAGTTTCCAAGATTAGCATTAAAACCATGTTTGGCTGCAGAGAAAAATTAGTTTGAAAATCGTAGAATTTTATTTTAATGGGGGGCAAGCTTAGGGAACCTCCATCCCAATATACTCACCAACTATGAACATCGCCTATCTGGGCTACGAAGTGCAAACCCAACTGTTCAAGTTCATCCCTCGTCAAATTGCAATACTTTTTGGTAGGAAAGAGGAAAAACATTTGTAGTAGTAGAATATATAAATATTGTATAATTATTTTAAAATGCCGTGTCATTTAGAAATAATTAATTTTTTAACCGAAAATTTTATTTTTTTTTAAATGATTGTGCACGGTTTATTTATTTTATGACTGCATTAGCATTACTTGGTAATAAAATATTTTGTGCAACATGCGGCCGTGCATGGTCTGTGTGGCATCCTACGTCGGCTTGTAGGAGTGTAAAAAGACCGAACCGGACTGGCGGACCGGACCGGACCGGTTGTCCCGGACCGGGACCGGACCGGATCGGTTGGAGTTCGGTCCGGTCCGGTCCAAAAAATATATGGACCGGAAAATTCCGGTCCGGTCCCGGTCCAAGGAGTTTATCCTCCTGGACCGGACCGGACCGGACCGAATCCTTATTTTTTTTTTAATTTTTTTTAAAAATATATGTATATATAAATAATAATATATAAATTTTAATATTAATATTAATATATAATATATACTCTTATAATATTAACATATAAATAATAAGTGTATTATTATTATTTAATATTTTATTACTAATTTATTACTATTTACTAACATATAAATATATAATATACTAATGTAAATTGTAATAATGTTATTACTTATTAGTTATAGTTTATTAACATATACTAATGTAAAAGTGTTATTAGACTATTAGACTATTAGTTATAATTTACTAACATACTTAATATATAATATATACTAACATATTAATATATAATATATACTTTTATAATATTAACATATTATAATTTATAGTAATTAAATTTGGACCAAAAAAATATTTGATTATTGTAGAATTATATATTAAATTTAGCCCATTAAATCATATGGGACACCCCTGGACCGGACCGGACCGCCCCTGGACCGAATTGGACCGGACCGGTATGGACCGAACTCCTGTTTGGTCCGGTCCAGGGTGAGAGAATTCTTGGACCAAATGAAATCGGTCCACAAATTTCCCGGACCGGACCGGACCGGACCGGACCATTTACACCCGTATCGGCTTGGTCAACCTTCTTCGAGGCATGCTGTAATGCCGGGCTAATTGTCAGCATTGACCGTTGATTAAGCTAGCGTGACAATGCTGTCTGTATAGTTCATGTCACGGGTATCCGTGCAGATAATAGTACTGTTAAAATTTAGAGCAATGGTAGAGAGTATTTACTATTTAAAAATATTCATTATACTCATGAGTAATGTTTAAAATTAAATTAGTAAATTTTTTCTAAATATTATTTATAAGTGTAATAGATATTTTTAATAGAGGATGCACTAAAGTTTTTTTTAAAAATTTAATTTGTGTGGAGAATGGTTTATCCGCGGCTTAACTTCTCGAATTATCTGAAAAATATTTCATTTGCTTTTAAGAAGCCACATAAATCTTGAGCTGTTTGTATTAAATTGTACCGCTGGTAATTAATTACCAATTGATTTCAGTGTTGTATTTGGTTGTAATATCATAAGCAATCTATACTTTTAAGAGTAATAATGCTACTCTTTATTTTAAATTTCGTCTAAATGGGAAATTCAACACGTGAAGGGTGGTAGGTTCCTGACATGATCTCAAACAATTTAAAGCGCATATATGTTCCTAATTTTTCGATCTTTTACAAAAATCAGCTCAAACTTTTTTAACAGACCTACCTGTATTTCTTTCCATATAAGCTGAGAATAGTACTATTTGGGGGACACTCCCTTCATCAATATTGAAGATTCTGCCACCTCTCATATCTTCCCCTTTTCTTCGAGTGGGAGTGGGAGTGGGACAAAAGAGACCTCCTTTTATAAGCACCATGGTAATTAAGACTACTATGGTACACATTTCACCTTTAAGCTTGATATCTTCTGATTCAACAGTAACATGATCAACTCCCTCTAAGCAATTTTGATCGGTTGTGATAAGATTGATCAATCGGACGGAGATGAAGCATGCGTATATATATGTGTGTATGTATGCCACATGATTTCAATGCTTATTAAAAGATGGCAAGGCTGGTTTGACCTGATCGAAATATTGTTCCAATCTGAACGGCCTATTTATTAAAGGGTGGCAACTGGTCTTAATTTCTCCCACCAAACTATGTCTTTCAATTCATTTGACATCTTATTACCTCTATATATATATATATTTATAGGAGTGCCATTCACCCCGATGGGAAGTCTCCCTATCCATCTTGTTTTTTTTTTAAAGTTTTTTTTATATATAATTTTTAAGTAAATATTTTAAAATAATATTGTAGTTTTTTTTATATTTTTAAATAATATTTTAATATATTAAAAAAATCATGTAAAAAAAATATAAAAAAACATATTTTTTTACATGATTTTTTTAACATTTTAAAATATTTTTTAAAAATATAAAAAAATCACAATATTATTTAAAAATATTTACTTATAAATCATATATATAGATATATATATATATATATATATATATATATATATAAAGAACGGGATGGGATCGGGACTAGGGCTGAGCACCGACTAAGTCGGAGTCGGAAATGGAATCCTCCGACTCCGACTCCGACTTTGTCGGAAATGAAATCCGACCTCCGACTCCGATTCCGACTCCTATACACTCCGATCCGACTCCGACTCCGACTTTGTCGGAGCGAAGTCGGAACGGAGTCGGAATTGGACTTTTTTGTTGGACTTTTGTATTGGAATTTTTTTTAACCCATTTGACATTTCAATTTTACAATTTCAAACTAATAAATCGAAGTTGGACTTCAATATCATTACATAATGAAATACAAAGCCAAAAGTCCAAAATTACAAATTCCAACCAATTAAAATTACAAAACCAAAGTCAAATGTCAATAATAAAATAAAATCATTCTTACAAATTAACAATACAATATACATAATCAAAATCATTCTATCATCTATCATGGTTAATCATTGAACCCATATTTCATCATCCTGGATATGCAAACAACACCCATCACGTACCATCATTAAATCTATATTCTGTCATCTATCACATCATATAGATGATTCTGTGATAGATGATTCATCCACACTCCACAATCATCCACATTCCACAATTTATCTTTCCAAATTTCAAATTATCATCCAACAACAAAAGATAAATAATAGAAAACAAACAAACAATAGTTTCCATATTTCAACAAAATAACTAATACAAATTATAAATTACATATCATTTCAAATTTCCCACTTGTGCGGTTGTGCCTGAAGAAAAAAAAAAAACAAAATTAGTAAGGAAATAAGATACCACATAAATTTCTACAAATAAGAAAATAAAATTAAACAAATAAAAAAGTACACAAATTCAACAACAACAAAGCACCTCAAACCTCAAACCTCAATCATCTTCATTCTTCACGTGGTAGAGATGAGATCATTTGAAAAATACTTTGGTAGGAACAATACTTTCCAAATAATTAATTAATAGTTGAAAAATATGTTTAATTGTAGTTCTTATCTTAAATTTATTAATACTTTAAGAATACTGTGATAAACAACACTTGGGAGGTTACAAATAAATATATTAAATCCAAACACAAGTGCAAATAAAATCTCAAACTGAAATCATTATTCAGACAATACAACCAATCACTACTTGCATTATCAATTCATAAACAATGTCGTGCTATTAATTTGAATGGATTTGGATGGGCAGTGCAAAAAATTGGAGTTATAATATTAGCAAGAAAAAGGTATCGCTGCTGAATCACCAAAAAATGAAAGAAAATTGGTAATCATCTTCAAACATGAAATTTATGATTTGTTTAATATACATATTTCTGAGAAATGTAAAATTTCCCATAGCTTTTTGACAGCAAGAGGCTCGATGCTATTGATAGGTAATGTTCATAGGATGTATACGCTAATTTAGTATGCATTAATAACTAGTTTATTAACAACAACAACAAAAAAACTTGTTCATAGGATGCTATTGGAACTCAAAACAGCCAAATTTACAAATACAACAAAAACAGGGGAGATGAGGACGGTGCTTACAAGGGTATAAAATCAAGAAACAAGTTACAAAAACGCAGATCAATCGAAATCCAAAACCCATTGCAGATCAATCGAAATCTAAAACCCATTGCAGATCAATCGAAATCCAAAACCTAGACCAAAGTCACGAATAACGGAATAAGCAGTGCACACCTCTGGAGGAGAGCAACAGTAACTCCGGCAGCAATTCTTGAACAACTGAAGCAGGCCCGGCCGCGCGGGGGGAGATTCTGAGGTGCGCACTGCGCATTGGAGCTCCGAGACACCGAGGAAAGGAAGACTGGAAGAGAGCATGAGAACATTAAGAAGGCCCGAAGGGGAGGGGCGCACGGATAGGTTATATATGCAATTATTGTATACCGTTAGATCTAGGTTAAACCTAGATCTAACGGTATATATTAATTTTATAAATAAGTTTATAAATAAATTAAATAAAAATAGATAATTAAAGTAAAAATATAATATAATTAATTCAAAATAAATAGTATAACTAATATTATTTTATTATAAAATTAAATATGAAACTGAAAGTTTATTAAATATTTTTAAAGAAACAAATTATGTTAGTAAATGGAATTTAAAAATAATTTTAAATAATTATAAGTTTTTTAAATAAAACAAATTCTTAAAACTTTATGCAATAGTATTATGATATATTATACGATATTTTATTATTTATTAACTTATAATACATCACTACTTATATGTTAGTCTTTAAAAACACATTAGTATTTATACATTAATATTGCTATTAATGTACATTGGCTAATACATTGATATTTATACATTATCCAACATACTATTATTTCATTTAATTATCAATCTATGGTTGTAATAGTCTAAGATTTAAGATTAAGGGTTTAGAATTTAAGGTTTGAACTTTGGTATTAATAAATGTCTATTATATTATTAAGAAATTATTTTGAATAAGTTTATACTTATAAAATTATACAATAGTAATTATCAACATTATGATATTTTATTATTCATTAACTTATAATATATCACTATTTATATGTTAGTCTTTAAAAACACATTAGTGTTTATACATTAATATTACTATTAATGTACATTGGCTAATACATTGATATTTATACATTATCCAACATACTATTATTTCATTTAATTATCAATCTATGGTTGTAATAGTCTAGGATTTAAGATTAAGGGTTTAGAATTTAAGGTTTGAACTTTAGTCTTAATAAATGTCTATTATATTATTAAGAAATTATTTTGAATAAGCTTGTGCTTATAAAATTATAGAATAGTAATTATCATTTATCAACATTATGATATTTTATTATTTATTAACTTATAATACATCACTACTTATATGTTAGTCTTTAAAAAAACATTGGTATTAATACATTAATATTACTATTAATGTACATTGGCTCATACATTGATATTTATACATTATCCAACATACTATTATTTCATTTAATTATCAATCTATGGTTGTAATAGTCTAGGATTTAAAATTATATAATAGTAATTATCAACATTATGATATTTTACTATTTATTAGTTTATAATACATCACTACTTATATGTTAGTCTTTAATTTTGTATATATTAATATTACAAATTATTACATTAGTAATTCTTAATATATTAGTATTTATAATTATATATGTCTATTATATTATGAGTAAATTATTTAGAAACAATAATTAATATGACTTATTATGAGTAAATTATTTGGAAACAATAATTAATTTAATTATCTATTTATAATAGTTATATATGAAAAATAGATATATATTTTTTTTACAAATTATATGCAAAATGTCGGAGTCGGAGTCGGATATATAATCGGAATCGGAGTCGGAATCGTAGTCGGAGTCGGAGTCGGGTTACAAATCGGAGTCGGTATGTCGGAGTCGGAGTCGGGTCGGAGTCGGAGTCGGCAGGACTTCTTTACCGAATCCGTCTCCGACTCCGATTAAAGTCGGAGTTTTTTCTCCGACTCCGACTCCGATTTGTCGGAGTCGGAGCGGAGTCGGGGCGGAGTCGGGGCGGAGTCGGAGTCGGAGTCGGATTTTCGGATTTTTGCTCAGCCCTAATCGGGACAATAACCATCGGAGTGAATACCATTTTCCATATATATTTATATATTATATATATATATTCCTAATTTAACCTAAATAGAGATCTGTTTGGCTTTGTCGACAAAAAACAACATTGTGACATTAGACCAAAACGTTTTTGGATTGTCTATGCATGCAAGATGAGTAGAACTGGATCGGGTGGTGTTAAAAAACCAAAGGAAAGTTTGCCAGATTAAAAGATTAGGGAAGAGTACCGCTGGTGCGGGTGCCAAACCTACCCTAAGTTGTTTTATTTTAGAAAAGTTACTTATTATATAAATTCCACGCACTTAAAATAATAAAAAGGACAAATTTGAAAAGTACAAAAAAATATTTTTATTAATGTAACCTATTTTTTTAAAAACTAAAATATTTAAGATAAATTGATGATGTGGAAAGCCTCGTATAGTCGTATAGGGAGCTTCAGAAACTAAGATCCACGTCACCCGTGAAGAAAATTACTCCTTCCCCACGTATAAATGGGACATGAAATGCATGGCCGTTTAAAAATCAAGCAGTCCTCTCCAACTCACTCCTCTCTCTCTCTCTCTCTCTCTCTCTCGTCCAACCATGAAATAGTTGAGGGGAATGCTGTCTGGTTCGAGACCATTTGAAGCACATGAGATGATCGATGATCATAAATCAAATGATGTCGGACCAGGCTTCATTCCCCCCAACTCATCACTACTAATGGCCGCTAGAGATCATCAACTTATCAAAAGATTTCATGCATGCAATGACTAATGGAAGCCCATTAAACATCAACACTTTCACCATTAATATTCTCACTGCATATTTCTTCTGCTTTTTCAAGTAGTTCTCACTAATTCTCTTCCTTCCCATATCAATTATTCTTGCACTATATATATATATGCATCTCATCCTTTTTCTCTCACTGAAATGACAAGCGAAGGATCAGCTAGGCCGGCAGCCATGCTAGCTAGCTGTTGCAGTGTGGCTATACGAACAGGTGCATTTATTTTTAAATGGCCTGGTTTAGATATAAATATATATATATATATATATTAATATGTTCAAAAAACAGGAGACAATCTACCAATTCTTGTAGAGAAATTGTTATTTTTCCTAGCTTTTCTCCTCTCACGGCCTTGATCAAATGAAAAATGATCAGTATAACTAGGTCATGCAAATTACTAGTGAATTTATAATTTTTGCTCAAGATTTAAAAAAAAAGTGCTATAATTCGTAGCCTTGATTGTGATCTCCTTGATTAAAAGAAAGACTTCATCATGAAAATTATTAGCTAGTAGATTTATAAACCGCAAATCATGATTGTGCAGAAAACTTGTTCATCATGATGAGATCAGGAAAACTAAGTTGGATATTTTCTAGGATTTGGTTCAAATGCTCCCTCCTTACAAGTCTGCACAACTTTGTTTTACTGAATTCATTGAAAAAAAACAATACCAGCGTGAAAATGTGACTGGAAAGGCTAAAAAAAAACAAGCAAATAAAGTAGTGTCCGTTTGATCTTTTGGTGAAAGAATTTGAGGCAAATTACCTTTGCTTGCAGAGAGTTGCAAAGAATATAAGGAAGCTAGCTAGCTTAGGAGCTTTAATTCACTTTCTGTTGCATCATGCAATATGAGAGGGCCGGGGGAGATATTCTAATTTGGCAAAGACAATATCAAAGTTGAGCTTTGAATTTACTCTCTTTTTCACCTTAAGACTGCCATCATGATTATTGATTACCCAATATCTCCATGGTTTTAATTAGTCCATTCAATATAGCTAATACCTTTTTAACACGATGTGGGTCAGATCCTACCCATGCATATATTAATTAATGTTGTCAGGTTGAACGTACGTACTTGGAATACCTAAATTAATTTATACCATGTGGGTCTGTTCTAAATCCCTAACAATCATAACACTCGGATCTTTAGCCATCGCATTGATTTTTGCAAAGCATATTAGTTAACATTATATCCACAAATTAATCATAGTCAAAGAATTTAGAGAGAGATATCATTTTGATTAATCTTTTTTTATTGGTATTGGGTTTGAGATCCCACTAATAAAAAATAATTAACTTGAGATGTTCGTATAAGGAGTTAATAAAAGAGGTGAGAGAAAATCTTGAATATGATTAATAAGTAAGTGCTAATGCTCGATAAAGTATTAATTACTTGGAAATACTCGTGATTAAAAGGTAAAATATTCATGGATTCCCAAATAATTTCTACTACTTTTTTGGTGATTGAGTACCGTTTGTAAATTCTATAAAGCATCCAACAGCAAATTGAAAAATACCAGGCCGAAAAGGTATAACCCCCAGCCCACGATTTAAAAGGGTGATGAAGGAGTGATTTAAGTTGTCAAAAAAATAAAAAAATTGTTGGCCATCACAATCACGAACTTTTCCAATACACAGGTTTTCCTAGCAACGTAAAAGTTGTGATTCCATCTCCCTAGTTGGGATGGACTGACCAGTACTCTAGCCCCTTGAACAATATTATTATTTTTATATTTTTTTGGAAGGAACGTATACATGACTATCAATGTAAATGGCAAATGCCACAATATTATTATATTAAATAACATATCCAGGAACATTAATATATTGTTTGTAACTTTGTAATTAGGTTAGATTAATATAAGACTAGATAACAATATTATATCAATCATTCTTATTTTTGTAGCCTGTAGGGCATATAGATGTACATGCATTAGGTCGGTGGGTTCTTCTTGCCGTACGTATATACGCACTGAAAAAGTCGAACAAAATGCCATACATGATTTTGACTTCGAAAACGTACCTGCATATTATTCTTATCTTATAGATTTCATATCATCCAAATTAATGATCATGTAATTATTTCTGATAATATGACATCTTAGAATAAGATAAAAATATATATCACATCTAAATTCATAAATTGCTTAATAAAACAAAAAAGTAGGAATATCACACATTGATCAATGACGAGAGATTCAACAATTAAAAGAAAGATCAATTTTTTGGAGTTCTTCTTTTCTTCAAACGGAATAAATAGAGATAGAATCAGACCGATTTCTTAAATGCCTTTTTGGATATTCCTCAATGTCCCAACTATTTATAGAACGTGAGAAACAAATGAATAATCATTTACTTCCGAAAGAAATTGAATAATTTCTTGGAAATCCTACAAGATAGGATCCACTCGTTATTTTTTCTCTAAGGGTGAAATTGTCAATATAATGTGGTAAGATTAAAGCCTTGTTTTTTTTTTAAACTTATCTTATCTTATCATGTTTCAAACTTATCATTACACTTTTTCAAATTCACATATAAAATAAAATAAATAATTCACTTTTTATAAATTCCAACACAACCTTTTCAAATCTCAAAACAAAACTAATATTAAAAAATATTTTACAATAATATTTTATTCTTTTTTTAAATATTTATCACATCTCATCTCATTTCTGAAAATAAACAGGACCTAAATGTATGATTAAATCTGAAATATTTTTTCTCTTTTTCATGATTTTATAAAATCTTTTAATTCGTATTTATAAATCATTAATTCTTATTGCCCTTTCATTTTTTTAAATTTTATTTTCATTAAAAATTAGATTCATGTAACAAAATAAAAGTTTTTCATTCCTCAGCCAGAAAGATATGTGGCCATGAAATATGGATTACGCATAACAAAATTGACTGGGTGGTAGAGTCGTGAAAATACCTATTTTTTCCATATTTTAGACCTTAGCTCCATGGAACAATATATTACTACTGAAACACGGAAGAATTGAAATCTTAGATCAAAATAGTATGTATAGATAATATGAACTGTTATAATTTCTCCTCTTTTCGAACAACACGAGACCCGTCAACAGATAAATAATTAGTGAATTTATGAGAGATGTTTATACTTAACTCTTCCTCTGCTCTCTCCAACGTATTTATTTTCTTTTGTTATTCACTAGAACAATTGTGATATGGAAGTTGATCTGAGCAAGTGTTCAGATCTATTATGATATAATTACTAGGCGCTTAACGGACACTTTTATAATCTTATAAAACTCAATCATTTCGAATTAAGAAGATGTGAGAGTATCTCTCTCTCTCTCTATAAGAACAGTATGTTTTGAGGTGTGAAGTGGGAGAAAAGGAGTTTCATAATTAGGATTTTGAATAAGACAACATTTTATTCATAGAGTCATAACTCTACGCATAAAGAGTAATGATATATATACATTTATTTTTATAATTTTTTGTACAATAATGTAATTTTAAAGTGCGGATATTTAGGTAAAGTGATATTATATATTTTTATAAATTATTTCATAAAAATATTCTTTCTTTAAAATGTACTTATATAAAAATTGTAAAAATTATTAAATGTGACAATCATTTTCAACGCCCAAAACCATGCACAAAACAATTAGTATATCGAAAGTTGTGGAATTTGATTCAATGGCTTGGGTTGGGATGCAGATCGAGCAGATTTCTTTCTAGGAGAAATCTTTGGACCAGTGTCACCTCTAAATAGAATATCAGAAGCCAATCACATTGTGTCACGTCAGATTAGTGAAGAAAAAATAGAAACTGGTATGTGGGCTACGACACAGGAAATCTTACAACTTTGTATTATGATAGATATCCCTATTTTAATTGTGGAATCTGAAACACTTTTAAGTGTACAAGCACTTCAAAGTCAAGAGAAACATATATCTATGAAAGGAAATATGGTATGAGAAATCTTAGGGATCGAATGGGCTACTTTACTTAAAAAGCAGCCCTCCAATCAAATGCTGACACATCAGCAAAGTATAGAAATAGTTTCATGAGCATGACCACATGTAATATGGCTGTAAACAAACACACCCCTCACCAAAACAGTTCCATGAGCGCGCATGACGAATGGAGAAACAAAGAAAAAACTGTAGAGCTTTCAAACCTGTTCAAAAATCACACAAGACGATTTTAACGTGGTTCAGCAATTTACCTACATCCACAGGTGCCAAATTTACTATAATTTCTGAGATTTACAAATCACTAAAAAATTTCTCACGTATCTCTCAAATGCACACACTTCCTCTTCTCTCCACCTCTGTCTATTTCGAATATCAGAGCTCTCCTTTTATAGGAGAGGTTTTACAAAGGGTTGGTGTGGTAGGTGCAGCCAAACTAGAAAATTCTACATTGAGGTAGGTGGTGCAGCCATTGTTGAAGGAGGGTGGACGGTGCAGCCAAGGAGGACTGCAAATGCTGCAAATGGTTTCACACTTTGGTTGCCTTTTCAACAATCACCCCCTCTACCGAAGTGTGCCATACTAGGCTGCTTCCAAACTGATTCATTCTTCAAATGAATGCACCTCCTTCTTTGACGTGAGTGTCTTCTACTAACAAATGCGTCATAAGACGCCAAATGCACCCAAAAGTGCCAATGCACCCAAAAGTGCTCAGCAACTTACAATATTGATCAATTCCAAGCAGTGTTGGAACTTGATCCCTGTGACGACTTTCGTCAACATATCTGCTGGATTATCTTCAGTGCCAATCTTCTGAAGTAATATGTCCTCTTCTTCTAATATTTCACGTACAAAGTGAAATCGGACATCGATATGTTTTGTTCGAGAGTGATACACTTGATTCTTGGCCAAATGAATTGCATTCTGACTGTCACAGTAGATGGTAATCTCTTGCTGCTCAAAACCCAAATCTGTTACCAGTCCCTGTAACCAAATGACTTCTTTTACGGCTTCTGTTACAGCCATATACTCAGCCTCTGTGGATGATAGTGCAATCGTAGACTGCAAATTTGATCGCCAGCTAACTGGTGCTCCAGACATAGTGAACACGTATCCAGTTGTCGATCGTCGTTTTTCAAGATCACCTGCATAGTCTGAGTCAACGTATCCAGTTACCAGACTATCTTCACTCTTCTCGAAGTTCAAACCAAGATCTACGGTCCCTAGAATATACCGTAGAATCCATTTAGCCGCATGCCAGTGTTTCTTTCCAGGATTATGCATATAACGACTGACCAAACTGACAGCCTGGGAGATAACAGGTCGTGTACACACCATGGCATACATTAGGCTACCAACAACACTTGCATACAGGACATTTTTCATATAGTCCCGCTCTTCATCATTGTTAGGAGACTGTAATGCACTTAGCTTAAAATGTGGGGCCATTGGAGTACTCATAGGCTTCAACTTTGAGTCCATATTGAAGTGTTGCAATACTTTCTTCAGATATAGCTTCTGAGTAAGATGAACTGTACATTTCACCCTATCTCTGCTGATCTCTATCCCCAATATTCTTCGTGCTTCTCCTAGATCTTTCATTTCAAACTCATGACTCAACTGAGTTTTTAAACGATCTATCTCCACCTTGCTTTTATATGCAATCAACATATCATCTACATATAAAAGCAAATAAATGAAAGATCCATCTACAAGTTTTCTGAAATACACACAATAATCGTATTGGCAACGAGTGTATTTCAGATCCATCATAAAATGGTCAAATCGCTTGTACCATTGTCGAGGTGACTGCTTCAGTCCATAGAGAGATTTCTTCAGTCTGCAAACCAATTTTTCTTTACCAGTCTCTTTAAACCCTTCTAATTGAGACAGATAAATCTCCTCTTCCAGATCACCATGTAAGAAAGTTGTCTTCACATCAAGTTGTGCTAATTCAAGATCATATTGTGCAACCAAAGTTAGCAATATCCGAATGGATGAATGCTTCACAACAGGAGAGAATACTTCACTGTAGTCTATTCCCTCTGTTTGAGCGTAGCCCTTGGCTACCAATCTAGCTTTGTATCGAATTCTATTTTTAGCAACTTGATCATCTTTCTGATTAAAGATCTACTTACAGCCAATTGACTTCTTTCCTTGCGGTAGTGGCACAAGTTCCCAAGTCTGGTTCTTATGAAGAGACTGCATCTCCTCTGTCATCGTCTTTATCCATTCATCATTTTCACTAGATTATATGGCTTTTTTGTAAGTGGTGGGGATCTCACCCCCTTCAACTGGTAGTGCATATGTCACGTAGTCTGCAAAACATGTCGGCACACGTTTCTCTCGTCTCGATCTACTGGTTGCTATTGATTCAATTTGAGTTGGAGGTGTTGTGACTGGACTATCAACCTCCTCATGTCTGTCTTCTCTTGAATCATTTGGAGTAATAAACTCCACCTTCTGCGAATCACCGGGTGTTTCGCCATCATAGCTGCCTTCACTAGAATCTTTATGCTTATGTGACTTAAGCATCTCAGATTCGTTGAAAGTAACATCTCTACTGATAATTACCTTTTTAGACTCTATGCACCAGAGTCTATACCCTTTTATACCAGAACTAAAGCCCAAAAATTTTACTTTCTTGGCTCTAGGGTCAAGCTTACTTTCCTTTGCATGATAGTAAGCAGGACATCTAAAAATATGTAAAGAGTCATAATCATTAGCATGTGTACCTTTCCACATTTCAATAGGTGTCTTCCCGCCATTGGCAGCTGCGGGTAGTCTGTTGACGAGGTGGCATGCATATGTCATAGTTTCAGCCCAAAATTGTTTACTGAATCCAGCATTCAGTAACATACATCGTACTTTCTCTAACAAAGTACGATTCATCCGTTCTGCCACACCGTTTTGCTGCGGTGTTCCTCGTACCGTGAAGTATCTGACTATTCCCTCTCTCCGACATACTTCCATGAAAGGGTCTAGAGTATACTCCCCTCCATTATCTGATCTGAGCCGCTTAATTTTTCTGCCGGTCTGAGTCTCAATCATCTTCTTCCAAGCAAGAAAGATGTTCAGCACTTCATCTTTATTCTTCATCGTATACACCCACATACGACGAGAATAATCATCTACAAAAGTTACAAACCAATGCTTACCTCCCAAATATGCAATTTTGGTAGGTCCCCAAACATCGGAGTGTACATAGTCAAGTATTCCCTGTGTATTGTGAACAGCGGTTCCGAACTTGATCCGCGTCTGCTTCCCCAATACACAGTGCTCACAAAAAGACAATTTACCAGTCTTGGCACCTTTGAGTAAGTCTTGTTTTACGAGTGTTTGCAAAACTTTTTCTCCAGCGTGTCCCATTCGCATATGCCAAAGTCTGGTGGTGTCAGCATCAGTCTCATCTAGCTTCTCACAGCCTGTAGAAGCTCTTCCAACAATAGTACTTCCTTGCAAGAAGTACAGGTTTCCTCGCCTCAAACCCTTCATAGCCACCTGAACTCCCATTAACACTTTGAGAGTTCCGTCTTCAATAGTGATTCTAAATCCTTTTGAATCCAGAGATCCTAATGAGATAATATTTTTCCGCAGGTCCGGAACGAACCGAACTTCGGTCAAAATCCTGACAGTTCCATCGTGCAGCTTCAACCGAATGCTCCCTATCCCCCGAGTCTTACAGGCACTGTCGTTGCCCATAAGTACTGCTCCACTTTCAATCTCTGTGAAGTCAGTAAATCAGTCCCGATTGGGACACATATGATAGGTGCATCCAGAATCCATAATCCATTCATCAGGATGACAAATCAATGATGAACCTGTCAAGGCAATGTCTAGATCTTCATCTCTATTCGCGACATTTGCTGTGGTGGATTGATTCTTCTGTTGTCCCTTCAATTTGGGACAATCCTTCTTCCAATGTCCTTTGTCGTGACAATAGGAACACTCATCTTTGGCGAATTTTCTGCCGACTGATGAACCACGTGATGTGACCCGAGTTTTCGATTGAAAACCTTTCTTCTTTCCGGGATACCTTGACCGCGATCTCCCTCTTGCTGTCGGTGCTTCACTTGATGTATCTAGCTGTACCTGCTTATCCTTTTTCCGGTACTCATTGCTAATCAGAGAACTAGATACATCATTAAAACTAATTTTCTCCTTCCCATACAATAATGTTGTAACTAAATGATCATATGTATCGGGTAAGGAATTTAACAAAAGTAAAGCCTTATTTTCATCTAAGATTTCAACATCCAAGTTTAGTAGATCAGCAAGAATTTGATTGTAACTATTCAAATGTTCAGACATACTAATACCTTCACGAAATTGGAATCTGAAGAGCTTTTTCTTTAGATGCAAACGGCTCTCAATGCTTTTTTTCATGAACTTATCTTCCAATTTCTGCCAAAGTTCCTTTGCATTTGTCTCTCTCATGACAAAATACTTTTGATCTTTGGTAAGGCACAAACGGATTGTACTACAAGCTTGGGTGTTAAGTTTCCTCCAATCATTTTCTGACATATCATTGGGTTTTGCTTCCAATGCCATATCCAACTCTTGTTGGATCAAAACATCCATCACTTCACATTGCCACATTCCAAAGTTAGAAGTTCCATCAAACTTCTCAACTTTAAATTTGGCATTTGAAACTGTGGACCTATGCCCTGAACTGCTGGCATTTCCATAGTTCTTAACTTCTCCAACATCTTCCATATTAATTAAAAAATTTTAGAAGACAAATTTTGAAATTCTAACCGTACGGATGAGTCCGGAATGATCCAAATAGTTGGAAAGCACTATTTGATCGTCGAAATCGGACTCCAAATGGCTAAGATCAAGCCCAAAATCAGATCTCAAAATCGGACGGTCCATATCTGTCAGGCGCGTGTGATACATGTGCTGAAGGAGGTCAGATGCACATGAGGCGCATGAGATTCACGCGCCAGAAGGGGCTCGGAGCGCGTGAGGCGCGTGAATGTGCGTGGGTGTCACGCGCCAGAAGGGTTCGGAGCGCGTGAAACGCGTGGGGCGCGTGGGCTTCACGCGCGGAAGCTGCATATGGCGCGTGGCAGCGCGTGGCGACCACGCGCAGAACACTCCTGTGGCGCGTGGGGGCGCGTGCTGCACGTGGGCGGCGCGTGGGAGAGTGCGTTGCACGCGTCTTCTTCCTCGGAACGCGCGTGGGGGCACGTGGAGCGTGTTTTCTAGTCGTCTTCAACCTCCAGCTGCGAGTGGGGCGCGTGGGTACACGCTCGGACCTTCTACCGGTGCGTACGGGCTTCTCCGACGTCCGTTTTCGATTCCGTTTGCGCCTACGGATTCGTCTCGACACAAGGAACAGCCTGTAGTTGTCAAAAATCAATTTTGACCAACTTGATTTCTGGACAGCACGAACCAAGGCTCTGATACCAATTGTAGAGCTTTCAAACCTGTCCAAAAATCACACAAGACGATTTTAACGTGGTTCAACAATTTGCTTACATCCACAGGTACCAAATTTACTATAATTTCTGAGATTTACAAATCACTCAAAAATTTCTCACGTATCTCTCAAATGCACACACTTCCTCTTCTCTCCACCTCTGTCTATTTCGAATATCAGAGCTCTCCTTTTATAGGAGAGGTTTTACAAAGGGTTTGTGTGGTAGGTGCAGCCAAACTAGAAAATTCTGCATTGAGGTAGGTGGTGCAGCCATTGTTGAAGGAGGGTGGACGGTGCAGCCAAGGAGGACTGCAAATGCTGCAAATGGTTTCACACTTTGGTTGCCTTTTCAACAAAAACAGCCCAGTAAATCACTTTTTCGTATTTCGTAGAAGTCACTATTACGTCGCCGTTGAACTATAGGCATTGTTTCTGTCTAGCTTCAAACATCCCTTCCATCGCATTATGTATCAATTAAGCGTTCACTAGTTTAAGCTCTCCCGACATCGATTTCATCCCTTCCGGCATCCCTTCTGTTGTAGTCCACAATCGGCATATTTCCCTTCGCACGCAAGCCTTTTTCCACCTTCGAAATCCCCCATGGTTGACTCTAATGCTCCTGATATTCCTCAGGTATTTTTCATCTTCTAGGGTTTTGACGGAATGCTCCTGATAACGTGTTTATGATTATGAGGACTTTGTTTAAGCAATATAACATGTTTATGAATATGAAGACTTTTTTTTGAAAACCATCTATAGTGTTTACAATGTAAACATGAGGGACCAACCATCTTGTCTAATAAAATAGTCATTGTGGGGGGGACCATTCTTGCCTACGGCTGTTCAAGGTCGGATGCTCTGTTGCCCTTGTTTTTGCTTTAGATTTTCAAGTTGTTTTTGCTTTAGACCCTTGGGGCTGTTTTCAAGTCCTTTGTTTGATTATTTTAGCATTTTCATTGCTTCCATTTTTAGTTCATTTTATTTTATTTCAGTAACTTGTTGCTATTGTTTGTATTTCAGATCCATATTTCCATTCGTTGACATTTTTTTATTCTGGTTCACTACTTCACAACAATTTTTGTTTTCGTTCTTTCATTAGCTTACTCATTTTTGGTAGTGTAACACATATACTATTATAGGCAAAAGTAAGGCTTTTTTTTTTCCAATTGCCCCAAACATGATAATCATCAAATATTGACTTTTGAGGCACCAACTAAATATTTTTACGTTCAAATCTTGACTTTGTGCTTGTTAAAGCAACCTAATCCGACACTAGACTTTTAATAGGATTAGCCACTGGAAATGATCTTTAATTGCCTAGCACCTCCTTTTTTGACAACATGAATTTAAAGTTTTAATTAGTATGCTTTCATTTCTTCAAATACATTGTCAATGGGGCAACCAAAAATGGATAAAACTCTCCCATTAATCATAATTTAATGATATATGACTGTAATTTCAAGATTGGATAATGGGGGGATCACATTCAGTAAGAGAAGCTGTTTTTCCCAAGTTGTATATTGTGAAACAAATAAGCAGTTGTTTTCAATGCAAATTAAGCTGCTGCCAATGCACCACTATAACATCTGGAAATTCCAATAGACACTAGAAATGAGCTAATTATCTTTTTATGCTTTTTCATTGCAATCAGGCTTTGGTCAAGATTAAGTTAATGAGTTCATTTTGCCATTTCTGCAAGCTCCACATCTAAGAAATGTAATAGAAAACAAAAGTAGCAGAAAGGCAGTGGTATTGCTTCAAATGGTCAGGTATTGTCATGGAAAGCAATAATCTAAAATAAAAATAAAAAACTGAAAAATGATGAACAAGAAAATTAAAAATGCAAAGTCATTTTATTCGCTAGGCCAGAAATTAGAAGCTTATCTTTTGGATGAGAAACATAATAAAATAGCTTGGAATGTCATAGCAAAAATATGTCCAACTAGACAACAAAAACACATTAACCATGTCTTTATCAAACCCACATTAATAGCACTTATGCATGTCAATCTATGACTACCTGGGAAAGGAAAACACTAAAAATTAGATACTCTTATTTTTCAGTTAAACATTTTGCAGGCATGTGGTCAGATCCAATATCTTACAATAAATAAATAAAAACTTAAATGTGAGGTGAAAACCTATGAACCCGAATTGCAGAAGAAATCAAGAATACTTGGTCAAAACAAAAAAATTCCCAAAAAAAAAAAATCCTTTCTCCAACTACCCAACAAAATCACAATGAGAAACACACACACACAAACTTAGAAATGATGGAGTTCAGTCAAAATTTAAAAAACCAATAATGAAATCAAGTCACATTTTCAAATATGCAATTAACAAGACATATTATACTAGGGAAAAAAAGAGCTTTTACTTTTGGGTCCAGTTGGTGGAGGCGGATACTAGGCCTCCTCGTCACGGCGCATCCTCTTCTTCTTTGTGCAACACAATCATAATATACTCAACACTAATTTGTTTCATATGACATATATTAATTTATAATCTTGATAGTGATGATTAGGTTCATGTCGAGGATGAGATACATGTTGAAGATGGGGACAATACCGATGATGGAGTCAATGTGATTCCCCATTCGAGTAATACTACGCCGGAGCCATTCATTGGTATGGAGTTTGAAGAAGTCGAAGACGCCCAAGCCTTTTACAAGGCATATGCAATGCAGTCAGAATTTTCAATCTGAACCAATCATACTCGATTATCGAAAGAAGATAAAATTCTTTGTGTAGTAGACTATGTTTGCGCAAGAGAAGACTGGCGACGGGAAAAAATGAAACCTGAAAATCGAGTAATGCCTAAATTTGCTAACATGAAGATCATATGTAAAGAAATTATGAGAATAAAAAAAAAATCAAAAGTGGATAGTGAACAAATTTGTAGTTGGACATAACCATATCTTATTTAGCTCAAGAAGCGCTCGCCTTGTCTGTGGAAATAGGAGAACTACTAAAGCTAAAAAAAATTGATTATGACTTTGAAAGACTCTGGTGTATCGACAAGGAAGATATTGTCGGTGTTGGGGAAAGAGGTAGGTAGTGCCTTTAGTATCAAGTATATTGGTAAAGATGTAGAAAATTATAATGGGAAGTGAAATGAGAAAAATATTTGAAGAACAGGGGGATGCACAAAGGTTATATACCTACTTTCAAGATTAACAACGCAAAGAGAAAGGTTTTGTATTTTCGCTGCAACTTGATACGGATGAACGTACAGTAGTTGTTTTTGGGCTGATAGAAATTCTAGAAATGCATACCAATATTTTGGGGATGCAGTAACATTTGATGTTACTTACTTGACTAATATCTATAAGATGCCATTTGTGACATTCACTGGAGTTAATCATCATCATCAGACTATAATATTAGGGTGTACTTTGCTGGTTAATGAAACGACAGAATCATATATATGGCTATTGAGAACATGACTAGAGACAATGTTTGGGCATGCCCCCTCAACAATAATTACCGATGATGACAAGAGTATGATTAAGACAATTGGAGAGGTACTCCCGAATAGCACTCCTAGGTTGTGTTTGTGACATATTTTATAAAAATTTCTTGAACATTGCCCATGTATACAACAAGTTTTCAAACTTTGGTGATGAGTTTAATCATTGCATCCATTCGACACTTACTATCAACGAGTTTGAGCAAGAATGGGCAATGATTGTAGAGAGATATAACCTTGGAGAAAATAGTTGACTGTAAAACATTTACACCCGACGGGATAAGTGGGTACTAGTATTCTTTCGGTCGACATTCTGTGCTGGTATATCAACAACTCAGAGGAGTGAGAGTATGAACAAATTTTTCAAAAATTACTTTTGCCCGAGCACAATAATTAGTGACTTTGTTCATCAATATGAAAAGCCATGGATGCACGCTTGTTCAAAGAGAAAGAGAGGGATGTGCAGACAAGTTCTACACGGCCAACTATGAAGACACCCTATAAAATTGAAGTGGAGGCGGCAATAATTTATATAAGAAAGTCTTTCATAATTTTTCAAAGTGAGCTTTTGGTAGTCTACTTCTTCAAGCAAAAAAATTGGCGCAGAATGATGAAAGCAAGACATATGGAGTGATACCTCATGAAAAAAGCAACATCTCTCTACCATGTGACATTGGATGGTGATAATACTACGTGTACATGCCAAATGTGGGAATTTATAGAGATTCTCTGTAGGCATAAATAATGTGTATTTAGCAAGAAAGTGAAGGTAAATAGAATGTCACAGCAGTATATCCTAGACAGATGGACTATTCATGCCAAGAGTCGACCCATTCCTGATGAACTATGTCTCGATGACCAAGTGATGGAAGTACAAGATGAGATGACCATGAAAAAATGCGAGTCGATGACTCAATTACATGACATTGTCGAACTTGCAGCCTAGTCAGTAGAAAAACACAACTATTTCCCTCTTGCATTGGAGAATGTTCACAAACATATTCTTGAAATGGATGTGCATGCCCAATGTTTACAAAGAGTGGAGTCAGCCAATGATGATCAATTGCCAAGACCTCAAGTTCTATCAAACTTTAATCAAACAGTGCAAGATCCTCCAAGAGTGCCCACAAAAGGACGTTTAAAATATTTGAGAGCAAAAAATCCAAAAGAGACTCAACCAACCAAAAAAAGACGTTGTAACATTTGTAAAAAATGAGGGACATGCTAGGAACTACTATTCTCTAGCGAGGTATTGTAAGTTTGTTTATATATGAGCTTTTTTTAATTCGTTTGTTTTATTTGTTATTATAATTGGTTATTTTTTATTTCTTTTTTTATTTGCTTGCTACAATGATGTTTATGTAGGAACATTGGACATACAACTGTAACATTTGAGGCACCTGCGATACCCGTGGCTTCTGCAGCGACATTTGAGGCACCTGATTTCAAGTATACTAACTTGGACGACTGATGGAGGTTTGCTTAAGTCTAAGTTTGAAAGTACTTTTAGTAAACTACTTTGAAATATATCTTATAATCTAATTAGTTTTTTTTTCTTATATTTCAGGAGGGTTGTGAACTTGTGATGCTTTTGAAAGTTATTAGAGGCAATGACAACCAAGGACAATGATGTAGAAATATGGTCAGTATTGGCAGTGCATTTCTACTAAGAAAGCAATTGAATTTATATTATTTATGATTCTGCCACTATTTTTTAAAACATTTTGTCAGGATTCTATCATATAATCAAAGGGTAAATATATAACATCTTTTATGGCCATTTTTTAATATTAAATATTCGATCTTTATGTTTAGATTGAACTGTAGTGATGAATATGACTCTTATGTCCATGTTTAATATCATATATTAATATTAATATTATAACCCCTTTTTTTAATTTTATATATTTTTGTGTAGAGTTTTTTAATAAACATCAAATTATAAATTGTTGAGAGTCCAATGCAAACCATCAAATTATAAAATTGCCTCATTAAAACCTTGCAGAGGAAAACCCAGTGGGACAAAATCTCAGTGAAGGAAAAAGTGTACAATCAGCACATTTACTCCTCTTGAAAAGTGCATGACAAAAGATTTTTGAGTTTTCGCATTCCAATGTTATACACAATTTTCTTGAATGTAGAAATTGGTAACGCCTTTGTGAATAAATCTGCCAGATTATCACTAGATCGTATCTGCTTGATATTAATTTCACATTTCTCTTGAAGTTCATGAGTATAAAAGAATTTAGGTAAAATATGTTTGGTTCTGTCACCTTTGATATATCCTTCTCTGTTTTGAGTGATACAAGCAGTATTATTTTCATATAAAATTGTTGGGATATTATTGATCATGTGAAGTCCACACTTTTCCTGGATATGTTGAATAACTGATCTTAGCTAAATATACTTTCAACTTGCTTCATGAATAGCAATGATCTCTGAGTAATTTGCAGAAGTAGCAGATAGTGTCTGCTTAACAGATTTTCATGATATAGCAGTATCTCCATAAGTAAATAAATATCCAATTTGAGATCTACCTCTGTATGGGTCTAAAAGATAACCTGCATCTGCATACTCAATCAATTGTGGACTTGATCCACGTTGATAAAATAATCTCATATCAACCGTACCATAAAGGTAACGAAAGATATGTTTAATACTATTCCAATGCCTTCGAGTTGGTGCAGAACTATATCTTGCAAGAAGATTAACTGAGAATGTAATATCTGGTCGAGTGCAATTTGCAAGATACATCAAAGTTCCAATTGTACTGAGATATGGTATTTCAGGATCAAGAATTTTTTCATCGTCATCACAAGGACGAAATGGATCATTATTCACATCAAGTGTTCGAACAATCATTGGAGTACTCAGGAGATGAGATTTGTCCATATAAAAATGTTTTAGGACTTTTTCAGTATACATGGACTAATGAATAAAAATTCCATTTGGCAAGTGCTCGAGCTACAGGCCGAGACAAAATTTTGTTTTGTCAAGATCTTTCATTTCAAATTCATTATTTAAATATATAGCGGTTTTTGAGATCTCTTCAGGAGTTCCCACAATATTTAAATCATCAACATAAACCACAATAATGACAAATCCAGATTCGGATTTCTTAATAAAAACACATGGGCATATAGGATTATTCTCAAATCTTTCTTTCAATAGATATTCGCTTAAGTGATTATACCACATGCGTCCAGATTGCTTCAACTCATATAAAGATATTTGTAGTCTGATTGAGTACATATTTCTAGATGTACTTGTAAATGCTTCAGACATCTTATATCCTTCAAGGATTTTCATATATATGTCATGGTCTAAGGATCCATATAAATATACAGTGACCACATCCATCAATCGCATTTCTAATCCTTTTGTAACAACCAGATTAATCAAAAATCTAAATGTGATTGCATCCATAACGGGAGACTATGTTTTTTCATAATTAATCTCGGGTTTCTGTAGGAAACCTTGTACGACAAGCCGTACTTTGTACCACACAATTTCATTTTTCTTTTTACGTTTTCGTATAAATACCCACTTATATCCAACAGACAATACCTTTTGGTGTTTGGACAACAGGTCTATATACTTCTCGCTTTGTTAGCGAATTTAATTCAGTTTTAATAACTGTTTTCCATTTTGGCCAATCATTTCTACGTCAACATTCTTCGACGCTTTTTGGCTCACTTTCTTCATTATTTCTACTAATGTCAAGGGCCATTTTATATGAAAATATGTTATCGACAACAGTTTTATTTCTATCCAGAATTTCTCCAGTTTTCATGAGATGTATTGAGATCTCATTATTTTCAGGTACCTGTTCCTCTTCAGGGAAAAACATTTCATGACACACCTCTTCAGGAGGTCCTTTTTTAGGAGATTTATACTCTTCAAGAATTTTCTTTTCAGGAGGTTATGGAATAGAAGATTTGAGCTCTTTAGGAGTACCAATTATATTTGTAGCATGTATTGTGGGTACGTGTTCTTCAGTAACACCAAGTTCATTTTGTATTTTTTTCCTTCTGAAAATTTTATTTTTTGCACCAATAGGTCTTCCACGCTTCAGGCGTGCCTTAGATTTACCTATTGCTGTTTTGACAATTTGTCCTTCACGGATTTCAATCCTTGCTGGAGCATTAACAGCAGGAATATAAGATTTTATTATACCTTTAGTGTCAGTAAATACATCCGGTAATTGATTTGCAACATTTTACAAATGAATAATCTTTTGAACTTTCCATTTACATTCATTTGTAGGAGGATCAAAATGAGACAGGGTCTTATTATCCCAAGTAATATCTTGTCGTGCTTCAGGCACCGACTTTTCTTTACCCATTAACGAAAAATTGGATTCGTCAAAATGACAATTTTTAAAACGTAATTTAAACATATTTCCTGTAAGGGGTTCAAGGTATCTAATAATAGATAGAGAATCAAAACCAACATATCCCAAATCTACGTTAAGAGCCCATTTTTGTATGTTGCGGAGGTGCAATTGGAACATATACAGCACATCCAAAAGTACGAAGATGAGAAATATTTGGTTGTTGACCAAATGCAAGCTTTAATGGAGAATATTTATGATATGCAGATGGTCTAATGCGAATTAGAGATACTGCATGAAGTATAGCATGTCTCCAAGCAAAAACAAGTAGTCTTGATTTCATAAGTAAATGTCTAGCTATTAGTTGAAATCTTTTAATCAAAAACTCAGCTAAACCGTTTTGTGTGTGTGTATGAGCAACAGGATGTTCAATATCTATTGCTATTGACATGCAAAAATCATCAAAAACTTGAGATGAAAATTCACCTGCATTATCCAATCGAATGGTCTTAATTGGATACTTAGGAAATTGTGCTCATAGTTTAATTATCTGAACAAGAAGTCTAGCAAATGCAACATTTCTAGTGGAAAGCAGACAAATATGTGACCATCGACTAGCATCAATTAGAACCATAAAATATCTAAATGGTCCACTTGATGGATGAATAGGCCCACATATATCTCCGTGAATCCTTTGTAAAAAGGATGGAGATTCAACAATGACTTTTGAGGGAGATGGTCTGATAATCAACTTACTTTGAGAACATGCAGAGCATGGAGATTCATTGGGTAGAAATATCTTTTGATTCTTTAAGAAATGCCCATGCGAATTTTCAATAATTCGTCTCATCATTATAGAACCCGGATGTCCAAGGTGATCATGCCAAGTCATAAATACTTTAGGGTCAATGCATTTCTGGTACATTACCACATATGATTCAATTGTTCTCATATTTGTATAATACAATCCAAAACATAGAGCAGACATTTTTTCTAATACGAGCTTCTGGCCCGATATTGTTTTAGTAATAAGAAGATACTATTTACTACCTTCATTAGTCGTTTCAATATGGTAATCATTACGACGTATATCTTTGAAACTCAATAAACTTCTTTTGGATTGTAAAGAGAATAGAGTATCATCAATAAAATATATCAAAGACTTCAAATAATATATTGAAAAACTTACAGAGGAATAAGGCCACTAGTTTCAGAATTGGTAGAACTGTCGTGCTGATAACGTATTATAAAGCTAAAAACAGAAACTACTATTGCAAAATAAAAAACTCTCTCTGAAACTCTTAAGAATTGAAACTTTCTTTCTCTTTCTATATTTTCTTATGAATTTCTTTACAACTGAAACCCCTATTTATAGGTTTTGAAATTACTCTGCAAGTTACTATGCAAGTCACTATACAAGTCACTATGTAGAATTTAATATAATAATAGTGGGATTATTCACATAATTTTAGTGGTGGGATAGGCGGCAACGGCCGTTCCTCCACTTACTATATAATTCATTACAATTTTATTAATTAATGATTATATATTTCCCACTACTATATATTACCACTATCATATGTTATAATTACTATACTATAATGTTATAGTAACACTAAATGTTGTAGTAGTACTATAAGTCATAGCACTAGTATAAGTCACAGTAATACTAAATATTATAATTAATAGTTATAGATTATTAATTTATAAAAAATGAGAAAAATCTATATTTTATAAATTAATAGTTATAAAATATTATTTTATTAATTAATGGTTATATATTTCTCACTATCATATGTTATAATTACTATACTATAATGTTATAGTAGTAGCACTAAATGTTTAGTAGTACTATAAGTCATAGCACTAGTATAAGTCATAGTAATACTATATATTATAATTAATAGTTATAGATTATTAATTTATAAAAAAGGCTATATATATATATTTAATCATTAAATTTTATTAATTTAAAAAAATCAAATGTAAAATGGATAGTATAAATAAAACTTGAAAAGTATAATGATATGTATTATGCAGGCATTATTGTTGTGAAGGCCAATTTTATTTTTATTTTTGTTTTTATTAAAGTTAAAGATAAGTTTGCACTAAAACGTATTACGTCACAAATATTATAATAAAAGTACACCTTACATTAAAGTTCTAAAAAATGTTCAACGAATTACATAAGACGTAGCACTGTCTGAAATACATAACTATTTTTTACATACATAAAAATTATACTACAAACTATTATAAAAAAAAAAAACACCAGACAAGAATAACACTTTCAAACTCCCTTGTACTTCTTCTCCATTGCTTTAAATTTGGATTCTTCAATGCGTAATACTCTTTCATACTTCCGTTCAACTAAGCCCAATGTCTGCTTACAACAGTTGTTTTAAACACTTTGAAAGTCAATCCACTCAAAAAATTTACATTGCCTATAGTTGGGACAGTTATAAAATCTTCTACCTAAACTATGAGATCTATTAGAAATTCGAAGTTTCGCTTGATCTCTACAATGGCAAAGCTATCCCTCCCAACTAACTATGTCTTCTTTCCTTGCAGTCCAAGAACTTGAACTAGAATGGGAACTCAAACTTCTCATTTCCGATCATCATATAGAAAAGTTATCCATAAATGCAGTGTTATATTGTAATGAATCTGACAGGTACCAAACAAATCATGTAGTATGATTTTTGTACCAAAAACAAAAGTAGCTACAAGGATACAAGGATACATTGCAGCATTACATGAGCTGGATTTTCATCATCGTGTATCAATTTATAAATAAAATGTAAAAATTCAATGGTGACCAGTATAACCGTATCTACTCCCCTCTCTCATTTGGAAAGAAATATGACCCAGATGGTGATTGTATCGAGCCTTTTCTTCCCATATTGAAAGGTATGTTCAAGTTCCTCCCACTTTGACCATATTCTTTTTTGTTGTTGTGTTCTCTTTTTAAAGTTTTTCAATTAAACGAAAATGACCAGATATACCAAGGGAATACATATATGAGCCATGGACAGCTCCTCTAAGTATTCAAATTAAAGCTAAGTGCATAATTGGAAGAGATTATCCAAAGCTAGGTCAGCCCTGTGTATTTTTTTGGTCGTTTGCACTACATTCTATTAGTTCTCAAACTGTTTTAACATATTTTTAATTTTTTGGCATTGAGAATCTTATTTGCTTACTGTAACTTTAGTGGTTCTTTATGATTCTGCAAGCCAAGAGGGCAAGAGGAAGAAGGGTGAAGCATATGCATTGAATAAAAACATGAATGGCATGGTGAGTGAAGAATATATTAGAAACTTAAGAAGAAGATTGAAGGAAGCTCCAGAATAGGAAGCTAAAAATAAAAGGATAAGATAAAGTTAGTTAGTCGAAAAGAGCTGTAGTGTTATATAAGCCACCATTGCAGATGGGAACATCCACCTCCAGGAGTTTTTAAAATTAAATGTAGTTGGGACTATGTTTCCATAATGTTCCAATCTTGCAATTGGGGCTATTCTAAAGGGACTGTAATGGAGAGGAGCTCATGTTAACTACTAAGATAGAACATGAGGTTAGTGATGCCTTACAAAATTTTTCCAATTCTCAATTGAGCATTCAAATTAAACATGAGAAACAAATTCAATGCAGTGTCTATGTGGGCAAATTGTCTATGTTGGTGTCTTCATGTTGGAGTTTCTCGATGAACTTTATTCAAACAAGTAATGGGCAGACTATTTGTTCACTAAAATAGGCTACAATTGTAGCTATGAGTCTAAAGGTTGGCATTTAAACTCAAATTTCAAGGTCTTAGAATCATTCCAATATATCAAATTAGACATGAATGAACAAAATAAAAAACCCAAATATCAAAAAATTGAATCGAAAATCACTAAAATATCTAGCAAGAAATGAAGTCAATCACGAAACGAGAAAAAAAAAAGGGATCGAACTGGAAACAGAGAAAGCAACTAAAAGAAAAAAGTTTAAATGGATTTGCGCATATAGAGATTGAAGAATCTCCGGTGGAAATGATGTAAACCTAAACCAAAAAAAACATAAATCCATTTTGCGCATCGTCCATTTTGTTCAAACTTAAACATAAATCCTTGAAAAAGATAACGATTGAACAAAGAGAAATGATGTACTTACCTTGAGTCAGTTGGGGAAAAAGGGTCGAATTGGGAAGTGAGGAGGAGAAGACGAGATTTTAGGGTTTGTTCTAGTGAGAAGGGAAGGAGGTCAAGAGCGTGGGTTGTGGGAAGGCGAGTTAGGGCTCAGCGAGCCTACCTTTCCAACCTTCAAGATTCGGTGTAAAATGACTCATTTCTATTTTGTATAGTCGATGACGCGTCAGCTCCTTATTGGATGACTATTTATTAACCCTTATAAGTTAGTCCAAACCCAGCATCTCCCATCTGGTATATGCTATGAAAGACTTATTGAAGCAGCAGCCAAGTATTTCCATACAGCATGATTCTCAGATTGCAAATAGGGTGGCAGATTATCTACTAAGTAAGCACGATTTTAGATTACTTTAACAGTTTGGAGTGATCATGTTCCTGAACATATTGCTCAAATTGAAAAATATGATCTTGTGTAATTGAATTGGCTATGTTTCTATTTCATAGCTTTTTTGCGGTTTTCAGAGTTGTAACTTAACATTCTGTAATTATCTAATGAAGTTACTCCTGATTTCATTAAAAAAACAAAAACAAAAATAAAAACAAAAAACAAAAAACAAAACAAAACAAAAATTGTTATAAAATTAAAAAAAAAACTACTACTATTGTAAGATAAATATAAAAGAAACTCTTAAGAAACTCTTAAAAAACTCTCTAAAACTTTCTTCCTTCTATATATTTTCTTATGAATTTCATAACAACTGAAACCCATATTTATAGACGTTGAAATTACTATGTAAGTTACTGTACAAGACTTAAAATAATGGTGGTAGGGTCATTCACAAAATAATTAAGGAGGCGGAGACCGCGCCTAATAATTCATAACACTCCCCCTTGAATGATCACCTATAAAGAATCTGCCTCGTTAAAACTTTGTCAAGGAAAAACCCAGTGGGAAAAAAACCAATGGCGAAGGAAAAAGAATATAGTCTTCTTATGTATCCACAAGTGTTTTAAGATTGCCTCATTAAAACCTTGCAAAGGAAAACCCGGTAGGACAAAACCTTAGCGAAGGAAAAATAGTACAATTAGCACAAGTCTTCAGATCTTTTATTCCTCCTGGAAAGTGCATGACGATAGATTTTTGAATCTTCACATTTTAATATTATGCACAATTTTTTTTGAATGTCGCAGTTGGTGGTGCCTTCGTGAATAAATCTGCCAGATTATCACTTAATCGTATTTTTGATATATCCTTCTTTGATTTGAATGATACAAGCAGCATTATCTTCGTATAAAATTATTGAGCTATCATTGATTATGAAATACCACACTTTTCTTGGCTATGTTGAGTTATTGATCTTAGCCAAATATACTCTCAACTTGTTTCATGAATTGCAATAATTTCTGAGTGATTTGAAAATGAAAAATAATATCTGGTTGACAGATTTAATAGAAATCTGATACTTGCAGTAATACTTAAACTCCTCCTGATAATATGAATTAGTATTTCAAGTAATAAGCAAATATTATTTCAGCATCTATAACAGATTACAAATTCAAATATAATTTCCATCTAAATAATGCATTAGAGAGAATATGATAATATTTTCATTAAAAATTTTCTCTCTCATTCGGCGTTATTAGGGAGAACTTATTTATATACGACGGAAATAACATTGGAAACCATTCATGTATGATAAAAGCTGTAAAATTTTTGAGATCTAATATTATTGGTTCGGCAGAAAATCAAATCCGCTTGACATTGTGGACAAACGAGATCTTGAAGAGATTTGAAGGCTTCGGGTTGTTGTTTAAATATAACCAATTTTACCATTGGTTTACTTCAGCAAAAAGATCTCGCATTCCTCATAGATTCAATTGTTATTCATCCAGAACGATATTATGTCTGATAGAAATTCTAATGTCCCAGATTTAAACCATAAACCTTTTATACCTCAACCACTTATATTTTCTCCTGAGGCTGTAAACACCATGATAAGAGTAAAGATATATATTTCTAATAAATCTGATTCTAAAATTGTTGCAGTATCAAAAACCCTCAGTGCTCAATATGCTGCCTCTCTTACAACCATGTCTTAGAGGCTATTGGCGAGAATGAGTGAGATTGATCATCTTAAAACTCAAATATCTGAGTTGCATCAAACGCTTACAACTAAAGATAGAAAAAATAAAGATTTAAGATAAGAAAACAATGAGCTGAAGAAACTTGTAGACTGGTATTTTTGTGACCTGAAAATACGAGTAGAAGAGTTAGAACGAGAGAGAACTCAGATACAAAGTCAACAACAGCAGCTAACGGCAGAGGTTCAGCGTTTACAAGAAAATACGGATAGTTGTAATTAATTTCGCTGACTTTTGAAATTATGCATCCAGCATATCTTGTAAAGTAAGATTTGAAGAGATGATGGTTTGTTTTTGTTGAACCCAAGATTTCAAGTTTCATGTAAATCTACAAATGAATTTTGATGATGACAAATGAATTCAAAGAATAAAGGAGTCTCAAACTCAAGTTGTTCACACAATAGAATCAAGCACATCAAGGAAGCAAGCATAAACAAGAAGGGAACAAGTTCACATTAAAGTCATAGAGTAATATTGCAAATCTCTTAAAAATTCGAAATTAGGATTAAGGCTCAAAATTAATATTTTATCATCAAGCATTAAAATACATTTTCCACATGTACATGAATATTTTGAAAATTAAATTTGAAAATTTTGAAAGATGATTGATTGTCATCTTTCACATATTCATGACATGATTAAAGGTTTGAACTTTGAAAATATTAAGATGATTGATTATCATCTTTCATATGTGCATGTTTTATTTGAATATTTTCAAAAGTGGTGGATGTTTTTCTTGACTTATGCAAAAGGTAGATGTCTTTATTTGAAAATTTTAAAAAATAAAGTGTGCTCTTTTTGTCATATGCAAAAAGTAAAAGATTAGGCTTGAAATTTTTGAAAAATAAAGTGTGCTCCTTTTGTCACATGCAAAAAGTAAAAAGATTAGGTTTGAAATTTTTGAAAAGTGAATGATGATGTCTTTGACATGTGAATCTTTTTAAATGAATATGAAGTCTCATATGCCTATAAATAGATCATTTGAGAGCTTCACATTCACAACACCAAGAGCATACAACATTCATTCAAAACTTTCATTCTCTCTTCTCTAAGTATTGAGTCTTAACCCTTGTTCATTTTGAGAAATATAGTTTGCGCTGTATTGTTTCTATCTCACTCATTGAGGAGTGTATTTTAATAGTCTACCCACTATCAACTCTTGTATTTGTAAGAGGGTGCGTATAACCCTTGTGTGTAGAAGGTGTTCTACACGGGGAATAGTTAAATCACCAAGTGTGAGGTGATTGGAAGTATAGAAGGTGTTCTACACGGAGAATAGTTAAATCACCAAGTGTGAGGTGATTGGAAGTGTAGAGGGTGTTCTACACGGATCCTTTGGAGCGGTGCTACTCAAAAGTGTAATAGGTTTCTATCTCCACCTAAAGGAGATTGAATAGTGGATTTGGGGATCCTCAAGGGGTAACTTGAGGCGAGGACGTAGGCAGTGGGGCCGAACCTCGTTAACGTGCTGAGTTTACTTCTCTCTTACCCTTACTCTTTATATTTATTGTTACTTCATATTTTGTTTATATTTTATATTATATATTTGATTTATAATTGTTATTTTTTTAAATACAACTCAATTCACCCCCCCTCTTGTGTTAGTCATCTGGGCAACAATCTTGTTCTTATTTTCATTTCTATAAGAACCGTCTTTAGCTTCATTTAGTACGCATCAAATTTTCTTCTCATATCTATAATTCATATGTATTTGTATTATTATTCTACAAATTTACAATGGCTCATCAATTTCCTTCTACTATTTCTCACGATCAACATATGAGGTGTCTTTCACCTCAATTACAAATTATTCATGTATCTTTCGCAGGTGCTATGTTGCAACAAGCGAATGATCTGGCTAATAAGTCAGATCGTGAAGCCGTTTATGAGCTGGTGACTCTCGGCACCCGATACTCCTCCTCTATTATTGGATTTTCCAACCGATTACAATTCAAAAATCGTGAGATTGAAGAGCTTAATGAGAAGGTTTCCGTTCTTCAATGACTCGTTCAAGAGTCTGACAGAAAAATTGCAGGCTTAAAGTAAGAGAATAAGGATTTAAAATCCTTACTTGCCTCTTCATTTCGACTGCCTAATCCTTTAGATAAGGATGGTATGTTGTTTTATGAAAAGCAAATGCATTTGAGATATGAGGCTAGAAGTCTCAAATTCTTGTAACTCATCGATCAATTGAATAATAAGATTTTTTCTTTTCAAATGCATTCCTTGAATTTATAGCAGCCATTGTGATCTCTTCAAGAGTTCTAACAAGGTAAATCATCAACGTAAACTGCAATAATGACAAATTCGGATTCTGATAAAATACATGGGCATATAGGATTATTCTTAAATCATTCTTTCAATAGATATTCGTTGATTCAATTATACCACATGCGTCCGGATTGTTTTAACCCATATAAAGATCTTTGAAACTTTATAAAGTACATACTCCTAAATGTACTTGGATTGGATGTTTCAAGTATCGTATATGTTTATATATGTAATGATCTAATGATCCTTATAAATATGCAGTGACCACATTCATTAACTGCATATCTAATCATTTTGTAATAACCAAATCGATTAAAAATATGAATGTGATTGCATTCATAACAAGAAAATATGTTTCCTAATAACTACTCTCGGGTTTCTGCAAGAAACCTTGTGCGACAAATTATACCGTACAATTTCATTTCGCATTACGCTTTCATATAAATACTCACTTATATTTTATAGGTATTACACCTTTTGTTGTTTGGACAACAAATCTAAATACCTCTCGCTTTGCTAGCAATTTTAATTCAGTTTCAATAACTGCTTTCCATTTTGGCCAATAATTTCTACGTCAATATTTTTCGACGGTTTTTAGCTCACTTTTTTCATTACTTCTGGTAATGTCAAGTGTTATCATATATGTTGTTGACAACAGTTTTATTTCTATCCATAAATTTTTCAGTTTTCATAAAATGTATTGAGATCTTATTATTCCTCTTCAGAGGAAAACATTTCATGAAAGACCTCTACATGAGGTTCCTCTTCAGGAGGTTTGTATTCTTTAGGAGTTTTCTCTTCAGGAGTTATATTCTTCAGGAGTTATACTCTTTAGGAGTTACCTCTTCAGGAGTTATACTCTTCAGGAGTTATACTCTTTAAAAGTTACCTCCTCAAGAGGTTTCCTCTTCAAGAAGATTATATTTTATACAGAAAATACAGTCTTTTCATGAGCACTAATTTTTTTTTCTTTTGTACACCAATAGGTTTTCAACGCTTCAGGCGTATCTTAAACTCATTTATTGCTGTTTTAACAATTCGTCCTTTAGGGATTTTAATTATTACTTAAGAATTAACAGCAGTAATATATGATTTTACAACTTGTTGAACTCAAGGTTTCAAGGTTCATGTAAATCTACACATGGATTTTGATGATAACAAATAAATTCAAAGAATAAAGGAGTCTCAAGTTCAAGTTGTCTACACAATACAATCAAGCACATCAAGGAACCAAGCATGAGCAAGAAGGGAACAAGTTCACATTAAAATCATGGAGTAATTTTGTAAATCTCTTAAAAATTCGAAATTAAGATTAAGGCTCAAAATAAATATTTTATCATAAAATATTAAAATACATTTTTCACATGTGCATGAATATTTTGAAAATTTTGAAAGATGATTGATTGTCATCTTTCACATGTGCATGACATGATTAAATATTTGAACTTTGAAAATTTTGAAAGATGATTGATTGTCATCTTTCACATGTGCATGACATGATTAAAAGTTTGAACTTTGAAAATATTAAGATGATTGATTGTCATCTTTCACATGTGCATGATATGATTAAAGGTTTGAATTTTGAAAATATTAAGATGATTGATTGTCATCTTTCACATGTGCATGTTTTATTTGAATATTTTCAAAAGTGATAGATACTTTTCTTGACTTATGCAAAAGGTAGATGTTTTTATTTGAAAACTTTGAAAAGTAAACTGTGCTCCTTTTATCATATGCAAAAAGTAATAGATTAGATTTGAAATTTTTGAAAAGTAAAGTGTGCTCCTTTTGTCACATGCAAAAAGTAAAAAGATTAGGTTTGGAATTTTTGAAAAGTGAATGATGATATTTTTGACATGTGAATTTTTTCAAATTTGAAATTGAAAACTCATTTGCCTATAAATAGCTCACTTGAGTTTTGCAAAAATTACAACAAGAGCTTACACATCTATTACTAAGTTTTGCATCATTTCTTCAAAGTTCTCATTCTTTCTTTTCTAAAGTTTTGAGCCTTAATTTTTGTTCTTGTTGAGAGAGATATAGGTTGCGCTGTATTGTTTCTATCTCACTCATTGAGGAGTGTACTTTGATAGTCTACCTACTATCAACTCTTGTATTTGTAAAAGGGTGTGTATAACCCTTGTGTGTGTAGAAGGTGTTCTACACGGGGAATAATTAAATCACCAAGTGTGAGATGATTGGAAGTGTAGAAGGTGTTCTACACGGGGAATAGTTAAATCACCAAGTGTAAGGTGATTGGAAGTGTAGAGGGTGTTCTACACGAATTCTTTGGAGCGGTACTGTTCAAAGGTGTAATAGGTTTCTATCTCCACCTAAAGGAGATTGAATAGTGGATTTGAGGATCCTCAAGAGGTAGCTTGAGGCGAGGACGTAGACAGTGGGGCCGAACCTCGTTAAAATACTGAGTTTGCTTCTCTCTTACCCTTACTCTTTATATTTATTGTTGTTTCATATTTTGTTTATATTTTATATTATATATTTGATTTATAATTGTTATTTTTTTAAATACAACTCAATTCACCCCTCCTCTTGTGTTAGTCATCTGGACAACACAACTCTTTTAGTGTCAGTAAATATATCATGTAATTAATTTGCAACACTTTACAGATAGATAATCCTTTGAACTTCTGGTTCACATTTATTTGTAAGAGAATCAAATTTAGACAAGGTTTTATTACCCAAGTAATTTCTATCGTGTTTCAGGTACCGATATTTTATTATTTCAAAACATGATGAAATATTAATAAGCTTTATATATAAAAGCTTATTAAGTGCTTGGCCGTACAACAGATACGTGACCACTGTTCAGTTATACCATATCTATGACAAACATCTTCATCTTTCTATGAAAAATTATTCTGAAGGATTTTACCCTTTTTTGAGTTGGATCACTTCTGGTGATATGATATATTTTTATCATCTTTAGTGTTGTCACTTTTGGGACAAACACTTCTATAGTTTTTCTACCACGTCTACGCCCTTAATTCCTTTAAAAGGATGCACCGTTCACTTTTGGGAATGGTGTAAATTCAATATCATTAATAGGATGTAACTGTTGATTTATTAATAAAAACTCATTATTTAGCTCAATTATTGGAAGACAAAATAAAAATTTAGAATATTTGTTGAACTTTCACTCTTGATATTGCTACTACAGGAGCACATTCAAGGTATGAAAAATAATATTTCTTCTTTTATATATCATCATCAGTGACTTTTTCACTGCATAATTTTAATATTGAGCTGATTTTAAAAAGTGCAGAATATTCAATACCACTCTTAAAATCTTACAACTTCAGGTATAATAAATCATAATGATCTTTTGAGAGGATTACATCTTCTGGTGTTCATATCTCTCTCTTAATTCATTTCACACAGTAAGATAATTTTTCATCATGAGTTACACAGTAAGGTCCTTCAGGGACACATGATTTTATTCTATGATTGTATCTCTCAATTTCATCATCATATCCAAATGAATCTCATCAAGGATCCTGGATATATAATTTTTTCCAGAAATGTCAATAGTAATAAATTTCAATATTTGACATTATATCACAAAAATAAATCTGTGAATTTAAGAAATATATTCACATTATCATAAGAATAAAAGTAGAATTTTATCAAGTAATATTCAGCAATATTACCTTTAATATTTATCTCGAGGACTGCAAATTATATATTGAAAAACTTACTTGAAGTAGGAGACCACTAGCTTCGGTATCAGTAGAACCTCGTGTTGATAACGTGTTATAAAATTAAAAAGAAAACTACTACTATTGCAAAAGAAATATAAAAGAAATTCTTAAGAAATTTTCTGAAACTTTCTTCCTTCTATATATTTTCTTATGAATTTTATAACAACTGAAACTCATATTTATAGGCGTTGAAATTACTATACAAGTTACTGTGTAAGACTTAAAATAATGGTGGTGGGGTCATTCACAAAATAATTAAGGGGGCGAGAACCGCTCCTAATAATTCATAACAAAAACAAAATAATTGAGACCGATTATAAACTCAATTTCATCCATTCACCCCAATAATATAAGTGAATAGAATTTTAAACTTTTAATATATCATGCACGCCCACGTTACAACGCCTAATTTTTAAAAAATCTAATTATTGAAATAAAAGTATGGATATACGTAAAAACAAAATTATAATTAATTATAATTATAAAAATATCTCATTTTAAAAAATTATGTGAGTTATATCTAAATTATTTTCTATATAAAAAATATATATTTTTCGTAGAAATTATATTTTAAATTATATGGAATGACTAAAATATCATTTTCTATATAAAAATTACAAAATATATATTATTTTCAATCAATAATGATAACTTTATTATTTATCCACCATTTTTTTAAAAAAAATTTTAAAAATTTTTTACTTAATAATTAAGAAAATAATTATTAATAAAATTGTATATTTTTTTAATTTTTTTAATGATTAAAAATATTTAAAATAATAATAAAAATAATAAATACACTAAAGTTTTGTTTGAATTCGAAAATAAAATAAGTTGAGATGAGTTTAGTTTATTTTTTAATATTATTATTATTTTAGATTTTAAAAAATATATATTAAGATTTGAAAAATGTGTATTGAGATTTGAAAAATATATATAGAAATTTATATTTTATATAAAAAAATTATAAAAATATAATAAAAATAAATTAAAATGATAATTGATTATTACTTGTTCTGAATTACGAAGACTGCTGAGAAAAAACTTAAAAAAATAATAATTACGAAGACAGCAGAAAAAATATCTCCTAACAAGTAAAAGCGTAATGACAAAAAAAATCTTATCCAAACCTGTAAACTGTTAACAAAACAAACCCCCGCGCTCAACCAACTGCGTTCATCTCAACCTCCCCTTACAAAACCGCCGCCTACCAAAAGCTGCCCACATCGACGACTTATTCTTTGCCACGTCATCTTAAGGTCTAACCCGCTCCGCGTCTCTCTCGTGCTTGGCGATGCAGAGAGCATCCGTGGTTCCATGTAGATAACGTCTCAGTTTCTCACCAATCTTCGGGAAAAAAGTACACGAGGATCGGGGTTTTGAGGGAAGTGGGAGCAATGGAGGAGCCGTTCTTCGATCTGGTGGAGTTTCTGAGGCGACCTTCAATCGCCGAGACATTCGTTGACATCTTGCTCTGCGCAGTTCCGATATGGCTGGCCGTTATGATCGGCCTCGTTATCGGCTGGTCTTGGCGCCCCAGGTGGACTGGCCTCGTCTTCCTCGGCCTCCGCCCTAAGTTCCGCTTCCTCTGGACGGCTCCTCCAGGGTTCGGAGCGCGCCGCCTCTGGCTCGCCTTCACAGCCCTCTCTGCCTTCTCCGTTTGCCGGACCATTTGGTCCAATTTCCAACGCAAAAGCAAGGGATCGCCGCCTCAATCGCCAACTCTAAAGCTTTCCCCCGCAGGAATTCTAGATGCTGTTGGGTGAGTTTTTTTTTTTTTAATCCTATTTCTACTTTTTTGGCATTATTTTTATATGTTGTATTTTCAAATATTGTTTGTCAAGGTTGTCTGTTATATTTGGAGACTGGCTTTTTTGGTTTTGTCTTTCGTTTTTGTATTTGTTTTTTTATAAAATTTATGTAATATTTTAGTTCGATACTAGGATTGTCTAAATGCAATTGAGCTTCCCAAGATAATTATCTGCTAACTGGTGGTGGGAGGCATTTCAGTTTTGTAGTAGAAACTTGGGACTTCTGCTAACGCCTCATTGGTAAACAGAGTAAGTATTGGAATAGGTATGGTTTTGTTAATCATACGAGACGATGATACCGTTTCTAGTTTGAGATATAAATATGTGTTTTGCATGCATATAAGTTGGCAGATTGTGGGTAAAGAGTGGCACAATTGCTTTCGATGATCTTTTAAATGTGACCTAGTTCATTGGATTTCATACTTCTGAATGTAAGCTACAAGGGTTTAATGTGTGGAGATGGCCATCTTTTAGAATTTGGAGTCAACGGGGACAGCAGGAGCTTCTGTTGTCCTATAGGAGTACTGGTTACTTCATTGTTTTGTCAATTATGTCGACGGGTTTATTGAGGGAGAGTGTGTTAATCTTTTTTTTTCTTCCCCTTTTTGTAAGCAAGCAATATTATATATATTAAAACAATTACAAAACAATAGTCAACAGGGTGGTTGGCCCCAACGTACAACCCAAACCAACAATTACAACACAAGACATAAAAAGAAATAAAGATGGATTCTATTGTCAATAAATTCACGAGCACGCGATTCCCGCAAGGGGAGGGACCGCTTAAAGCGATTTTAAAGCAGTCTGATAAACGGACTACAAGACTACAACTTAAAGTCGCAGTGTAGGAACTTGCGCTGCTCTTTGCTGGTTTGGACTAACTGCAGGGGACTTCCACTTCCTCTTTTCTATGATCTTTGATTAGGGGAAGCGAAAACATAGGCAAATAGCAAATAAGAGAGTTGCCGAGTCGCCAAATTACAGTGGTGGGCGTCTGTGGTAGCGCGTAGGACACACAAGCCACATTGAGAAAGAGTTTGGTCTTTGGGTCTAAAGGAGCCGAGGTCGCTGGTTCCACTGGTGTGGCGCGACGGCAGCATCACCTCCTCCTTGTGGCAGCGCATGGATCTCACACGCTCTATGACCCGCACGTGTGACGCTCACTTCACTCCGATTGGAAAAATTCTTCTATCGACTAAAGGATCGGTGGCTGGGGACTCCTGCTGTGCTGCATGTGTTAGCCGTAGAGCTCCAATAGGCAGTAGATCAGCTACTCTCCTTGCTATGGACGAAAAACAAAAGGAAAAGCTTAAACTAGAAAGCTTAAAATGGTCTGGATCTTTGGTTCGGAGAGAAAGGGACCAAGCGTGTTAATCTAATCCAGTGCTTTAACTTAAAGAATAAAATCTATTGGCTTTTTTATCTGCTTGTAACTAGGACCCGGAAATATAAATATTTTAAGCCTCCTTAAAGCAATTTTACTGGATGAGATATGAAAAATTTTGCTGAAAATGCTTGTATGGCTTTTACTATAAAGGTCTTGGATTTTGACTTGGATAGAACCTTACTCTTATCCTTAGTGCTTCTGATAGATTTTATAGTATTTTCACTTGATTGCAAATGTATTTGTCAGTAGTAAGTATTGATGATTGCTGTTTGTGTTGTATATTTGGTCTATGATTGGTCAATCAATGACATATAAGCATTTAGAAAAAGTTTAAAAAAACTGGTTGTTAACTAAATTGTGAATTATAAAATGTGTTGCTTGTTGTATCATGCATGGTGTGGAAGTGGAAACGCCTTTTAGATTTTATACATACACAAGTATTGAGGTCATTTTTCCAATCTAAATTATTTTCTTTTATCAGTGTTAATCATGCATTTGGTTTGAAATGATTTGATTTTGTATTTTTTATGGAATGATGATATATTCATCGAGACAGCTGTCGAGTTGGTAGAGTTTGTTTGTGCATGGGGATAATAAGCCACTTTTGCAAAGGAATGAAAGGAAGTCCAAATGATTTCAAACTTTCTACTGCCATACTTTAATGCCTTACATTTAATCTGTTAGTGCTTTTGCAAAAACTGTTACTCTCAAAATCCAGCAGTGTTGGAATGGTGCTATATCTTATTCATGAATTAATTGGTTTGTGATACCTTAACTTTTTCCTGCAGCCCTACCACAGCAGCTGAGGGGCGAGTGCAGGACATTGTCACAGAGAATGATTTAGAACACGTATTGCATCTTATTGAAGGGAAGGGTGGAGAGTTGGAATGGCAAAGTATGATGGATAGGTCTACTCCTAACTTTGCATACCAAGCTTGGCGCCATGAGCCCGAGGTAGATTCTTACTTTGATTATTATCCCATCTAACTTCTCTGTTCTTCATCTGCTGAAATGATGTGAATAAGTGTCATTTAACTGTATTGCACCTGAGAAGTATATTGGCACTCATATGCTTATCTTTTTCCTATTTTCTTGCAATCTTCAGTATATTTTTATATATTTGGCATGCATAACTTGCATTTGCTGAAATTTCTTCAGATTCTGGGACACCTGATTCTGGGATCTATGTAATGCAGGGTCTCTGTTTCTCATTGATGTCATTGGGACTTTGTATTCTTGGTTAGATGATAGACAACATAAGTTTTTTCTTCTTTCATGTTTTAACATATAAATTTGTGCTTTTAAAGAGACTTGAGAAGCCTATTTAGGCGTTTTCTTTTGTATACTCTCCGTGTACTTGGGTTATGCCTATTTATATTCATATCAATAAAATTATTTCTTACTAGTAAAAAGATAGAAAGAGAGAGAGAGAGAGAGAGAGAGAGAGAGAGAGAGAGAGAGACTTGAGAAGCTTGGTGCCCCAAGTAGTTTGCCCATTCTTAATCTGTTTCTTCTCTTTTGTATAATCATATACTCAATCATGAATCTTTCAGTTGTACTTCTCTTCAATATTTTGTGTCTTTCCTATTCTTGTTGTGGTTGGACTGTATCTTGTATCAGTATCTGATTGTGATTTTGTTATCAGACAGGCCCAACTGTATACCGCAGTAGAACTGTCTTTGAGGATGTGACGCCAGAGGTAGTAAGAGATTACTTCTGGGATGATGAGTTTCGACCTAAATGGGATCCTATGCTTGTATACTTCAAAATATTGGAAGAGTGCCCACATACTGGGGCAATGATTGTTCATTGGATAAAAAAGGTTGGTATATCAAAGGATTTGCAGACTTTTATTATGTCTTGGCTTCATGATACAACTCTTAGAGCATTCATTGTATGTATTGATACCTCAATTTTCTATGCTATTTGCAGTTCCCTTTCTTTTGCAGTGATCGAGAATATATCATTGGTCGAAGAATATGGGAGGCAGGGAAGACTTATTATTGTGTAACAAAGGTATCGGTTCCAACATATTTTCGATCGAACGGCAATCTTTTGTCCTCTATTGCTTCTTAATCCTTTCTGAGAAACAGACCCATGTAGCATGTTATGACCACAGGGATTGAGTTGAGTCCTATGGACTTTTGTAAAGTATTAATAATGTTACAATATGGAAGAAACATGTGCTAACCCCCAGCCCAAGTCACATATAGTTCCATACTCTAAAAGGACTAGTCAATGGTATAATTGAACTTCTCCTTTTCAAGTAATGTAGAATCTGATTTACCACTTATACTCACTCACTACTTGGTACCACACATGCGATGCGTATAATATCTTAAATTATCAGCTGATTAAAATCCCTCTTTGGGGTGAAGGACCCGTGGTGGTTTTTTGACAAAGAAAGTAGACCTGTTACTTTTAACAGACAGTTTTGAACAAATTAAATCTTATGGGCTCTTTCATGTATTCGGAGTTTCAGCTCTCGTTTAATCTAGACTTGAAATGAGCCCCAAACATAGTCTGCTCAAGACACTTAATTGTCCCCGTAAAACACCACCGTGGTGTAATAAGAAATGCTAATGTAGTGTTTATGAATGATCTTGCTGCACTTCTTGTATAAGGAACTTCTGTTTTGAGGCTTTACATTTTGTCTCCCTTGAGCAACTTAGCAAAGGACTCCAACTTACCTATAGTAGCCTCAGAGACCTCTTCCCATATAGCCTATTTCTTTAATCATTTGACTGCATCTAGGATTAAACCAGGGGAGGAAAGTACTGCGCTTTTTTTCAGATGAAGGTAGTGAATCTAGTCCTGAAATAAGGACCCCGTTACTCCCCCCCAAAAAAAGGGAATTGATTAAAGAATGAAATGGCTAATGGCTATGCATTTTATCAGTTTTCTTTGTCAATTCAGTCTTCTATCTTATAATGCATTCTTGGTGGTATTAGGTTTTCATAATTATCTTGAATCTCGTTTGTATTGAGCTATGTTGATTGGTTCGGTGTCTCTCTCTCTCTCTTTAACTAGTATGTTTAGTATTCACTCCATATTAAAAATAGATTTTACATGGGGTGATAATAATTAATATGTGATGCCCAGATCTTATATCATAATATGTGAGCTTACACTATTGTAGGGGGTGCCATATCCAGCTTTGCCCAAACGTGACAATCCTCGACGTGTCGAGCTATATTTCTCTAGTTGGGTTATCAAGGCCGGTAAGAGTGCCAGTTATTTAACTGATTTTTGCAACAATGTCATGAGCACTTGCAGATCTGTCGTTATTACCTCTATTGCTGATTTTGGAAAACGTATGCAGTGGAATCTCGTAAGGGAGATGGACAATTGTCTGCATGTGAGGTTACCCTTATACATTACGAAGACATGGGGATTCCCAAGGATGTGGCGAAGTTGGGAGTCCGTCATGGAATGTGGGGGGCTGTCAAGAAATTGCACTCTGGCATGAGAGCATATCAGAATGCGATGAAGTCAGAGGCTTCTCCTCCTAGAAGCATAATCACCACAAAGATAGCTTTGGGCGGAAGCATGGAGTCTTTAGAATTAGAGCCAGCTTCTGGTGAAGAGAAAAAAGATGGAGCTGCAGATGACAAGAGACGAAGAGATAACAACGTTGATTGGAAATGGTTAGCTCTAGGTGGAACCGTGGCACTTGTTTTTGGACTTCGCTCGGGTGCAATAGGTAAAGCCTTGTTATTGGGAGCAGGGCAGAGATTCGCACGGAGGTGAGAGAGTACGCCTATAATTCATGAAAAAAACAAAAAACCTCATGGATTGTTATTTATTCATACGATATAAAAATTATTCTTTGAACATAAATTCTGGCTAATTGGAGACATGTTACCTTGGTTGATTGGCTTGGATTTAGCACCATCTCAAAGCTTCCATACCTTTGAAGTGGATGGTTGTGGTAATTAATTACCAGATATTGTAATCTCATTTTGTATTCATTTTATTTTCCTTTTAAAATCAGGGGTCTAGGTTGCCTTCGGTTGTCTAGTAGAGTGATGCTATATACAGTCCAATTTTTTGAACTCCTTTACCGTTCAAATTTAGGAATAGACAAAAACGTGATGATTATTGCAAGAACAATAGCAAACAACTGAAATAGAAAAGCAGAGTAATTAAAAGAAAGAAAATAAGAGAAGCTTTCCTTGAAACAGGAATCGTTTTTGTACATGATGGGCTAATTCAAATTCTATGCATATAAGACAACGACTTAAATGATCAGTAAAAGAAAATGAAAAGGGAGACATTAAGAGATGTGGGGTTAACTAGCACTCCTCAAACTCCTCCATTTTGCATATGGGTGCATGTAGAGGCGTACATGAGCCCTGAATGGTTTGACCTAGACACTTAAGGCAAAAATTATAATAATTATGCCGGCAACATATGAAGCTTGGTGCTTGGGCCATTTTTTGTTCCTGCCGCCTGGCCAGAGATCGGATTGCCCGATTTATTTCGACGACCCAGACACTAGTGTTGCTTGCAAAAGGAGTCCGGGCAGAGGTGGACGAATCTTTTGAGCCACCCGGTTATATGTAGTACAAATTCGATGGCTGGTAAAAGGTATATGGGATGAGATCTGCATTTCTTTACTTGATGCAGCGATTATTTCATTAATGACCTAATGAAACGTTGCGTTTTATTAATGGCCTACATTGCAATCTATATGTGTACTGAAAAAAAATTATTCTATCTAGTAACAAGACATCTCCTATTATATTGTCACTTCACAATCTTTTCAAATCAGAATGATATTCCTATAATCATTTTACAACTATTTTATAATTTTTTTTATTTGATTTTTTTTTATTTTTAATTCTACTTAGTGATTAAAAATGCAAATATTAATAAAATTTATATAGATTTTTCTTAATGATTAATCATATTAAAAAGATACTTAAAATATCCTATAACACTATAAGTTGTAAAAAGGTTATAAAACCTGTTGAACGGATATCATCAATGCTTTTCAAATAGTTTGAGGTTATATTACATGGATGTGCTCTTCTTAATGAAACTAACAGGAGACTTGGACAATTTGTGTTTGCAACATGATTCCATGGGCAAAACAATAATGAAAAAACAAAAGAACAAAATGAAGAACTATTTTACTAGGTTGCATGAGTGAACTATAATATTTTCTTATAAAATTAAAGAAGAAAATGATATTACAAGAGAGTTTATAAAAAAAAAAAATATTTATAACTCTTATTATTCAAGAACTGAAGTTTTCTTCTTACACGTACAAATGAATTGCTTCCATATATATAAAAAACTCTAACATCGGGGGTGGTCATTCACAAAACTAAAGGGTAAAAGAGAAAGGGGGCATACTCCGCTAAAAAATGAGAGAATGGAGATCACACCCCTCCTTTTGACTTTTCACAACACTCTCCCTTAAATGACTATCCATAAATCATATGTTTCGTTAAACCATGCCAAGGAAAAATCAGGTGAGAAGAAAAATTAATGGCGAAGGAAAAAAAATACAGTATTAATGTGTGCTGCCAGGTTTTATAAAATTGTCTCATTAAAACTTTGTCAAGGAAAACCCAATGAGACAAAACCTTAGTGAAGGAAAAAGAGTACAATCAGTACAAGTTTTCAATACATTTACTCCTCATAAAAAGTGCATAACTATAGATTTTTAAGTTTTCGCATTCCAATGTTTTGCACAATTTTCTTGAATGTCGCAGCTGGTAATACTTTCGTGAATAAATCTATCAGATTATCACTTAATCGTATCTATTTGACATCAATTTCACATTTCTCTCGAAATTCGTGAATATAAAAAATTTATGTGAAATATGTTTGATTCTGTCACCTTTAACACATCCTCCTCTAATTTGAGTGATATAAGCAGTATTATTTTCATGTAAAATTGTTGGGCTATTATTAATCATGGGAAGACCACACTTTTATTGAATATGTTGAGTCATTGATTTTAGCCAAATACACTCTTTACTTATTTTATGAATTGCAATAATCTCCGAGTGATTTAAAGATGTAGCAGATAGTGTTTATTTGACAGGTCTCCATGATATAGCAGAATCTTCATAAATAAATATGTATCCATTTTGAAATTTACCTCTATGTGCATATAAAAGATAACATGCATCTGCGTATATAACCAACTATGGACTTGATCTACATTAATAAAATAATCTCATATCAATTGTACCTCGAAAGTAATGAAAGACATGTTTAATATCATTCCAATGCCTTCGAGTTGATGCAGAACTATATCTTGCAAGTAGATTAATGAAAATGTAATATCAGGCCGAGTGTAATTTGCAAGATATATCAAAACTCCAATTGCACTAAGTTATGGTATTTCAAGACTAATGATTTCTTCATCGTCTTCACAAGGATGAAATGGATCTTTCCACACATCATGTGATCGAACAATCATTGGAGTACTTAGGAGATGAGCATTATCCATATAAAAGTGTTTCAGGACTTTCTCTGTATACATAAACTAATGAATAAAATTTCATTTGACAAATGATCGAACTGCAGGCTGAGACAAAATTTTATTTTGCCAAAATCCTTTAATTTCAAATTCATACTTTAAATATATAATAGTTCTTGTGATCTCTTCAGAAGTTCTAATAAGATTTAAATTATCAATGTAAATTGCAATGGTGGCAAATCTAGATTCTGATTTCTTAATAAAAATACATAGGCATATAGAATTATTCTTAAATATTTTTTACAATAGATATTCGCTGAGTCGATTATATTACATGCGTCCGGATTGTTTTAACCCATATAAAAAAATTTTGAAACTCGATAGAGTACATATTTTTAGATGTATTTGGATTAGATGCTTCAAACATTTTATATCTTTCAGGGATCTTCATATATATGTCATGATCTAATGATCCATATAAATATGCAGTGATCACATTCATCAATCACATATTCAATCCTTTTGTTACTACCAAATTAATAAAAAATTTGAATGTGATTGTATTCATAATAGGAGGATATGTTTTTTCATAATCAATCCCGAGTTTCTGTAGAAAACTTTGTGTGACAAGTCGTACTTTGTACCGCACAAATTCAATTTTCTTATTACTTTTTTGTATAAATACTCATTTATATCCAATAATAGACATTATACCATTTGGTGTTTAGACAATATGTCCACATACATCTAGTTCTACTAGCGAGTTTAACTCAGCTTCAATAACTACTTTCCATTTTGGCTAATCATTTCTACGTTGACATTTTTCGATAGTTTTTTACTCAATTTCTTCATTACTTTTGGTAATTTCAATGGCCAACTTATATGAAAATATGTTGTTGACAATAGTTTTGTTTCTATCCAGAATTTCTTCAGTACTCATGAAATGTATCGAGATCTCATTATTTTCAGGTACCTGTTCCTCTTCAAGGGAAAGCATTTCATGAAACACCTCTTCAGAAGGTTCTATTTCAGGAGTATCAACTATATTTTTGGTTTATATTGTGAGTATGGGTTCTTCAAGAACACCAAATTCACTTTGTATCTTTCTCTTTTGAGGAATTTTGTCTGTTGCACCAATAAGTCTTTCACGCTTCAGATGTGTCTTAAATTCATCTATTAATGTCTTGAAAATTTGTCATTCAGAGATTACAATCCTTGTTAGAGCATTAACAGTAGGAATATATGATTTTACCACATCTTTAGTGTCAGTAAATATATCCGGTAATTGATTTGCAATACTTTACAAATGGATAATCCTCTGAATTTCTAGTTTATATTCATTTGTTGGAGAACCAAATTGAGACAGAGTTTAACTTTCCAAGTAATTTCTTGTCGTACTTCAGGCACTGACTTTTCAGTACCCAATGGTGGAAAAATGGATTCGTCAAAATGATAATTCTCAAAACGTGCTTTAAACATATTCTCTGTAAGAGGCTTAAGGTATCTAATAATAGATGAATAATCAAAATCAATATATATTCCAAGTCTACGTTGATAATCCATTTTTGTACGTTGTAGAGATGCAATTAGAATATACACAGCACATCCAAAGTATAAAGATAAGAAATATTTGGTTGTTAACCAAATGCAAGTTGTAATGAAGAATATTTATGATATGCAGACGATCTAATCTTAATCATTGGTGCTGCATGAAGTATAGTATGTCTCCAAGCAGAAATAGGTAATTTTGATTTCATAAGTAAAAGTCTAGCGATTAGCTGAAGTTTTTTTTTATCAATGATTCAACTAAATCGTTTTGAGTGTATGTATGGGAAACAGGATGTTCAACATCTATTCCTATTGACATGCAATAGTTATCAAAATTTTGAGATGTAAACTCACATGCATTATCTAGTCAAATGATTTTAATTGGTTACTCAGAAAATTGTGCTCATAGTTTAATTATTTGGGCAAGAAGTCTAGCAAATGCAACATTTCTAGTGGAAAGCAGACAAACATGTGAACATCAACTTTATGCATCAATTAAAGCCATAAAGTATCTAAATGGTCCACTTGATAGATGAATAGGTCCACATATATTTCCATGAATCCTTTGTAAAAATGATGGGGACTTAATAACGACTTTTGAGGGAGATGATCTAATAATCAACTTACCTTGAGAACAAGTAGAGCACATATATTCATTGGGTAAAATCATCTTTTGATTCTTTAAGGGATGCTCATACGAATTATCAATAATTCATTTCATCATTATTGATCTTGAATGTCCAAGACGATCATGTCATGTCATAAATACTTTAGGGTCAATGCATTTTTGGTACCACATATGATTCTGTAACACTCGCTCCCTCTTTTCCCTAAGGCTTGGAAAATTCCGAGGAGATGACGTGATAGCTCATTCCTCTCTCATTCGATTAAGACGAGTCTCGATGCATGTGCCAAGTCTCGACGCATATGCCCGACCCCGATGGTGTGTTTTTAAAATGATAACATTGATTTTTAAATGCGTCTAGTATTTTAATGTTATCGAATATTTTAAATGTCCTGTAAATATTATATAAGGTATTTTCAGTATTATTGGACCCAAGCCAGATTTATAAAATATGCAATTATAATATCTTGGAGTGCTACAAAATATTATAATTATGGAAGATCGTTTTAATACCTCAATTTTAATTATTTAAAGTATTGTGAGATTTTAATTATATTTTAAATCTCTGATTTAAATATATGGTTTTATTCCTTTTAAATAATTAGTAATTTCATCATTTTAATTAGTGATGATGAATACTATGTTGTGAACAAAAGTAAGTTAAAATAATATTTTATTTAATCGTTTTAAGAGTTTTAAGTTAAATTGATTTTATGTGTTTTCATATATGTGTTTTAAGCATATCATTTGTCAGTTTGAAAACTCCAACGCGTAGGGCCTATAAATAGCCTGAAGAGGCCCAGATCTCTTGCTTTTTTCCCTCTCCCTTTTCCTTTATCTCTCTCCTCTCTCTCCCCCCATACGCAGCCCCCCCTTACCGTTCGGCTTCTACCCCTTACCAGCATCGTCGCCGGCCCTCAGGCTTCAATGCCAGTCCCACCTGGACCCCCTGCTGCTGGCGAACTCCCCTACACTGACAGTGCACATCACAACGGCCCCAAGCCAGCGCATGAACAGCAAACCAAAATGGGTTTTTGTGCTTTTTTTCCATTTTCCGGCACCACCACCGGCCGCCTTGACTCCCCACCACCACCACTGGACTTCCCATCCTCAAAGGTACAAAAATCACCGTTGGTAGTCACCCTAGCTCCTTCATTCCTCCTCCACCCGAAATGGGTCTTCAAATGGGTTTACTTTCACCGCGCCACATCCAGCCACTGTGGGTCTCACCTCCACCACCAAAACGCTCCCCCACCTCAGTCGACCACCCCCTAACTCAGTTCTCCCAATCAAGCCTCCACCTCCCATCAGCAAGCCTAAACCCGAAAATGGGTTTTCACCCTTTTGAGCCAGATCCACCACTTTCCAGTGGTTGCACCGCCTCACCACCACCACCACTACCATGAGATTCTCCTTTCTCCAATGAGTATTTTTCTAATTGTTGGTGTCAAACCGAGCATCCTATCCTAAATCGTCACTTTATGTGATTGACGTCACAGTACACGACGTAGCCATAATGTACAACATTTCCGTCACCACCAACGAACTCCCCACCATGATGACCACTTTCACCTGACCTAGGTTTAGTAGTCAAAACCCTAGATCCGTACCCCAGGTCATTCCCGTTCCAAGGTCAGGCACCGACCTTGACGGAGCGGTTAATGCTTAAGTTAGTGGTTTCCGACGCCACTAACCATGCCAGGAAGCGAGCGACGTACGGGTTTACCCCGCTATGGTAAACCCTCTTTCTCTTGTATTTGTGCTTATTGTGTTTGTGGATTGTGTTGTTGTTGTGGAGTCCGCTAGGTAGTTGTGTGAAGTTGGTTAACTGTGTTTTGAAGTGTTAGAAACTGTGTTGTAAAGTAGGTTTGTGGACTGTGTTGTGTAATATAGGGGTGCTCCGTGTGTGAGAATGGCGCTGTGGAGTAATGTGTTGGAAAGGAGTACGCGTGGAGTGTTCTCCAGGTGTGTAAAACAATGCACCGTGTAGCGTGTATCGAATGGTTGGTAGTGTAGCGTGCTATGGAGAGTATACATGTGAGTTGTACTTTACGTGGATACTGTATGGGTGGAATGAAGTATGCATAGGGTGTACTCCAAGTGTTGTAGGCGTGATGCACTGTAAAACGTGTCATGAACATGGTAGTTGCACAATTGGAGAATGTAAGACGCGTGATGTGTCGGTAATTGTAGAATAGTGTCCCAGAATGGTGATGTAACCGGTCGTCCCAGTGACGACTATGTGTCCATGTTATGTCTCAAAATACGTGCAATGCGATGGAGTCGCGTAGTGAATGAGTAATAGGTACGCAATCCCAAGTAAGGACTTCGAGGATATGGGAATATCGAGAGGTGTCTCAGTGTCCTCAGTGAGTCTCCGATGGTCTCAGTGTAGTAAGTAAAGACTTCGAGAATATAAAGATATCGAAAGGAGTCCTAGTGTTCGCAGTGAGTTTCTGATGGTCCTAGTATAATGAGGACCTCAAGAATATTAAGATAGCAGGAAAGTGTCATAGTGAAGTGTAGGTTCTTCTCAGTTTAATTGTTGTGTGTTAGATATATATTGATGTTATTTGTGTGTATGCTTGTAGGTTGATTATTATGTGATATGTTTGCGACTGGACTGCAAGATATAAAAATAGCATCGAGACCATGTAAGCATTATGTTCATACACCTTAGGATTTACCAGACTAGTAGATATAAGATAATAGGGTTTAAAATGTTAATATACGTATGTATGAACATTCTTGGTAGCCCTTTTTATCGAACCCCAAATATATATGTATATACCTATGATTAGATATCTATACGTAGTAATTATTGTATGTATGCTCTAAAGAATATAAGATAAAACTAGAAATCGTAGGAAATAGAAAATAAGAAAGTCTAAAGAAAATAGGGTAAAGACAAGAAAACATGAAAGGAAGTCTAAGGAAGTTTGGAAAGAGGAAATGAAGCATTAGTGAACGAATGCCATGATGTATGAATTAATGTTATGCCATGAGGTATGAGGACATAAAAGGGGTTCAAAGGAAAACCCAGGATCCAAAGGAAGATCCACCAACCTTAGTATACAGGGCTAACAATGTGCAATGATATAAAGGAAGTGAATGAACATAGATGAATGTTATGCTATGTGGGATGTGTATTGCATGCATTATATGTATGCATTAGATGAGTGATTATTTATTAGTTATTGCTCTTGTTTGTTGGCTTGCGTGTCTAATAGATGTTTGGTAGTTGTGACTATTGTTGTACTTGTTTGGTAATTAGATGCTTGTTGTTTGTGGATCCTTTGTGTGTTAACGGCTTAAGTAATTGTTAAGAATGAGATGGATCTTCAAATCCTCTAGGTAATGAACGTAATGTAACCAAACACATAGGAAAAAATGACGTAATAGGATTATAGTTATAAACAATGATGTATGTATTGTTTTGTATGTATGTACATATATTGTGTGTTAGTTGTATGCTTGAAAAACTTATTTTTTCTTATATATTAAAAAGGGTATGAAGTAACACTTACTAAGTATTCGACCTTTTTTTTTTTGTGTTTCCTCCCTCACACAGAAGTACGGAGCAGGAAGCAGATAGTCCAAGGGAAGAGTATGATAGTTTAGGCATGCGAGGAGGATCCTTTAGTTTTAAATTATATCTTTTCCGCTACAAACCTCTTTTATTATAAAAATGTATTTTATTTTAAAATGTGAAGTCTGACACCCTAGGACTGAGAGGTTTTAAAACGAATGAAACCAGTCATTTATTCTAAAACAGTTTTGGAAAAAAAAATGCCACATATGGGTTGGGTCCTTACAGATTCATTTGTTTTCATTCTTGCATAATACAATCTAGAAGAGAGAGCAGGTAGTTTTTCTATTAGGAGCTTCTAGCCCGAAATTATTTTAGTAATGAGGAGATGCTCTTTACTGCCTTCATTGGTGGTTTCAATATGATAATCATTACGAGGTATATCTTTGAAACTCAATAATTTTCTTCTAGATTGTGAAGAAATTAGAGTATCATCAACACAAAATTTAATGTCATTAGACAACACAATAAAAAAAATTTCGGAACCCTTAATTAGATTTGATAAACCTGATATGGTATGGATATAAGTTTTGCTTAGTGTTAAATTTTGAAAATATTTTTTATTTTTAAAAATGAAATGAGTTGTAGCATTATCTGTTAAATATATATCTCTATCATGCATCTCAAAGACAAAAGGTTCATCAGTAGAATCTATGATTCTAACAAATATATAAAACTTCTATTACTTTAAAATATCGTAAAATAATAAAAAGTTCTACTATAAAATAAACAAAGTACATTAATTGGAATGAACATTTCCATCTTCAATCAAATGATCAATTATATTAGCAGGATTCTTAAAAAAATCAGAAACATCAAAATGAGTGATATCTCCTTCATATATATATAATGAATCATCTGATGGTTCAACAAAAAATTTTTTAAACTTTTTTGTTTTTCCTTTTATAGATGTCTGATATAGATCAACCAAGTGCTTGGCCGTACGACAGGTACGTGACCAATGTCCAATCATGCCACATCTATAACACACATTTTCACATTTCTTTAAATAATTATTTTGAGGGCTTTTATCCCAATTTAATTTGTACCACTTCTGGTGATATAGTATATTTTTATTATTATTCATTTTAGTTTTTTCGCTTATGGGACCAACATTTTTATAGTTCTTACTATCATGTCCACGCCACTAATTTTTTCAAAATGATGCACCATTCACTTCTGAGAATGATGTATATCCAGTATTGTTGTCTAGATGACTAACACAAGAGGAGGTGAATTGGGTTATATTAAAAATTAATACTTATAAACCAAATATACAATATAAAATATAAAATATAAACAAAATATGAAGCAGTAAGAAATATAAAGAGTAAGGACAAGAAGAAACAAATTCAGTATTTTAACGAGGTTCAATCTCACTGCTTACGTTCTCGCCTCAACCTACATCTTGAGGATTCCCAAATTCACTATTCAATTTCTTTCAGGTGGAAATAGAAATCAATTTCATCTTTAAGCAACACCCTCTATACTTGCAATTACATTATATTTGGTGATTTAACTATTCCTTGTGTAAAACGCTTTCTACACACATAAGGGTTATACGCACCCTCTTACTGATACAAGAACTGATAGTGAGTAGATTATCACAATACACTCCTCAATGAGTGAAATAATAACAATACAGCGCAACCTATATCTCTCTCAAAATGAACAAAGATCAGGGTACAAAACTTAAAGAAGAGAGAATAAAGACTTTGAATGAATGATGCAAAACTTAGCAATTAATGTGTAAACTCTTGTTATTGTGATTTTGCAAAACATCAATTGAGCTATTTATAGGCACATGTGTCTTCAATTTCAAATCTTAACAAATGTGAAAACATTATTCATATTTAAAAATATTCAAATAAAAACATCTCTTTTCAAGACAACATCATTCATATTTCAAAATATTCAAACAACACATGCACATGTTAAAAGATGACATTTAATTATCTTTCAAATTCAAAATTCAAATTTTGATAATGTCATTGCATATATCAAGTACATATAAAATGTAATTTTTGAATTTAAACCTTTTGATGAAGTCATTATATATGTCATACACATATAAAATATAATTTTTGAAATTAAAACTTTTAATGATGTCATGCATATGTCATGCACATGTAAAATATAATTTTCAAAATTAAAATTTTTAATGATATCATGCATATGTGAAAAATGCAATTTGATGTTTTATGAGAAAAGATTAATTTTGAGTTTTAATCCAATTTCAAATTTTATAAAAAAATATACGAAATTACTCTATGAGCTTCATTTGTAGACTTGTTCTCTTTCTTGTTCATGCTTGATTTTTTTATGTGCTTAACTTCATTCATGCGCAGATAACTTGAGCTTGAGTTTTGAATTTATTTGTTATCATCAAAATTTATACACAGATACGAGACTTGAAATCTTAAGTTCAACAAGTACAATTCATTTCAGGAAATGATGTTGAAGCAGTAGGATCTGACTGAGTGATTGGTGGTTTCTTAATAAAAATTCATTATTTTGCTCAACTACTAAAAGAGAAGATATAATTTCAGAATATTTTTTGAACTTTCGCTCTCAATATTACTGCTGCAAGATCACATTCGAAGCATGAAAAGTATAATTTGTCTTATTTAACATATCATCATTAGTGATTTTCTCACCACATAATTTTAATACTGAGCTTATTTCAAAGTGTGCAGAGTTATACTCACTAACACTTTTAAAATATTGTAACCTTAGGTGCAACCAGTTATAACGAGATTTTGGGAGAATTATTGTTTTCTAGTATTCATATCTCTCCCTTAAATGTTTCTACAAAATAAGAGAATATTTTACTGTGAGATACTCAGTTTCTAATTTTTCTTGAAGATGGTGGCGAAGGAAAATCATTACTTTAGCACGGTCCTGCAGGGACGTTTGATTTTCTCCTTTTATTGTCTCTCTTAGATTCATTGCATCCAGATGGATCTCAGTATCAAAAATCCAAAATAATTAATTTTTTTTCCAGAAATGTCAAGAGCAATGAATTCTAACTTCGTAAGATTTGAAATTTTCTACATATATATAAATAATGAAATAAATATGTGTATTTATAAAATTATAAGAATAAACGTAGATTTTGTCAAGTAATAATCAGCAATATTATATTTTGTATTCATCTTAAAAATCTTACTTGAAATAGAAGGCCATTAGTTTCAAAATTGGCGGAATCTCGTATTGATAACGTGTTATAAAACTAAAAAAGAAAATAATATTGTAAGAAAATTTATAAAAAAAATATTTAGAACTCTTATTACTCAAGAACTAAAATTTTCTTCTTACACGTACAAATGAATTGCTCCTATATATATAGGAAACTCTAGCATCGAGGGTGATCATTCACAAAACTAAAGGGGAAAAAAAAGGGGCATACTTCGCTAAAAAAGGAGAGAATGAGGGGTCACGCCCCCTCCCCCCACACTCCCGGCGGGAGAAAATATTTAGAACTCTTATTACTCAATAACTGAAACTTTCTTCTTACATGTACAAATGAATTGCTCCCATATATATATATATATGAGAAACTCTAGCAACAGAGGTGGTCATTCACAAAATTAAAGGGGAAAAAAAGGGGAGGAGCATACTCCGCTAAAAAATGAGAGAAGAGGGTGTCACGCCCCTACCCCCTCCCTTTTTGACTTTTTACAACAATTTTAAGTTAGTCTTCATGCAAGACAATCTATTTTTCTCTAAATAGCAAACACCAACAGAGACTTGCCACATACAACTTATAGAGAAGGAATCATGGTTTGCGTTTTATGGGAATAGCTTTACACTTTTCTTCTCTCTCTCTACCCAAATTTGATGGAGAGCTTATAAATGTTTTACACATTCAGACATCAGCCCACCACCGATTAGTCTTAGGCCACCGACATCAGCCCCCCTCTTACTCTCTTATCCAAAGCAAAACACCTCTAAAAAAGCTCTTAGGTTCCGATATCAAGGCTGAAAGATCGCATTACGCAAACACCCAGAAGATGATAAAAATCTTTAAATACACGAAAGAATGAAAATATGGAAAACTTCGTATTCTCAGGTCTGCTGGATGAGGAGAGAATTAATAGGGAGGGTGTCAGAGGTCTAGAGCTCGCTGGTCTGAGATAGATGAAGAGGATTCACCGCTGGTATGGCCAACGTTGTTGCACCAAAAGTCACTTACTTCTCCTACTCGTTCAATGTATCTGATGGGATAAGGATGAGTTGGGTTCCACTATAATGTGGTGAGGAACACAATGCTCACAAGTCCTTTTTTGACGTGTTGCATTGCTATTGGCTTTCGATAAAGCCTAAATATTAGATTGCCTTGTTCAAATTGGGACTATAATATTTTTCAACCAAATCCTAAGGTTAGGTTTGGATGTTGAGAAGTTTTGAGAAGATTTATGAATAGTAATAAAAAGTAGGTGAAAAGTAATAATAAAATATTAAATAGTAATAAAAAATATTGAATAGTAATAAAAGTAGGTAAAAAATAATAATAAAGTAATGAATAAGAGTAAAATATTTTTAAAATATTTGAAAAAATTTCGTCACCCAGTCATAGCCTGACAACTCTAAAAGAACAATTGTCAGGGATTGGGTTCTAGACAATATGGAGTCTGAAGTGCTAGGTTGATCATGGGATAGAGGTTCATGTAGTTGCAACTTTGCTGAAAATTAACTCAATGCCTTTTTTTTGTTTTTTTTTGTATTAACTCAATACCTTGTTTTATTGAGCATTGAGAGAAGAAATTAATACTTCATTTGTTTTCATAAATGAGATAAGTTAAAATAGGATAAAAGTTAAAAAAAATTATATATTATTGTAAAATATTTTTTTAATATTAGTTTTATTTTGAAATTTAAAAAAATTGTTTTAAGATTTAAAAAAATTGAATTGTTTATTTTATTTTATATAAAAATATTAAAAAAATGTAATGAAAAGTTTGAGATAAAATTAGATGGTTTGAAAAAACAAACTAGGCCTCAATACCTTCAAGTTCCTCTCTTTCCCCTCTAAGATTATCCATTTTTTCACATTGCAAACCCATAGTTATGTTATGTTAGCAACATAGGCCCAATTTGAATACATAGTTTAGATAAGATGAGATAAAATGATTTGCTAATAGTCCTTTGGAAAAAATAATATTTCAAGTGCTGTAATGAAACAGTTGGACTATTATTAGGGGATCTTGAATGGAGCGGATTTAAGAGAGACATCTTTTGTATAGATAATCGGAAACAAGGTTAGTTGCTTCTTTTTCTTTTTCATTATCTTTTATTTATAAAACTTTATAAGCTTTTTGTAATTTTGCTTATCCTTCTTGTAGGTAAAAAATGTGTTTGGATGGTGAGATAAATTAAGTTAAATAAAATATTATTAAAATATTACTTTTTAATATTATGAGTATTTTAAAATTTAAAAAAATTGAACTATTTATAATATTTTGTATGAAAATTTAGAAAAATGTAGAAGAACTTGAGAAAATTGTAATAATGAGATGAATTGAAATGAGCTTGGGAACCAAACTAAGATATTTTCAGATAAAGTGACATGTGTAACTTGAACAAAAAAAAAAAACTCTGCATAATACTATCATAGATATAAAATAATTATATAGATATAATATTCTCATATTCTGAAATCTGGTGCAAAATCCTTTAACGAAATTCCATCCTATTCTGTGGAATTGCCTGGTAACAAGTGATGTTTGGGCAGTGGCAAGATGTCCAGTATGGAAATGGCAAGTTTTTTTTTCCTGATTTTAGTCTGCTAAGGGTAAACTTGACTCATAAGTTGAACCCTGAAAATCTCTAGCTAGCCTGCTTCCTATTGCAAAGGCTTTAGCTTAGGAGAAATTATGTTATACATGGCCAACCATTTGAGAGTTCTATGCAGGTGTATCAAACAGCAAAGACAGATTGGGAACTCTTTCAGAGGCCCCAAATACAGACAACTCCATCTAGAATAACTACACTTGTCCAAAATAGAAGTTTCCCTTGGCAAAAACTGTGACGACTCGATATTTTCTCCATCAGATTTATCATACTTGGGATAGTTAAATTTTACTTTAGAATTATTCTTGACATTTTATTGAAAGCTTTTGAAAATGTATGTTGCTAGTGACACTTTAAATCCACAAAGGTAGGAAATATTTTATTTTTTTAAGGTAATACATGACAATTGGAGGAATGAGGTGAAAACACAGGAGTGTTTGTCATCTAGCTAAAAGGTGGCCAACTAAAATGAGAAGGAAAACAAGTGAGCATCGACTTAGGCCTATAGTAATTGACTTAGTGTATTGTTTTATTAGAAATATCTATGTGTTGAACATGATAGTTTGACATGTGTAGGAACAAATGGCACCCTTAGGTTAAGATAAATCTTAAGTAATCTCAAATATCAACCAAGCCTATAAGGAAATGAAATGAGTATACTAAGGCCTAAAAGAGGGTATATGGCACGGCAAGGAGGTATACATGTGTTTTTAGATTTTTCTTCCACGATTTTGGCTTAGGAATGTCAACCACTATATATATATATATAGATATTCCCCCTCCAGTTCTCATTTTGAAACCTACGACCAAATCAACTTGGAATACCCTCCACCTTAGTTTCCACTCATTTATCTCCACAATCACTTTTCAATACATTTTGGAGTGATTTTTCAAAGAATTTTTCAATACAAACCATCCTAATCCCTTGGAGAAATTTATAAGTATATTTATAACTCACTCTTATATTTACTTATACATATAGAGTTAACATGTCCAAGAATGTTCATTTGAGTGCTTAATATATTTATAAGATATGTTAAGTCTGTGCTAAATTGACTTTAAAAGAAAGTAGTGTGATAAATAGAGAAAAGTATTCTAAGGAGTAAAGATTTATTTTAGTAAATCATAGATTGAAGATTTGATGATGATATGTGATGTTGGAAAGAAAAAAGAGCCAATTTAGAAATTTATATGGTTTCAGCTTTGGTGGAATACCCTAGGGTATTATGAGTTTTTATTATTTTTTAGATGAATGATATTATGACTAATTTAAATTAGTGAGTGATTGAGAAAAATTTTATTGATTAATTCTCTTGAAGAGTAGTGAAAGAATTATGATTATTTGGTGGTGAAATAGTTATTTTGATAAGAAAATAATTGAAGAAAATTAATTTACTTTGTGAAAGGGGTTTTCGGCTATGACTTATTTTACTTTAGTTTGGAAAATTTTAAGATATGATAATAAGAGAGTCAATTGATTCAAAGGCAATGAAGGAAGATTTCGAGTTTATTATATCATGATAATTGGCCCTATATCTTTTAGGGTTAATATCAGAGCAATACGACTATTGGTAAATCCATATTGTCTTAGGAAAAAGATCACATGGTATTAGAATAGACTTAAATTTTTATAAGGATGAAGTTGAAGTGATATGGGTGAATGATATGGATTCCGGGAATTTTGAATTACTAAGTGACTTATAATAGAGTTTGTATATTCCAGGAAGATAAGATGACAATGAGTCAACCTCCTTTGAGACGAATGGATGCCCCAACTCAAAGTTCTCTTAAGGTGACTTCCCCAAGGACTGATGAGCAAGGAATACAAACCCCACCATTAGAAGAGGGGCAGACTGGAAAAATTTAAAAATTATGTTTTAGCGATTTCGAGGACGAAATCTTTATTTTAGGGGGGGAGAATGTAATAGCCCAAATTTTTAGGATATAATATTTCCTTGAAATTTGTTGGAAATAATATTTCATAGAAAAAGAATAGGAGACTTAGATGCATTCTAAGGTAATTATTGGATGGACTTTTGGGAATTTTAGCAATGTATCAACTAGAGAAATTCAATTTAGACCTAGAAAGAGATAAATTTTCGAAATTTGAGGAAGAAATTCAAAGGGAAGTGAAAGAACAAAACATCAAACACTTGGTGTGCCAAAACGGATTCTCGGACTGGACCGTCGAAGTTTTGTGTAATAATCATAACTTTTTCATATGAGGTCCAAATAAGGTAATTCAAATTCTTATAGAACCATAAGAGATAGATTTAAAACTTATATGTTTTGGGTTTTTGAAGATAATGAATTTATCAAGGACTAAATCTAGTGTGAAGTGGACGGATAGAGATAGGAGTCAACTGGTAACCGACTTAGATGAGTTGTCTTAGGTTCAACCATGTGACGAAAATTAATATTAGCTACCATATTTTCTGAAGTCTTGATATGTGTGGGAATATATGGCAAGTTGATAAGAATTCATCTAGAAGCCTTGGGGGGTAAGAAAACAAAGGAAAACAAATGGAGAATTCGGATTGGATATTCTCAAGTAACTTTTGACATGTTTCAGTAAACTAATCATATCGCTCTCATATGATATCGGAATAAGGTGATTCAAAATCCTATATAACCCTAAGAAGATTATCTTAAACTTTCATGTTTTGAGTTTTGAAAGAATCGTATTTTATCATCGACATATTAGGGCTGGAACATGGCTAATCCCTGGGAGAGGCCAAGTGGCCAGATGCACCCTTTAGAAGATTTTCTATGATGGTGTTTTGTCTTTACCCCCATGTGTTAGAACTCTTTGAGCCCTTGATCAAGATCATTTTATAGGTGTATTAATCTCAACCATGTGATTAAAATATCAACAAATCCCCATAGGATTAGGGGTGATCATGAAACCACAAGTAGGGGACACCTCACCTATGCAGCCAAATGGAGTTGCTGAAATGCCCAAGCCCTCTTCCCTTGCACCCCACGCCTATTATGCCTATAAATAGATACATCGGCTTCTCTTCTTTCCCCATGAGAGATACCAGTCAGCCATAGTGAAAAATACCTAAGAGAAATACACAAAAACCCACTCACATCACTTAAGTGTCAAAAGAGAACTAAGTAAGAATTTTGGAGAGAAGTGTGGTGCAAAACCAACTCAAGACTAATCATTTAGTTTTGTAAAAATTTGTAAGTGCATATATTAACTTTGTCTTGGCATAGAATAAGTGGTTTGGTCATTGGATTACGTTTGATATTTATTTGAGTTTAATCTTTGTTTAGGTGTCAAATTGAAGCCTATTGAGTTTTGAAGTGGTTTTTGCTATGATAAATGTTAGGAAAATTATGAGATCTTAGAAACATATTCTATGATGATATATTAAGAGGATCATATGAAAATATGAGGTCTTGATTTGGAAAAAAAATTGATAAATCAATCCTAGCAACTTTCGGATTTAAAAGGGATTAAGTTGACAGATTTAACATCTTATGGTAAAACGGTCATAACTTGTTAGTGTGATATTGGAATTGAGTGATTCAAGAGGATATGGAAATATAAGATATATATCTACAACTTTTATGTTTTAAGTTTTACGATATAAGAATTAAATAAAGGACAAAATCTGGATTTAGTTGACAGAACGAGATTTAGGCCGAAATTTGGCTCGACCCATGATCAACGTTTGGCTCGAGCGAAATACCCTATTATGTTTAATTTTGAGATTTTTATTAATTGAAGAGTTTATGATTCAAGTAAAAGAAAATAAGATGTTGAATTTATAAAGTGATTGGTTATCTATGATTTTATGATAATTTGTTATTCAAGTATTATTTGTTATATTATGACACTATGAGATGATGATAGGGTTAAGGATATGAAAAATGAAACAAGAAAAGATAAGGCATGGCCCTTCCATGGGTAATAATAATGGTATAACCCAACCACGAGTAATAATAGTGGCATGGCCCTTCCACGGGTAATAATAGTGACATGGCCCTTCCACGGGTAATAATAGTAGCAAGGTCTGACCACGGGTAATAATAGTGGCATGGCCTAACCACGGGTAATAATAGTGGATTATAATAAAAAGATATGAAAATGATATGGCTAAGAATGAAAAGTCAATGTATGATACAAGTTTATGTAAGTCCACATAAGAAATAAGTTTAATTCATACATGAGTCACATGAATCATATCATAAACATATACTTTGATTCTTATATGTGACTATTTCACGATGTCTGTGCTTTTATTAAGTTAAATGTGTACTTACTAAGATTTCTCTAGAAATTTCATTCTTGTATGGTTCCTTTTCTTTTGGAATATAATTTTAACTGCAGGGTTGGATGACGGTCATGAACTAGACCCTAGTTACTCGAGAGACCTGGAGAAACCCTGAGGGTTCCCTGGAGTACTCTCTCCATAAAAGTTTATGACCAGTTGGTAGTAATAAGGACCAGCGCGGGCATGAAGAAAGAGTTTCCCGAAGTGAAGAAGAAGAAGCCTAGGCTGCTTTAAGACAAAAGTTTTGATAAATTTGTATTTCGACTAAGAAAACTAACTGGGTTATGCATGTAATGATACAATGATATTTTAAGAATAGATGATATGAATACTAAGGTTTTGTGTAACCATGTGATCTCTAGAATTTTTATTTTTAATTTTTTGCTGCGATTTGCCTCACATTTCAATAAGTATGGGGGTGAGTAACCAAGTGTTATTGACCCTGACACTTCAATTTGCGTTGAATTACGAACGTAAATTGGGGGCGTCATAGTTAAGGTTATATGTTTTTCTCCAAGTGAACTGTTGTTAATTTAATTAATGAAGAATGATTATTATATGTTGATATATGTATGTCATGTGTTGATAAAGCATATTTTATATGTCATATGCCCTATGAAAACATGTACCATGGATGAAAAAGTCTAGTAGTACATGCATGTTTAATTATGTCACAAAATTTTCTGTTTTAGGGTCATACCGTTTTTCCAAGAAATAAGATAACGAAATTTTACAAGAACAATAGAAGGCTAAAAAATGAAAAGTCGCGTCATGACGATAAAGGCGATTCGATCTGCCATCAAAAAATAGAAAATCGTGTCATGACGGTGAAGGCGATTCGATCTACCGTATTATTGACAAAGCTAAGAAAGTTGGCAGTGAAAGTGATTTGATCTACCGTCACAAAAAAAAAATCACGTCATGGTGGTGAAGACGATTCGATTTGCTACATGACTGACGTGAAATGAAAGCTGACAGTGAAGGCGATTCAATCTGCCGTCATGCTAAGAATCTCGATGGTGAAAGCGATTCGAACTGCCGTCGAGGTTAAGAAAAAAGTATGACAGTGAAGACGGTTCGATCTACTGTCATACTAAGATTTACATGAATAAGAATGAAAACATAAAGATTAAGAATTTTACAAAAACGATATCTCAAGTCACGAAAGGTTGTGCACAAGAGTTAACAAAGTATTTTTTTATGGGAAAATGTAAATTTTTATAAAAATGTGCACAAGTCATGTATAAGTTATGCATAAGTCATGATTAAAAGTCTCAAGTTCATATTATGTGCATTTACATATATCTATATACATTGTTAGTACTTTTGTTATGTTATTTGTGCACTTAGTAAGATTTCTCGAAATCTCACATTTTGAATTTCATCTATTATTCTTTTTAGAATGATAGACCTGATTGTAGGGATAGATGACATAAAATGAGACTTAGGCCTTTCGAGAGATTCAGCTGAGACTTGAGGGACCCACTGAATACTTTCTTTTTTATGACTACGCCCCTCCTATGTATGACTATTTGTTGGAGGTTTTGAGGCAACACACATTCACATCAGTAGAGGCTTTAGGTGTTGCCTGTCCTTGAGTCCTAATGAATCTTTGTCCCTGAGTGGTGTTTATGTAATGCCAATAGGAAAATACCTTTAACATGATTTTGAAATTAGTATGAATATGTTTCGTTACGAAAATGAGTATAAAGAAGTTAAGAATGAGCTTTTGTGGTAAGGAGGCGTAGTAATATAATGATGTATGTATTTGGAGAACTAGTTTCTGTAAAACTTGATACTGTATGTTATTGTAAATATTAAGTTATGAATCTATGATTATGTTGTGCTATGTGATTACTCTGCAAAGTTAGATTTCTTCGCATACCCTCAGAAATTAACCTATTACACTGCACTCATTGTATATTGCTAGTAAATTAGGTGCATGTATACTAATTATGTCATGTATGAAGAATATATAACCTCGTGTTACATGTCCTGACAGTTCAACTTTACGTTAAATTTCAAACGTAAATTTGAGATGTTGCAAAAACTCTACTATGGAAGCCTTAAAGCCAACTGGGATGCTTCAGTCTCAGATCAACACAAAAAATGTGGACTAGGCATGATACTTTGGAATTCTCAAGGGAAAATCATGGCAGGTGCAAACTCCACTCTCATTCCAAGCTTGAAAGCAGTACATGCTGAGGGTCTAGCTCTAAGAAATGCCATGAAAATCTGTAATGATTTGGGTTTTTCTAGAGTCATCTTCAAAGGGGACTGCCAGCAAATTGTGAGTGTTGTAAACAACTCAGAGACTTCCAATGCATACTATGGCACTTTGGTTTTTGACACTCAAAGCTTCCTGAGCAAATAGAATGGATGGACGGTATAGTTTGCCCATCGAGAAACTAATTTAATTGCTCATCAATGAGCAAAGTTGGCATTGATACATGAGGACAAATTGATTTGGATTGAAGATGGTCCAATGCAGATTACGTTTATTGTTCTATACAAAGAGTCTATGTAATGTTGATAGGTACAGTCTTTGCATTTTTGCCATTAATACAATGAGGAATCTTTTTCAAAAAATAAAAATAAATTCCATCCTATTATTATAATTTTGTTTTAAATTGTGAATTTTTTTTTTATATAAAATAAGTTATAAAATAACATCATTTTATAGAAATATTCTCAATTTAAAATATGATTATATAAAAATTACTCTTAAAAAAAAACTAATAGCTCTCCAAGAGAGAAAACAAATGAATCTGGAAATCATTATTCTAAGAAGGACATTCACAGGTGATAATTTAAGCTATCCAAACTTTTTCAGCCAACCAAGACTGGATTATGGACTCTATTGTTAAAGATATTTTATACTTGTTACAGAATTTCGAACCTTAAAAAGCGAAAAAAATTCATCAATTCTATAATTGATGCATGCATAATTTAGCACAATAGAAAGTTAACAAACAAGCCCTTAGTTGCATCCTCTCTTCAAATTCTTTCGAATTTGTTGCAATTTCATAATAATAAATAATAGAAAATATATGTCTAATCTTTTGTAATGTTTTTGGTTTTTTAGTAATATCACTTATCATTGGCTAAAAAAAAAATGTTTATCCAAAAATAAAATCGATCCTCAACTTGTGCTCCTTTCTACAGATGCAAAGTCAAATGAGTTGTCAGATGGATTCAGGTTCCCTGTAGTTTTTGTTGAACCCAACCAATATAGTTATAAAAGTATGTTCCATCTCAATCACTGGTTGGAAAATAATAAACTGTTACCAAACAAGGATCGTGCTACACCCACATAGATATATTAAGTCTCTACCGATATGGTAACTTTTATTTTTTTATTTATTTTTAAATTTTTTTAATTTCTTTAGTCATTGTTAAAAAATTATAAATTATTAAAAATACTTTTTAATCATTAAATAAACAAATTTAAAAAATATAAAAATCAATCGATAATTTTGTGTGTGACTTCCTACGGGGGAATATCATTTCGGATCAAACAAACCAATGTCTGGTCCACTTCCATTCATAATAATGGTTTGATAATATATGTCGGACATTATCCCCCTTGCATTCACAATAATATATGTCGGACAATTATCCCAAGCTACATTCCAAGGTGGCAGCCGAATGTGGGCCTACCAACTTTAGCCCAATCAGCCACTAAGATAAGTAGGCTTATCAAAGGGCCCCAGACGTAGCCTGATCTCGAGCAACACCTCTCACTCATGTCTATCTTCGTAATAATAAATTAAGAATAAATTTATTAGATTTATAAATTAATGTAATTTTAAAAAAACTATTTTATTATAAAAATCAAAATTTATAATCTTACATGTCGCATTAAATTACGTCAACTTGACATTTTATAAAAAAAAAAAATTAATTCATTCATTCAAAGTGAAAGTAATATTATGTTTCACGTTTGATCAAAGTTAAGAAAGCTTAATTTCATATTTCTTTCGTTGATAAGTGATATGTGGTCTAGTATGTTTACTCTTCTTCTTTTTTTTTTTCCTTTGGAAACATATCTTTACTCTTCAGGAGGTAGGTGATTGACAAATAGAGATATTATTTATATATTGCACCAATCAATTGATGCTAATATGTCAAGAGTTTGAGGACATGATAATATATAATCTGATTCTCTAAATAAAAAATATGAATTCAAAATCCCATACCCCCACTTATTAAAAAAAATGACAGTTAATATGCATGGTCCAAGTTTTAAATGTTTAATATTAGTGTTTCATTTGTTATAATTGTATGGTAATATGAGGTGACAAATCATGTTTTTAGATCATGTTTGTCAGGTCAAGTCATAAATATTAGATTATATAGGTTAATTCTAACTCAATTCATTTAGATAACGGTTCGTACACTTATTTTGATTCATTTAATAATTAATTAGAAATATATTAACATGACACGACTTATTTATCCGTTTATTTCAAGTAAATTTATTGAACTAAAACGCATAACTCAATGACCATATTAACATAATTTCATATAAAAATTAAAATTTATATTTATTAATAACCACAATATCTTAAAAATATATCAATATTTTATAAATTTTAATATATAACAAAATAAATATTACAAACCATACAATAACAAATATGAGCATAAGTTTAAAATTACTATCCTAATAATAAAAATCTAAGCATAGTGGATAAAAAAAATATTACAACTTAACATAAATAAAGTTTTAATTTTGAAATAATTTAAAACAAATCAAAATGAATTAATTTTGTGTTTAAGCATAATGACTCTTTATTGATCCGTTCATAAATCACGTCTATTTTGATCTCAATCCGCTAACATTAAAATCAAAATTGTTAATTTTATGTAATATTTATATTGAATTCACGGACTGTATCATACTCTCAAATAATAAATGTGTCGGGTGTTGTGTCATAAAAATCGGTCAACAGGCCAGGACAGGAAAATGAGTTATTCTCAGTCCACTGGAGTGAGTTGGGCTTTGATAGGTATCGTTTGGGGCCTCCAATAAGACTTCAGTACGGCCATACATACGCGGATAACAGATAAATAAATATAGAAATACAGTATTTACGTAGTTCGGCTGTTGCCTTTTTATATAGAAATTTTGGTCTGGATATTATTTCTTGCGTATATCAGTTGCTTGTCTTTATGACCTGTCCTCTATGTGATCTGATCCACTCAACTCATTTTCACTCTTATCTTCTAGTGCACTTAATAATAAGCCTGGGCCCTATTTGGGATATTTCACCCTCATAGATGAAATGGCCCTTGATCGATATCTCTCTGGCTGGAAAACAATTCATCCCTTCTCTCAGATCACCTACTTCGTCTTATTAGATGAACCCAATAGCTCATACCAGTAGAATTGTGTATATTATTCATGTACAGTGAGAGCTCTGAAAGACTGTAAAAATATTCATTATCGTGAATTCCATTCCCCAAACCCCCGTAGATGTAGGACTTATGTCGAACCACGTAAATACTGTGTTTCTATATTTATTTATCTGTTATCCGCATATGTATGGCTGCATCAGGGTCTTACTGGGGGCCCCAAACGACACCCATCGAAACCCAACTCACTCCTGTGGGCTGGGAATGACTCAGTTTCCTACCCTGACCTGTTGACCGATTTTTATGATATCAACATTGGCGCCGTCTGTGAGATCTTTAGACCAGAGGTAGAAAAATGATGATTTTCTAGGATACTGGACGACTTCTCAGGCATGCAAACAATGTCCCCAAATGAGTAATCTTAATTGTGCTATTTTTGTATAATATCAGGCAAATGTGAGAAAATATCTCGCCTATTTTTAATTCCCATAAAAAGATTTGTTATCCTCATATCTTTTATGTGTAACACTCAATATTTTCTCACGGATACTACACTCACCAATTATTATTTTTATCTTGCAAAAATAGCACATGTATACAAGCTCACTAGATAAAAGCTAGGCGAACACACTCACAGCACAGTACATACAGGTGGATCAAGTGCACTGGACATGGGAAAGCATTATGCACTTAAGTGCACAGTGCGGTCACATGTGCATGGAATTGTACAGTGCCATGCACAGCACACGAGCATGGCAAGGTGTCGTGCCCAGTTTCATAGACCAGCACCCGGTCGCCTAGGGACTTGCGGTGCTTTGCCGCGAGTCGTGGAGCTCCGCCGGCGGTCCCATTGTGACCACTGGAACTTTCTGGGCCTGCCACCGTGGCGGGCCCACAACCTAGAACACGGGCATGCATGCCCATGCATGCTCACCCGGCGTGCCCCATGAGACTGGCTTTAGTCCCGTGGGCCCTCCACAAGGTAGCTATCGGCGGTCACCACCGTGACCGCCGTAGTTTTCTGTCTCTAGTAAGGCATCAACCTGCCGGAGACTTGCATGTGCATGCACATCAAGGAATAGGGCCCAAAGCTCATGGTGTTGCGCCGTGAGCTCGGGCCACCATCCAGCAGTCACTACCGTGACCATCAGAGTTTTTATTCTCCGGCAGGGCATCAACCTGCCGAAGGCATGCACATGCAAGTACCCATGTACATGTACCTACGTGCATGCATGTCGACGTGAAAGCTCAAGGCTCACGGCATTGCACCGTGAGCCCGGGTCATTCATCGGCGGTCACCATCGTGATCGTTGGGAGTTTCTGTGGAACCGAAGACAACCTTCATAGGCCGAGTTACCCCTCGCCAACCTCATGGCATTCTCTCGCCTAAACCACCATCATTAACCCACTCAGCTCGCCTACGGTCTCGCCACACACCTGCCACTTCTCGGGCGCTCCCAACTCTCACCTACGAGCACCGTGCTCACCTCAACCACCAAGCTCGCCACTCACCTCAGGGCCCACACGAACACTACCATGAAGTCTAGCCCGATTTGCCATGCGCACTAGCTTACCCTCTCGGTCGCTCGCCCACAACTTGCCCGTGAGCGCCATGCATGCTCGCCCTCACATCTCAGGTCATATTTTCCCAATCGCCTAAGTCACTCGCCATCTCGCTAGCCTATCGGCTCGCCATACATCCTTTCACCCACAGTTCATCTGCGGGCACATTCTCACCCAGAACACTAAACACTTAGACCACGTATAAATATTCACACTTCTCCTCCACAGCTCGCCTACGACATCTGAGCTTGCCCTCTTGCCAAATTCAAGACGCTCGCTTAAGACAGCCTCCATTCACCTATCTCACCCACGGCTCACCCACAGATCAACTCATCTCGCCCAGCTCGCTCATGATAGTAAGGACTCGCCATGCATGCTCGCCTAAACACAACTCCTCACCCACATACCACCATGCTCGCCCAAGGCAACAATGGACTCACCCAACTCACTCAGATCACCCATTTCACAGCATTTGGAATCATCATGCTCGCCTAAACACACGACCACAGTGTTCCCAGCTCATATAGCTCGCCTTATCCATTTGAAAATTCATATTTACATGCAACAAGTGTTCCATTCAGAACTCGCCTATTTTTTTATTTTTATTTTGGGCAGGTCACTCGCCACCTCGGATCATGGAAACTCAAAATACAGTGATACTACGAAATCAAATCTGACAAATTTTATACTTTAACTGTACATATGCAAGTTCAGATTCAGCACTCGGACTTAGTAACATGAAAAATCATATTTCTATTAATAAAATTGTTTTGCAACGCAAAGTTGATGCACCCATTCCACGGTGACACCAGCTCTGTGTTCGTCATACGAGATTAGGTTTAGTCACGGGGTTGTCCGGCCACCCATGACCAGCCCAACGATTCGTTCGTCAAGGGCTCGAGGCTTAAAGTCCAATACCCGAGCTCACTCGTCAAGTCCTTACATCCATGATAGGCTCGAGGCTTGCGATTTGCCTACCAAGCACACTCAACAAGCCTCATCTTGGATGTTTACGAATCGTGGGGTTGAATCTCGGGTCTAGGCTTGCACGTAAACCATCGCACACCTGGTTTCCCGTCAATGACCGCTTGTGGATTGCAGAGTCGTGAATCCTCGCACACATTACGGAATTTTCTTAATAAAATATATATTGCATGTTTTTTTTTCAAGCTTGGAAGACAAACTACCATCATCCCAATTTTCAGATACTTTAGAATTCCCACCAAAATACCTTTGGTAAAAATTCGCGGGGTTCTATAAGGGTGAAATATCCCAAGTAGGGCCCAGGCCTATTATTAAGTGCATTATAAGACAAGAGTGAAAAGGAATTGAGTGGATCAGATCACATGGAAGACAGGCTATAAAAACAAGCAACTGACATACGTAAGAAATAATATCCAGATCAAAATTTCTATATAAAAAGGTAACAACAAGATGAAATGGCTCTCGATCGATATCTCTCTAGCTGGACAACAATTCCTTCTTTCTCTCAGATCACCTACTTCGTCTTCTCAGATGAACCCAATAGTTCATATCAGTAGAATTATGTATATTATTTATGTACAGTGAGAGCCCTGAGAGACTGTAAAAATATTCATTATAGTGAATTTCATTCTCCAAAAAACCCTCGTAAACGTAGGTCTTACGTCGAACCATGTAAATATTATATTTCTATATTTATTTATCTGCTATCCGTGTACGTATGGCCGCATTGGAGTCTCACCAAGGGCCCCAAACGACACCCATCGAAGCTCAACTCGCTCCAATAGGCTGGGAATGACTCATTTTCCTACCCTGGCCTATTAACCGATTTTTATAACATCAACACCGGGTTGTGACGAAGCGTACAAAACAACAAAATAAAAAGTTAATCCAAACAATTGTATTTAGTTTATTTTGGTAACAATTTATTGCCTAGTCATTAACTCCCTACCATCTATTTTTTTGACGTAATTAGTGGCTGCATCAATTATTTATCTGAAAAACTACAACAGAAAACTAATCAATTCCAACTTATTATATAAAGAAATGTCTAATTATCAGTTTTCTTAATTGTAAATGAATAAATAAATTAAAGACATCTCTACCTTTATGTAGATATATGTAGATAAGCATGTGCATTGAGTTTTGGATCTAAAAATTCGGGTATCTTGGCCTAAAACCGGATTTCAAATATGAATCTAGAAACTCGAATTTTCAAAATCGAAACTGGGTTTTAAATCCGGGCCAGAACCCATATGAATCCAAAATTTTAAAATGCAGATTCTGAATTTTGGATTCGTGGATGTTAGACCGAGGAGAGTGGATATTACTCTTGCTTCCAGATGTGATTATTGTGTTTCGGGTGCTTCTAAGAATTAGGATCACGTTCTTGCTTTAGGTGAATTTGCTTCACTGATCTAGAGTCGGGTTTGAATTCATTTGCGCATGCCAATATTGAGAGAAAGAACTTAGAATGAAAGGGTGGAATGATGGTTCCGTTGGACCAGACGATCTTCTTGTAGCGGTCAAATTCTTGATTTTCTTCCTACAATTATTACTTGCCGGTTGTGGTGGCAGAGGTGTAAGGCTCGCATAGAGGGCACCTTAGTTGTCCTATGTTGCTTTGAAATTTAAAGATCAATCTTCTATGAATAAAAGAGATGAAAATTTGCTTCAGTCTTTACATCTTCCTACTCTAGGTATTCATATGAGGGGTGAGAAAGTTGTTAGATGGGAGAAGCCAAAAATTGGATGGGGTAAACTTAGTATTGATGGTTGTTCATTTGGAAATCTGGCTGCTTCAAGGGTTGGAGGCGACTCTAGGCACTACTCGTGATCATGTTAGGAAAGTACTTTTAAGTTTTTTGTGTTTCTATTGGTTCTTACTCTAATACCCATGCAGAGGCTCTGGATTTGCTTTATGTTTTGCAATGTTAGACGTCTGGATTTTGATGCTATTGAGATAGATATGGACTTTAAGTTGATTATTGATTGGACTGGAAATCGTAGATGTAGATTGTGGTATTTAGAAGATTTTTAGAATTAGATAAGGAGTTTTCTTGAACAAATTTGTTTCATTGTAATTTGTTGCCACATTTTATCGAAAATGTAACGCCATTGCAGATTTCTTGGCAAAATTAGGTGGAAAGGTAATAATTTGATTTACAATTCTGCTTTGAAAATGCAACAAACGGCTAGAGGTTCTATAAGGCTTGATTTACAATTCTATAGGGTTGCCATATTTAAGAAGAAAATAGTTGTCGTTTATTACACGGTTGTTTTTTTGGTTTACATTAGTTTGTTGGTTTTGTTGATTCTTTATTTGGACATGTTTAGAATGGTTTATTGGTTTAATTGTTTTTATTAAGCATATTTAGATTCCCTTTTAATTGATTATTGTTTTTTCTTGGCTAGATATGAGATGATTTATTTATTTATAGATTTCTATTGACTTAATTGTTATCACGATATTTTTTTACGATATTCTTTTATTATAAGGAAGAATACATTAATAAAATTAAGCAGAGGTTATTCTTGAACATATGATCACAACTCTTCATTAATTAATTAATTAATTAAATATATTAATAATTTTCTAATTATTTAATATCTTATAAAAATATTAAAATGATGATAATTAAAGATATGATAAGTATATATTGAGGATATAAATTATAAAATCTATCCTATATTATCAATTTAAGTTTTGAGACAAATTATAATTTTACAATAAATATGGATCAGATCAAATGTCATGTCTAACCAAGAAAGAAGAAACTATCAAATACTGGCATGCTCCGAGCCATGCATGCTTTTTGTCATACGCATTATCAAGTGGATCATTATCTTCAGCATCGACAACTTGCACATGAGTCATCAATGATTGAGAACTTAGTGATGTTAACTCATTTCATTTTATATTATCTAATTATTATAATTTTTTATATTTTTATATATAATATAATAAATAATTTTAAATTTAAAAATAATCATAATATAAAAATATAATATTCTAACAATAATTTATTTAATTTTTAATTTTTATCTCAATCCATCTTATTTCACTTATTATTCAAATAAAACTTTTTTAAATTTTTGGTCAAAACCTTTTTTGTGAGGGAAAGAAAGCTTTGTTGTGGATGATTCATGAGAGAGAGAGAGAGAGAGAGAGAGAGAGAGAGAGAGAGAGAGAGAGAGGGTCATATATGCATGGGTCCGGGGCATGAGTAGTACTGTAGCAGAATAGATGTAAAGAAATGTAACAGTTACAGGAAGACAGCTATAGCCCCGCTTGTATTGAGAAGTGAGTTGAGCTCACTTCCATTTCATCATTATATTTTTATAATTCTTTATACAAAACATAAATTTCTATACACTTTTTTCAAATCCCAATACACCTTTTTCAAATTTCAACACACCTTTTTCAAATCCCAAAATAATAATAATATTAAAAAATAAATCAAATTCAGTTCAACTCATCTCATCTCCGAATCTAAGCGGGGCCTAGTAATATTGCTTGGTCCAAAAATAAATGCTTGAGACTGATTTCTTTGGAAACTGGGGACCTTATGCTTCTTCAACCTCATCTATTCTTTTGGAAATAGGGTATCAGAATCTCTTTCAAATTGCCGACTTGCTCATCCTTTTTCTCCATTTTTTTCCCTTTATTTGGTTCTCATCTCATTCTCAAAAGCAATGATTGGACACCCATCAAAGCATATTATAACTTTTATGAGTTTTTTGTGGTTATCTGTGTGGCTTCATTTTTTGTATTTTTTTTTTCTTAATTTCTTCACCTTTTTCCCTTAGGATTTATTTATCTGCACATTTTTTCTTCTGATTTTATTTGTAAAAACTTACAAACTTTATATTAAATCCATTAAATAATATTTCCTATGTAGCTAAAATAGGAAAGATAGGTTTTGTAGCTTGGTATGTCTCTTGAAGTTAACATAGTTATTAGTTGGTCTATATGTCGTGTATACTTGGCTATATTTATTTTAGGGCATTGCCGGGGACTTGCTAGGGGGTCCTGTTAGTATAATTTTTTTTGTTTCGTTTTTTGTTTTTGTTTTTGTTTTTTACATCATTTTTTTTATTACTCTTAAATATTTAAAAAAATAAAAAATTTACAATATTATTAAATAATATTTTTTTAATCATTAAATTAAAAATTAAAAAAAAAAAGAATAGAGTACAAAATGGAGACCCCACCCCCAACAAACTCCTTATCATTTCTCTCTATTTTAATAAAATTATTTTTAGTTATTGAAATATTTTTAAAAAATACTGTTAAAAGAGCCAATAATCACTACTGCAGAGAGAAATTAAGGCGTGGTTTAGATTATAATGTGAGTTCAATTCATCTTAATTTATTTTTATTTTATTATTACACTTTTTCAATTTCTCATATAAAACATAAATCTCAATACAGATTTTTTCAAATTTTAATACACATTTTTTAAATCTCAAAATAATAATAATATTAAAAAATAAACTAAACACATCTCAACTCATCTCCAAATCTAAACGGGACCTAAGACCTCATTTATTAAAAGTTTCAAATTCTTCTCAAATTCTTTATTACACATTTTTAAATTTTCACACAAAATATAATAAGAAATTTATTTTTTTCAAATTCTAAAACTACTTTTTCAATCTCAAAACAAAACTAATATTAAAAAAATATTTTACAGTAATATTTTATCTTTATTTAAATTTTATTTCATCTCATCTCTAAAAATAAACCAGACCTAATTTTTTCAACTAAATCTTGTTTGTTTTCCAACTCATTTCATCTCATCTTAAACTCATAATTATATTTTTTTTAATTCTCATACAAAATAAAACAAATAATTTATTTTTTTAAATCCCAAAATAATTTTTTAAAATTAGAAAATAAAACTAAAATTAAAAAAATATTTTATAAAAATATTTTGTTTTTTTTTAATTTTTATCCTATCTTATTATATTTTATTTCTAAAAACAAACCAGATATAAAATTACATGGGCAATCCAAACAAAGATTTCTTGATGTGAAAAAGTGCCCACGTATAAGCTGCTGCTTCTTCTATTCTTTTAAATGTTGTGACAAAAGCTAAACTTTCTTTCTTTCATTTAATTTTTACTTTGGAGGCAAAAAGACAGAAAAACTTATGCTTGGTTTTGACTCCAAAGTCGATAATATTAATGCCTTGTTTATTAAAATAAATAATTCATTTTTTCAAATTTCAACACAACTTTTTTAAATCTTAAAACAAAATTAATATTAAAAAAATATATTATAATATTTTTTATTTTTTTATTTATCTCATCTCATTTTATCTCTTAAAATAAAAGGGGCCTAATTTTCTTTGATACTTATATAAAATACTCACATTTGTAATACGCTACTTCTATATGTCAAAAGAAAAATATTAGTATATTGTATGAGTTTGCTTATTTATTTTGACAGTTTATGTATTTAATTTAAGTTTTTTTTGCCTATAATTTAAGGAGTTGATCACTTTTAATGTATTAGTGTATTTTAAAAAGATAATTAAATATGTTTAAAAATATACAAAAATAAAAATAAAATGAAAAATAAGTACAATCAGCGACATGAAGCAGCACTCATTTTGCAAAATATATAAAATATTGCTAATATGTTTTTTTCATTTTGTCTTTTTATTTTGATTGTTCATGTATTTATTTTTTTAAAAAGTTATTTAATAATTAAAGAAGTAATTATCAATATATTTATATTTTTTATTTTCTAATTCTTTTATATTGTATTTAAAAAAATATTTAAAATAAAAAAACATATAATTTATTTCATAGACATATTAGAATGGTTTGAATTGGAAGATGAATTGAGATGCATTTTAAAAATTAAATAAAATATTATTTTTTAATAATATTATTATTTTAATATTTAAAATAATTGAATTGAAATTTAAAAAATTAAATTAAATTAATATTTTATATAAAATTTTTAAAATATATATAATAATAAATTTAAAATAAATTATGTTTATCTCTCAATTCAAACTACCTCATAAATAAAGAAGCATAATAGCATAGCACTGTTTATGATAGGTTTATTATCCTTTTATTATCTAGTTATTATTCTCTTTTATATTTAATTTTTTTTTTTATGTATTTTTTTAAATATTTATTTAACATCCTTAATTATAAGAAAAAATTATATAATCGTACTAATAATTATTTTCTTAATTATTAAGTAAAATAAAAAATTAAAATCAAATCAAATATAAAATAAAATAAATAGTAAATAAATAATAATAAAATCGTAAGTCTATATTTTCCCCGAATATATTAGAGAACATACGACCAATAGCTCTGACATGATTTTATTGGCAAGGAATTCGCCACGTGTCAGATCTTTAACCTTATACCTCAATCTCAGGAAAATTAAGCTAGACAACTTCATGTAACTGCTGTAGCAGGACGCATGGCAGGCTCTTTGTAACTGGCCTGACTCTCTCTCTCTCTAAACATTTCACGCATTCCCTCTCTTTCTTTCTCCTTCATTTCACTTATATATATAATACATATATATGTATAATATTTTGTACTTCCCTGGTTGGAGTACCGTGTATAATAAAAGAAGTGGCCGCAGGAGGAAAGCAATTCTAGTGGATTTGAGGGAATGAGGACCTGAGGTAAGTGGGTCTCCACAAATCATTCTCGATGGCCTTTTTTTTTTATTTTTATAATTTATTTACTCTATCAGTAGCTTCTAAGACATGCATTTCTTCAAATAAAAATGGTGTTTAGTTTTTATTCTTTCCTGATTTCTGGGCTAAAGCTTACTGCCGAATAATAAGGTAGAGAATCTGACATGTTTAGTTAAGTTTATTGCGACTTAATATATCTTATCGTGGAGGAAAGATGGTTTGAGAAAATTCTCTGAATATATTGTTTCCAGAGGGGGCCATTCTAGAATGGAATCGTCCGAAGTGGGTTTTCTTTGTTGGAGTCACGATGTGATCTCTATATACTGCATTACAATCACGTATGTTACTTCATTCTCGCTTTCACAATTCTTTTTGTTTGTTTATTTATATAATATTGTTCTAGTTTAAGTATATTTTCATGGGTATGCATATTTGTGCCTTCAAAGCAGCATGATTCATTGGTTGATTGTAAAATGAGTAGTAAAATGGATTGCAATATGAGTGGTAATTTTTTTTTTTTAAAGAAGGACGGCACCTCCAAACTTTATTAAAAAGTACTCTCACTTGTGGAGGAGGAAAACCTTAAAACAAGACCAAAAAAACCCCATAACAATTACCATCCAAGAAACAAATATTAAGGCCTAATACTAGGCAAACCAAGATATCCAACCTAAGCAAACCTCTCACACGGTGGGGCAAATCATCGGAATCCCCATATGTACAATTCACCTAAGAAACCTTTTCTAAACTGATGAGAAATCGTGTAATCAAAACCATGAATAGCCTTAAGAAGCTCTTCCCAAAAATCCCATAAATACCAAACTGTGCTAGACTTGTTCCTTAGCCACTGCACCACCAAAGCCGAATCACATTCTATTTCGACTTTCCAAGTACCCAACTCCCTACAAAGCAACAAACCACAAGTGAGTGCCTGAAGTTCATATAGTTGTATATACAAATCACAAATGAGTTGTAACATATTTGTAAGAGTTGTAGGTAAATCATTCCTCAAACTACTGTCCAAAGTTATCTTAATGTAGCCTATCAGCAAAAGCAAACTGTTCATATTTATCATGCCTCTTCTAGCTGTTGTGGGCGTGCTCTTAATGTCTTAGAAACTTTTGTACTTTCAGCTAGTCCAGGGAAGTAGTTTTGCTTGAAATGGAGCTTACTACCGTTTTAGTTGTACAAACTCAACATGTGGTCAGTATGGATTTGCGAGAGGGCTCTAGGACTTCTAAATGCAAATTTGTACTGCCATATGATCTGAAGAAACATCTTGTCAAATGTTAGGTAACAGTCAGGTTAAATTTGATTTTGAGGCTATCGACAAATTTGCTTGACATAAACATTTACTCGCAGTTTACAATGAATTCAATGAATGGGTTTGTAGGTCATGTTTAATTTCCATCTCCTGTCTTAAGAGATGGATAAGCCAGGTACTCTAGGAGGCATCTTCTTTCCATTAATGGGATTAAAAAACTTCACCTCTGTCAGAAGTCTTCATAATGATATTTACCTGTTGTCTTATAGGGGTTCAAATTGTAATCATAGGGTATTCATGTCCACTATTTAATCGGACCCAGTCAGTTTTCAAGTGGAAGCAATTCACTAGTGTATTCTAATCTACAAATTCCAACAATATTCCTTGTATTGTGGAACTTGCCTCTTTCACTAGAGAGAGAACTCGTTGTCATGAGTATTGCATTGTTCATGTGTAGTACCATGTAGAAGACTGATCTGGTCTCTGTTGGCATTTCAAGATCACCTGCTAAGGAGTTGATCAAACCAAGGATGAATGCGGAAAATGAGAACCCAGAACCAGTGACTGATTTAGGACTTTCTGTGGGTTATTCTGACCAGTGCATTCAGAGACAACCGAAAGATGAAGGTGCAAGTGCAGGTGCAAATGCAGGTTCAAGGATAGATATGACATTTTTGGGCTCCAACCCCCTGTCTGAATTAGTCTGGTCTCCACATAAAGGATTGAGTCTCAAATATGCTGATTGTGGCTTCACCGATAAAAAGGGCCCTCTTATGTGGGGTGCAGGATCAAGTAATGTGGCCTTCTCACTGCCTCAAAGCATATCTGGCAAGAGGTCTGCTACTGACAAACCTATAGATGAGGAAGTCATTATGCCACAAGCAGCATTATATGCAAACGATAATGTCATTGGTACAAATAATTCAACCAGATCCTCTTCACACCATGCTGGCATAATCCCAGGATGTGCCTTGAATAATAAAGATGAGACTGGTAAGGAAAAAAGCTTTTCATGTTAACTTGTTAGGAAGGGAAGGTCTGGGATAGGCCCTGGCGAAAAAGAGTATTAAGTTGTATAAGGATGATTGCAAACCTCTCTCTCTCTCTCTCATGTGTGTGTGATGTTTTCCCTTCAAAACCTGTTTAACAAAAGCCTGGGAACTCTTGTTTGGCAGGACCTGTTAGTGATATGGAAGAAATGAGCTCTGCAGTGGAATTATCTGTTCTACATATTGCTCAAGAGGATCATAGGAGAACGAGTGAAGGTGAAGATATATGTGCAACTATCAATCTTTGAATTTCTGACGGGTGCATTCTGCTATCTTTTCACTTTGTTATCCAGGAGATAGTTCTAGGCCAATCCCACAGCTGAAGCTGGTCAATGGTTTATAACTGATTAATTGTATTGGTCTGTAAAGGGATCAAGACAGGCTATTTTATAAAAGAACCATTAAAAAGAGCACGTTGGTTATGCTCTAGACACACAAGCACTGTAAAGTGTCTTGCTGTTCATACTAAGCTGAAATATTCTTTTATGGTCAACTTTTTTGGAAAATAATGGAGCTTTCGTAATTTTTCTTTCAAATCTGACATGCTATGAACTTCTGATTTAATTTACCAACAGGCCAGGTAAATGGAAGGAATGCTGATACTTTATCTATTAAAATAGATGAACCTAAACCTGATGTGGTGGTGAATGAATCATTTTCGGCAGATCTTATTGGTGGAGGCAGAGATCTTGGAAGTGAACAAATACTGGGAATGAATATTGCTTTGGCCTCTGATGTTCACCCTGTGGATGAATGCAAAAGTTCTGAAACTTCAGTCAAGAATCTCAAGTTCCCAGGCAGAAGGCCTTTGGAAAAGCTTGAGCAAACTGCAGAGAATGAATTACGGACTCCAATTGGTGAAAATGCTCATGGTGCAGTGACTAAGATGGTAGAATCAGAATTTGCTCACAAACTGCAAAGCCGCTTTCAGCACAACAAAGGGGTACTTCAGAGAAACATAACTGTTCAAAGTGAACTATCCCCAGCTAACAGAAATTTCCACAGAAATCGAAGGAAAGGAAAGGAAAAGGCTCTATCTGATGGAGATATTAAGAAAAGATCATCGAAAAAGAGAAATGACAGCCACGAGAGTGTTGAAAGCTGCAACAGTGCTGGGTTGTCTTTAACATGCAAGAAGAGGCAAAGCTTTGAAGAATGCTTGATTTCTGGGAGTAAAAGAGTGAAGAACCAAATTGAAAAGACAACCTGTTCAACATCCTATATAAGACAAGATAGCTCATTTATGAACTGGATAACAAACATGATGAAGGGCTTCTCAAAACCAATTCAAGATGAGACACCTTCTCCTGATCTTGTAATTGCACCTCCTGATCATAGACATCAGGACCCTAATGATCAGAATCTTCTCGCATGCAACAAGAATCAAGATCCAGGATTAAAAAATATTGGCTTCCGATCAATTTTCCAGTCCTTATATAGGCCAAAGGTGGAAGGAGAAACAACATCATTGAATGCCAAAAATGAAAATGGAGAATCTAAGGAACATGAGCTGGCTAAAAAGATGTATGACATCAATGCTATTCCAATAGCCATTCGTGGGGATGATAATAACAAAGTCAAACCATTTCTGCAGCCAAATGAGAAGTTTGACTTACCAATGTCTGGAAATGGAGCAGCTACGGCAACCCAGCCTATGGTTTTTCCTTTAAAATTCTCTACCTTTCAGAAAATTGGAAAGACTAACTCCAGGGAGGATAAGAATTCTTGCGAAGTGGAATTTGGTAGGGGAAAAAATGAAACAAGCTCCACTTCCACCCCGTATAAAGATAAGATTAGGAGTGCAGAGAACATTGCTTCTGACCCACCATCTGAAGGGAAGTCAACTAATGACTTTAGCTACAGAAATGATCCTTTGGGAAGCTTGTGGATAACTCGGTTTTGTTCAAAAACTTCTCGCCCCTTATTAAACCCAGATAATAGTAGCCAGAGTATTAGTGTGGGTGCTGACTGCTCCAATGATTGCATGATGCTTCTTCCTTGTCCTGGGAATCATGATGACAACAACCACAAAAGTTTGGCATTGAAGGAACACTCAGCTGAGGATCCAATGCCTGCTTTGGGTAATGAATCACAGACTCGTCCTGCTGATACTGAGGCTGTCATCAGTTTTAAAAGGATGAAATGCTATAATGATCAGGAGTCTGCATACAAACTGAAACCTATATTGCCTTCCCCAAAATGTAGAAGTACAATGGAAATGTCTTCAATCTTTGCAAGAAGATTGGATGCCCTCAAGCATGTCATGCCATCAGATGTAATAGATAATGCAACTCATGCGACTATAACCTGCGTCTTTTGCGGCATAGAAGGCCACCATTTACAAGAGTGTTCTGAGATAACAGAAAATGAGATTGAAGATCTTCTAAGGAATTCCAATTCATATAAGGTGGCAAAAGGATTTCCTTGTCTATGCATTAGATGTTTTCAGCTCGATCATTGGGCTGTTGCATGTCCCAGTGCTTCCTCAAGCGGGAAACGTCAAACAACAGGTGTGGCTTCTATGGTTGGTCCTAGCAAAATGCTGCATAAGGAAGGCAATAGAGGAAATTTGAAGCTGCTAACTGGTTGGGGGAGGCAATTTCTAGCTGCTTGTGATGAGAATGATCTTGGAATACCAAAGCATGGTAGATGGAAGCCAAAGGAAATGATAGCCCCTGTAAAAACCATATCTAATGCAAACCTAATGAAACACATTGTTTCACGTTTTGGGGAAAACTATTCAAAAGAACAGAAGATCATGCTGGCCAAAAGGAAACTTTCAGATGTACCAAAAGGAATCTTCAACACCATAAAAGGCCTTCGTTTGTCACGCTCAGATATACTAAAGTAAGTAGAGCATACTAACTAAAATATGTAATATCCCAGATCTAGTATGAGAGGGTGATGAATGAGGTTCTACATTGTTTAGGAGGAAGAATTTATGAGGGTTTATAATATTCCAGGTGCTTCAATTGTATTATCGACTATTCCTTTTCAAGTGTAAGTCCATACGCGGTTTGAGCTTTCCATGAGTTGTTATAATGTTGCCAATAAACTCTTGTTAATTACTGGCTTGATTGGAACTTCTCTAATATATGGAAAGTAAATCTGTTCAATCACACTTGATATTACCTTTTGACATTTCACTCAGGCATTTTGAGGAAGTAGCAAATTTGATTCTTTTCTCAGGTTTCCTTTCTGATATAGACTTTCCAGACTGCAGTCCAACTATCATTGTATGTTTTAATCTTAGGGGACTTGCAAAGAAGTGAATTCAACCCAAACTGATATTTCAACCCAACAAAGAAGCAAAACCTCATTTGTATTTGGAGCAAGTCCTACTCTATTATTTCAATCAAGTGAAATGGCTTCCAAAAATTCCCTGGTTCTTTTTTCCTACCAAATAGTTAACTGATTTTTTCTTCAAATTTGGGCGTGTTTATCTTGGTAGAACTTGATCTTCAAGCAGACTTATAGTCTAGTAAACCATCCTTCTTGGGAATGACTTTGAACTTAATTCTTCCTTTGGTGATCATCTCCATAATTGATTCTCTTCGTTTGCTAAGAGAATATTTTCTCTGTTGCATGGGCACCAGATGGATGAATTCCTATATGTCATTGTCACATCTTGATGGTTTTTTCTTGCGGGTGCGGCTTGGGAAGTCAGAAGGACTGCAGGGAACTGGATATCGGGTGGCCTGCATTACTGGTATAACTTGAATTAATTTGTGTTTGTTAGCTTGTTCTGATAACAAATGAATTGATAAGCAGTAGATTTTTATATGGACATCAATTATTGGATCATCTTTATGTGCTGCTTTAAACCTTAACCTTAGAATGACTCTTTTCTCCAATGATTTTATTCTTATTTTTCTTATGGGTGCGCAGGGAAGCAAAGAGAGAATTCACCACAGAATGCCAAAAATCCTGTGTGTGTAAGCGTAGGTGGAAATAAATTCCTAGTGGGAAGTCAACACATCTCCAATCATGATTTCCTTGAGGTAATAGTATGAGTTGAATTTGTAACCTATTGTTTCTTTGTCGCATGGTGTTTCCATTCAAGCTTGCAGTCTCAAGTGTAACTTACTTATCTCTGTATATTTATATGTCTCTTTGTGGTCTTGTCCCTTTTTAGTGAATCCTTGTACGTGTTTACAATGTATGCTGGTATTGCCAAGTCATATAAGAATTCAGTTTTTCATTAAATTAAGCAGACACCTTCTTTCTAATTCAGGAGTACCAAACATGACAGAGTTGCTAATCTGTTCCTCTTTGAATAAGATCCCAATGCCAACAACAGTTTCATTATAGATATCTTACAACAAGAATCCCTCTTTTCCCTGATCCAACTCCTCCACCACTGCAAATTGCGAACCCTAGTTAGATTCAGGCATGATACATCATAAACCCTTGTTGGAATTTGTTGTTGGTGGCTAAGCAAAATAAATGGAAGAAATGACATTCCTTTCTATCAAAACCAAACGTTACTTCGAAATTATGCTATATATTTAGTCAACAGATTTACTTTTTTGTTTTATTATATTTACTTATTTTTTTGGTGAAATTACACTTGTTCAAATTGTATAATGGTCAATTACTGATATAGTAAATGATCCAGTGAGTTTGATTTAATTCAATTCCTCATCTTTCAGGCCTGGCATATTCTAACAATATCAGGAATTCCCCATGTTGATGGGTAGAACTGGATAATTATGCGATTTAAAAAGAAAAAGAAAAAGAAAAATAGCATATAAACCTAACAATGTGTAGACAGTCGAGTTTCCTATATCATCAAATATCAAGCCAATTGTTATTATATTCCAACTTTATAGTCAATCTTAATTTTTAGATCCTTCATCATAATGATAGTTTCAATTGTTATACACAAGTCAAAGGGATGCTGATTGTCAAGGTGCCATCCTACAATTGGAATTAACGGTATTCTGAATCGTGCTTGTTACCCATACTATGTGCAATGGCGGAATCCCATCACATTTTGCAGGATGAGCTTATGACATGGTGGAATGCAACCTCTACAGACGGTGGCAATATCCCATCCGAAGAAGATTTAACTGCAAAAATCAAGAAGAAAAGAATGTTAGGCTTATAGCAATTGGTGATTTTCAGCAATTATCCATGCAAGTCTCGGCCAAGTACAATTGTAGCACAGATGAAGCCAGAGTGTTCAAGCTACAAAACGAGCGAACCTCATTGCATTCTGTATGTAAGTTTCTGAAATCCTTTCATGTTTGGTTATGTAAAGCATGTATGTGCAGCTGAAGTTATGGACTGCCCTCTTGAGTTGAGTTGATGAAGAAGATAAGATTTTTGTTTAATATTTTAGCCCAAGATAATCATACTTCCCTTTTTTTGGATTCAAGTGATTTTGTTGGCCTAGACAGCAAACAAGTTGTCAGAAATGCTTCCTGAGATGATGGCACTTCCTTCCTTCAGACACAAAGTGGTCCAGAAGTATTTCTGGGGACACTTTTCCTGGAAAACTTTTGAGATTACTGGCAGTTATATTGTGAAATGCCAATTGCCCAATACAATATACATGGCAGTTAATACTTTAGTCCAAACTTTTAAGCATTGATCTATTGATTTTGAGGGGGGGTGATAGATTCACTCGGAATGAGACTCGTTGGATGAGAGACGTATTACATATCACAGGCCGGCTCATTCATTAGGCAAATTAGACGGTTGTCTAAGGTCCCACGATAAAAAGTCCCAAAAATATTAAAAAAAATCATTATAAAAAAATCTAAAAAAAAAAATCTAAATTAAATAGATTAATCTTAAAAATAATCAGCTCTGTTAAAAAAATAAAAAAACGTTAACAGCCACAACCAAGGGATTTTACATCAACTCTACAGGCTATAACTTCACATGGAAAAACTAAAAGTCACAATTAATTAAAATGGCGTTTCAATTCAAATTTCAAAACATGAAAATTCTCTGTTTATACTTGATATTTACAAAATTTACATTCTCTCTCTCGACTCCAATCTTCAATCTTGAACTTTTGTCTCTCTTACATATATCTTGCTTGTATTTGACACTGAAAGTTCTCTCATCGCTGCATTGTTTGAGACTTTGCTGAGAGCATCTCTCATCTCTGTAATTTGTTGCATCCTCGTTGAAGACGGATTACGAAGAAGGTAAAGTTTTTTGTCTTTATGATAGTTTTAACTTTTGTTTTTAAGTTTTATATATACACGATTGATGGACAACTTGTTTGTAGTAATAAAACAGTCATATATGTAAATATTGTACAAACTACAGTTTACTTTTCTGTGATAGCACAGCTACGCAGCATATATATTCAAGTTGACAATTTTTTTGTCTTCTTCAAATTCTATTGCTACACTTCAACATGAAAGATGCTGGTTTACATTGAATCACAAATCACATGGCCCAAGGGCTATGTCCATGCCTTAAATTTATGTTTTTCAAATTCGATTTTTTTTTTCAATTAATTTCTTCAATGTTAGTTTATTTTTTTATTTGAATTATTAATACTAATATATTTTATTTTATTTTACAGATTAGCAATTTTATGTAAAAGTGGAGCTCATTTGTTATGTTAAAGTGAAGCCCATTTCCTAAATCAGCCATCAGGTTCAATTATTTTATATTTGTATTTATTTTATTCTAGGACATTTATAAGCATAGTAGAATTTATATAGTAGATATTATTCTTTTTTATTATAAAATATGTCTAATAGAAAATATGCATCTGGATAAGAAAAACTTAAAAAAAAAATTGATTTAATCCCAACAAGGATCTTTAAATAAATTTGTTATTAGTAATAAACAAAATATAGAAAAAAAAAATTAGGTAAAACATCTATAAATTATCAAGAAATACATTAAAAAGAACAAAAAAATTTGATAAATAATTTTGCATCTCAAAAAGTAAGAAGAATAATTTATAAATAAAAATATAATTAGATATAACTTAATTTAGTTTGATACAAATAAAAGATCTCATTTTAACTTCTCGCGCCTCAAAATATTTTGAACCGAAGCTGAGAGTAGTAGAAATGAGGAAGATTCAAAGTTTTGGTTCAACTTCATGGCATATTGTTTCAGATAATGCATGGATAAACATTATATTTTTCAACGTAGAACTTCATAAGTAGAGTTCTGGTGAAAGGTGATAATAGGGGATGATGAAAGATCTATAACTAGTCGGATTTTTCGTATAATGGAAGCAAAAGGGCGTCTAATGGATATCATACAGACCCACAAGGGCCTCAATGCACCGAGAAGAATATGCATTTAGAAAATCCTGAAGGATAAGGCTAGGGTGCATCTAAAACATGATCATAGGTGTAAATGGTTTTTTTTTTCTTTTTCTTTTAAGCATTTTTTAAACATACTGAATCATAAAATAAATAAAAATTCATTGATGGTATTTATTTTAATTATTAATAATAATAATAAAAAATTAAAATATATGAATGGACATATTTAAGAGTCGTACTAGTATTTAGCATTTGTCAATTATTAAAAGCAAATCAGGAAGGGGTTCAGAGAGGACTGATATTCTCGATGGTGACTTTAGAAAAATTAAAAAGTAGAAAATGTCTTTATCATGTCTCGATATTTGGATGATAAAAGAAGAGAATTAAATGAAACACCCACACATCTTTATGACCTTTTCCTTTCCTTTTTCCTTTTCAAATGATTCAGTGTCGCCACTCATGACCCATTCCTGCCCTCTATAGTCTCTAACATGACTTGAATGTCTTTATTCAATTACCGAAACCCATTCCTTCCAAAAAAAAAAAAAAAAAACTACCGAAACCCATTAACTCAACAACAAGCATATATGGTGGCAGGACATAGGAGGAGAGGGAACAAAAATAAAAACTTCAAGCATAGTCACGTGCATCATTGTCTTTTTTATCTACCTATTAATGGTAGGTACGTAAACCCAACCTTATCCCGTAACTATGCTTGAACCAATATTGACAGCTCATATTTTCAAGAAAAAAAAATTGCACATGTTGTAATTGCGATAATTATGATGAATAATATAAAATAATTAAAAAATAAAATAATATAAAAATTTACGTAATTTGATAGTTTGTTTATATTTACGAGAATAAGCAGCGATAATTTCATAAATTTATATTACATAAAACTAATTTTATAATTTTATTAATTTATATTAATTTTATTGTCAAATTTAGTATTAAGGTTATAGAAACTAGAAAGAGAGAGGGATTATTTATTTTTCTTGCTATTTAGTCTCAACTTTAGAGATTTTCTACCAGGGATAATATCAATAGAGAAGAGCTACCGTTAAAGAGATTTTATAAAGATAAATTTATAAAATAATATAAATTTATGTGATCTATAAATTTATATTAAATAAAAATAATTTTATAATTTAATATAAAAGTGTATTTTTTTAATATATTTTTATAAAATTACTTTACGAGTAAAACCTTCTTCCAATGAACAAGCTGCACAAAATACACGCCAGCACCTTGGTAGCTCAAAGATAGAGAAAATTAAAGAGAGAAAGAGAGAGAATTCATGTACTCTGTTTTGTAGTGGAAACCATCCATCCAATAAGATCAGCCTTATGCATGTTATGAAAAATTCTATGACAGACATCTCTCATAAGATATTCATATTTTTTAAATAAAAACAATTGGTTGAATAAAATAAGTCTCTGTATTTTGTTTAGTGGAAAGGAATAATTAAGTAGTTGATAATCATATCTTTAAAAATATATTGATTATAACTAAAATAATCTTAGATATATTTTTAGATGGTTCAAGTTTTGTGTAATCTTTCTTAAAATGAGTAAGTTTCATCAATCTTTTAAAAAAAAAATTATTAGATATAATTTTAAGGTATGTCTCATTCATATAGACTCTATATTTGCTCTTTTTTTAAATGCACAGAAATTAACAAATTTACAATTATAACTATCATTTTTATATGTATAGAAATGCTAAAGTCATACATGAGAATTTCGACTGAGGATTTTGATAATATATTTTTCATTTAATGATTAAGAGAATATTTTTAATAATATTAGTTTTTTGAAAAGATGTTAATAATATATATATATATATATATAAAGCAATAAAAAAAAACCTTGTTTGGATCTCATGTGTGGTTGTAGACTCCTTATTTTTTATAAAATAGAGAAATGCTAAATTCGCGCACGAGAAATTTCCACATTAGATTTTTATATTTTTATTTAATAATTAAGGATATATTTTTTTAAATGATATTGTATCTTTTAAAAATATATATATATTAAAAAATACACTAAAAAAATGGATAAAAATTGCACTGGCATGATGGCATCCCAATCCGATGCTCGATAGAATACTCATTTAAAGTCAGCACCAAGCTGGCAAACAATCTTTCTTTGCAGGTCCTCAATCTCGATCGATCCATTAACAGCTCGGCAAATTTCTCAACTTCTGCTCCTTCCTTTGATCACTTTCCTCTATTTTTGGGACGTGTCTTCCTCCTCTGAGTATTAACAAGATGCAGCTTGGTAAACTCCTCTCTCTGATCTCTCTCTCTCTCTCTCTCTCTCTCTCTCTCTCTCTCTCTATGCTGACTCAGTTTCCACTGAAACTCTACACAGATGGAGGTCCTGGAAAAGTCGTCATCACGCACATCCTCGCCGCCTCCTTCGTCGGATTCATAGCAGCCGCGGCCGCACAATACTTCCGGCAGAGGTCTAGGCCGGCCAGAGACAAAAATATTATTCCACGGCTAGAAAGGACAGAATCCGGCCGTATCGGAAAGCTCGAGAGATTCTCCCATTATGTTGGTAAATATATTATTTTCATTAACTTAAAACAAAAAGTGCTCTTTCAACTACAAAACCTAGTCTCCAGGCACTACTTTTAGTTGAGATAGAAAGATGTTAAAGATCGGGGAAAGTTATAAATATATGAAATTTTTTAGGGGGCAAAGATTTAGATTAAATCATTGATATTTGTTGATGTTGCAGCTCGGCAAATGGGATTTTCAGATGCAAATGAATGTCCCCAACTATGCAAGTTGGCTGACGATTATTTGAAAAAACCCAAAGAGTGTGAAGGGAGCATCTATGCATTTTTCGAGACCGAACCAGACCCTGAGTCCCTCTACGTGAAGTTGATTGAGGAGTTTGAGAAATGCATCCTCAGCTATTTTGCATTCCATTGGGGTCATGCTTCTTTTATGATTAGTCAGGTATGGCTGGTAGGAGAGGAAAATAACGACATTTGAACTTTTTAATTATCATCTTCCTTTACTCTGTAGTTTGTTCACCTTTATATTTCCTTTGCCGATCTCTTATATACTTCTCCTTTGAATGGTAGGTTTTGAGCATCGAATCCAGCCAAAAACCAAAGCTCAAAGACATGATCTTGGCTGCAACAAGGTGAGTTCCTTTTCAGTTTGCAGTTTATTTATTGGAAGAAAAATAATTTAGCCAGATTTTATAAAATAAATTCACAATATTAATTAATATGTTTTCAAGCGACGTTTATAGCAAATTATTTTTATTTTAAAATAAATTTAATATATCACGTTCACGTAAAATTACATTAATTTTTAAATTATTTTATGCATTTTTAAAAAAAAAACTTGAAGTACTGCTCCGTTTGTAAATTGTAATTGATGAGGTACGGATTTATATATTTGTGTTCCGGTCTATGCCTCTAGTAACGTTAATGTATGCTTGCGGGCATGCTTAATTTAATTTGTTCCTTGGTATAAACATAATTTAAAATAGAAATGGTAGATCCAGTTTTAAGAGCATTGTGCAATTATTTTGAAAAAAAAATAAATACAGAATTTATATAAAAAATTAATTTTTAAGAATAAATTTTACTACTTCTTAAAGTAATTATATAAAATTTACACATTTTACAATTATATATAACTTATAACGTTACTTTAGATTTTTACGGTTAATTCTTAAAGGAGGGTATTCGTTATCAATTTTGACAGTTTAAGTATCACATCATAAATTAAATATTAATATTGAGGTGGAAAGACATAAATTACATTTTTAAATTACATAATTTTTTATATTGACCACTTGGGTGTAATAATTGCTCTGGGCTCAACTAAAATTTAGACATAATTAAAGAGAAAATCTCACGTTACTTAAAAAAGGAGATTGTTCTGAGTTTTAAATGAAGCATCTTCTCCTCTTTCTACTAAAGCTTTTTAAAGAATGGTGTATAAGTTTCTTTATGGTATCAGAGTCAAACCTTCTAGTATTGAGTTCTACTCATTGATTCAATGAGGTCCACTTATAGGAGTACAATAAAGGATCGACCTACAAGTGAGGGAGAGTAAAAAGAAAATCTTACATTGCTTTAGAAGGAGATTGTTTTGGATTTTAAATGAAACATCCTCTCCCATTTCTAATAAGGCATTTTAGAAAATAATGCATGAATTTTTTTAATGATTTAGTAATTGCTTTTGATTTTGCACGTTTGATGAAGTGAACATATCATTATGCTATATAATTTTAGGCTGTGCAACTCTTATTTAATTTATTTGAAAAATTAAATTAAAATCCACAGTAAAATAATGAATTTTTCAAATAATTATACTTGAAAAAAAAAGTACGCGCGCAACCTGCACAAAGTATTTCTCTGTGATTAATGTTGACATTCTACTCAGAGCATTCTTAATAGATTTTTTATTCTATCTTTTAAAATATATCCTTAAAATTTCTTTTTTTTTTTAATTTTATTTTATATACTAATTTTTACAATATATCATCTATCAAGTTATCTATATTTTTCTATTTCATTTAAAAAAAATTATTATTTTTAAAAATTTCTTTTCTACCAATAAATTTGTAATATCCACATATCTTTTTATATTTGCAATATATTATTATATAAAATATAAGATAATTCTGTCATATACACATAACATTAAAAAATAAAATCAAAATATAAAAAAATTGAATAAATAATATTTTCAAGATAATTTCTAGAAAAAATAAAATAAAGTTATTTTACATGATGAACAATAAAAGGATTTGTATTAAAATGTAAAGGTAAATAGAAATGGAGTAGATGAAGTCTATAAATAATTAAAAAATTGTTTGCAGGATGAATAGTAACTAGCTACATGCAGAAGATTACTTAGGAATTTGTATTTTACGTGTTCTTTTACATAATTGTATAGAGCTCACTTTATGAACAATTCTTCAAATAATTTATAATTTTTTGTATTATATATAAGCCATTAAGAGTGCTCTCATGATGTTTAGTGATATCGTTTCACCTTGATAGGAAACAAACATTTGAAAGGGTGACTAAGGACTTGAAGGTGACAAGGGTATTCGCTACATTAGTGAAAGAGATGAAAGCAATCTGCAGTGCATCTAAGGGTACTACTGATGAATCAAAATGTACAGAGGTTATGGTTCCTGTTGCCCACAGCGAGAGGAGTCCTGTGCTGCTTCTCATGGGTGGTGGCATGGGTGCTGGCAAGAGCACTGTCCTTAAAGATATTCTTAAAGAGTAATTAATTCATTAATAATTATTTCCAATGCTAATTTTAAGGCCTGTTTGGATACAGAATATCTCATTTCATCTTAATTCATAATTTTATTATTATTTATAAATTATTTTAATTTATCTCATCTCACCTCATTATTTAAATAGGTCCATATCACCATTATAAATTTCTTAACCAATATCTCATCTGGTGATTGATGCGAGGTTGGATGTGCTTTTTCCTTTTTTATTTCCCCTTTGGGCAGACCATTCTGGTCAGGAGCAGAGGCAAGTGCCGTGGTAGTAGAGGCAGATGCTTTCAAAGAGACCGACGTTATCTACAGGGCCCTTAGCTCTAGAGGCCATCACACTGACATGCTTCAAACCGCTGAACTGGTACATATGTTCTTGAATAATGTTATTCATCTTTCTATTTTATTATTTTCTCATCATTTTATGATGTGATATTAAATAATTAGAAATTTTTTATTATATTTTACTTGTTAACCGATCAGCTAATAACACACCATACGATGATAAGAAAAAGATAAAAAAAAAATGATGAATAGATTTTTGATTGGCAATAAAACATTGTTGAATTGTTGGATTTTGATAAGGTGCACCAATCTTCCACCGATGCTGCCTCATCACTGCTAGTAACTGCACTGAACGAAGGACGGGATGTTATAATGGATGGCACTCTGTCGTGGGAGCCCTTCGTTGAGCAGACGATTGTTATGGCTCGTAATGTACACAAATGCCGCTACCGCATGGGGATAGGCTACCAGTTGGCCGACGATGGCACTATTATGGAAAATTATTGGGAGCAGGTTGAAGAAGGCGAAGAAGAAGATGAGAAAGAACAACAAAAACAAAATGGAAGAGCCCCCTTTAGAAAACCTTACAGAATAGAGTTGGTTGGTGTGGTTTGTGATGCTTATTTAGCTGTTGCCAGAGGCATCAGGTAAAGTATAAATTAAACCAACAGTACCGGCATTATCTTTGGTTTATTTTCTTGCTTTTAGGGTCTCAAAAGTTGTTTATATGTGATACTAATATTCTCTTGTGGGGGAATTTGTGCAGGAGAGCTATAATAATGGGAAGGGCTGTGAGGGTTAATTCACAGTTGAAGTCCCACAAGAGATTTGCGAATGCGTTTCCAAGATACTGTCAACTAGTCGATAATGCCAGACTCTATTGCACCAATGCTGTGGCTGGTCCACCCAGGGTAAAACACAAAAACAAAAACAAAAAGCTTTTCAGTCTTCCCCTCCTATTTTTTTGTTCGAGTACTGCATAAACCTGTGAAATTATAGTTAGGAACCTGACGATCTGGATTGGCACAAGTTTTCTTACAATATTCTGACTCAAGAAAATGATTCTATGATTTCATATACAGTCGGAGTGTTTAAGTGCTGTATAATTCATGATTGCAAAATAATTGTGCTTCGTTTGTGCATTCCATGATTATAAATATGATTTCTTTTTATGATTTGGAGAGAGATATACATAATATGTAGACCTCACAACATTAAAGTACTAGCCATGGTCAGTATGAACTTCAGCATTAAATATAGTGGTCCACATACATTAATTATTACCAAACCTTCATATTGGATTCCGAAGAGTAGAGATATCCTATTGCTACCATTCGATGAAAAGTAAAGAAATCTGCATATTTACCTTGTGCATGACAACATAAAGATCGGTAGTTTGAGCTATATTTTAAGCTGACGTGTTTGGCATGAATGTGCAGTTGATAGCCAGGAAAGATGGTGAGGACAGGCTGCTGGTCGATACAGAGGAAATCAAATGTTTGACAGCAGTAAGCAGTTTGAACGATGAAGCAGAATCCATATACGAGCTTTACGCGGACCCGAGCCCAATATTTGAGCCCGGTTCCATCTGGAAAGACATGGTTTTGTCCCCTTCGAGACCTAGCCTTCAATTGGAGCTAAGGGCCTGTATTCTTAAAAATGAAAATGCAAAAGGAACAATATAACCCATTATCATGCTGTGATTATTTTGAAATGTTTTGCCTCTTGAGGATTAATGTGGGAAGAAGGTCGATTTAATTAAGGGAAGTAACACTTTGTGTTTATGGATTGAATTAAGCTGGAATGACAAAATCTGCAGTTTTGTGATTATATCCATGCAATGGAGCTTTGATCTTCAATCTAAAGAAATGCATGAAGCAAAAGTGTTTGTGAGGGATAGGGCCCCTAGGAGAGATTGGGAATGAGATTTCTTTTTGACCCTTTTGTTTTTAATTTTTATTTTACTTATAGCAACGTAGAGAACGAACATGTCCATGTAATTAGGGTGACAAATCGTATTTTTGGGTCATATTAGTGTCATGTTAAATTATGAACAGGTCAACTCAATTTGGCCCGATAAACTAAACGTGCCAAACTTTTAAAATCCTAACACAATCTACTTAAATTAACACGGATAATTCATTTGCTCTGAGTAATACAAATTCATATAAAAATTAAAATTTATATTTATTAGTAGTTACAATATCTTAAAAAATTATATAATAACAAAAAAATTAAGATTTTTAAAAACTATATAATAACAAAAGAAAATTAAGATTTTTAGATTTTAACATATAAGAAAATCAATATTACAATGTTAACAATAGCAAATATAAGTGTAGATTCAGAATTACAATCTCAATAATAAAAGCATAAGTTTACTGAGAAATACAAATATTATAACTCAACAATAAAAAAAACCTTTTGCAATTTTGAAATAAAATCTAAAATGGTCAAAATGGATTGATTTCGGGGTAAGTGAATGGATCAACTTATTTTGACCTGAAATGATTCATATTAAATCTAAATCCGTTAATTTCGTGTCATGTTCGTATTAAGTTTACTGATTGCATCACATATTGACCCCCCAACATGTACTGATTTAAAAAAAAAAATCAGTCACATCTAGAACTTTACTTTAAAATTATTATTTAGTGTAACATTTTGACTCATTTATACTCCTTATTATTAGTAACAAACTTTATTCTCAAATAATGCACGATGATATATCATCCGGTTATCCAAATAAAAAAAATGAATTCGTAACCCTTTTCCTCTATATATATATATATATATACTTACAAACACACACAAGATATAGAATATCTATTTAGTAAAATTTTGCCATAGGACATATACTTTTGTTTAGGGTTGTACAAAAACCAGTGAAGTCTACTAGCCCTGACTCAATCTGGCCACCGGAACAAGGAGTTGGCCAAAACCAGTAAGGAACTAGTTGGCTAGCAATAGGATTTTATGAAAATTGACATCGGCCAATTCAATGCAGATTCGAACTAGGGACAAACCATTGAATCGGCCAACTACTTTTGTGTATTCTTTTTTTCAAATATACATATGACAATATTGTTTCACTTAAATGAGTAAAACAATATCGTTTTAAGCCAAACATCGCCGTTTCATTCTAAGGTTAACCCCTTGCCACCTCCCCTCTCTCTCACTCAATTCATCTTGACTTCTCCCCTCGGTTTCTCTCTAGAATATATTTGGTGCCGTTCAACCTCAACCCATTCCCCTCTCCCCTTTAAACACTTCCAGGCTTTAGTGATATCATCATTGCAACCCATGCATCGATGGTGTGACCCCCTCCCCTCCTTTTAAAGCATGTACTCGACATTTATGACGTTTAGATTTACACCACTTTTATTACCATGCATAAAATATACACCTATGATATGTAGATCCGACAATTTTACAATTCACTTCACTACTAATAGAGGATTTTCATCAAATTGAGGATAACAACTCCTCGCTTTAAATTTAGTATAAAGTTAGAGGAGACTTTGACATCCTCATCCTCCTCCATCTCCTTCTCTCTTTCCTCCATTTATCTATTTTGTCTATCAAAAGTTTTTTACTAGTTTTCTTTTATTTTCTTCAGAGTTGAAAAAGACATCTACAATTTATCAACAGCTATCAAAAGACACACATAGCACAAATAGATTCATTATTCGAAATTCATTCGGAAGAAAGTGGTAGTTTTGTAAAAATCACTGTACTTGGTCCTTATGCGCCACCCTTCCAACAACTCTTTTCGACATACGTGCCAAATTATCGGAATCGCCACCACCAAACTTTTCATATTAATTTTTATGGATGAAAAGAGAGAAGTGTGTTACATTTACAGACTATCACAAATTTTGAAATCTTGGAATTTATCGAAACTATAATTCGTCATTTTTTGCATGTCTTAGTGTTTTCTTTTTTTATTTCCTTATTGTTGATAAAATAAAAAAGAGTTCATCTCTCAAACGTTTGTCTATAGAGATTGAGTCTTCTCTTTCTATGAATGGTGAGGTTGGTCTTATTTAAGCAGAGAGTGTTGTGATAACTCGATTTCTTTTTTATTAGAATTTTCATGCTTGGAATGGTTATATTTTCTTTAGAATTATTTTAGTTATTTTTTGAAGTTTTTTGGAAATATATTCACTATTTATTTTGGGTTTTTCTTGTCTAAGATATATATATATATACATATATATGTATGCATGTATATAAATAGGAAGTTCCAAAGGAGCTTTGCTTGAAAAGTAGAGAGATGCAAGTGAAGAAAATTATTTTCCTGTTTTGAAAGGTTTCGATTTTGAGAGTGCATGTAGAGAGATGTCTACTTGTTAGAGAAAATCAATTGGAACACTTGGCATGTTAGGATTTCATAAGCTTTTTTGGAATATTAGGATATTAAGGCATGGAGAATGAAGTAGGTAAGCTTGCTATAAGAAATCAAGTGAATTAAATAAGGGATATTCATTCTCGAGACCAATGGAGTGGACATATTCTAAGGAAGAACTGACATAGGGTTTGGCTATTTTTATTTCTCCATGTTAGCCCATTTCTTTTGAGGAAGAAGTGACCAATGACAAGTGATGATTGAAGACAAAGATGAAATTTCCTATTAGTGGTTTCAGATTGGCACATACCTAACATTCTGTAATTTTTCCCATACAAGAATGCACATTTTGAGAGATGGTGATAAGTGGAAGTGGGGGAGAGAAATAAGCAAAATTAGACATTTTTCTCCTTGATAAATTCAAATAAGATTGAAGTGGAAAGGGTAATAGCCGAATCTTATCTTTGTCTTATCTCATATGTATAGTACTTCAAGGAATGGATAAAGATTTAATGTTTACCTAACTTTGTCTCTTTCTCTAAAATGGAAATGTGTGACTTGTGTATTTTTCAAGAAACTCATGTATAGAAGGTTGATTTAGGGAGCCAAGAGCATGGAATTTAAGTCAAACAAGAAAAGAATTTTAAGATAATATTCTCACATATTGGAAGCAATCGAATTAGGGTATTTGAAAAGTATAAACCGACTTAGTCCTTTGTCTTCTGCTCATCCATGTTTATCTAATTCTTTTGAGAAACTTGGGACAAATGGTAAGTATGATTGGAAGAAAAAAGATATAGTATTTCCTTTGATGAATTTCGACTAAAATAGAATAAGGAAGGGAGTGAAGTAGCTGAATGAGAGTTTGTCTTATCTTTTAGGAACTTTCAAGATTTGGGATAAGGATTTAGTTTTATCAAGCCAACCAAGCCTAAGGAAGGAATGAGTACCCTAATACCCTAAGTAGATACTTGGCATAGTTTGGAGCAATTTTCAATTTTTTTGTCACTCTTTTATCTTAGTGTGTCGATCAAGAGATAAAAAAGTTACTTCTCAATTTTTTTTTCTCTCCAAGCTTTTGGCCAAGACCTTCCCCTCATCTCTCCATCTATTTTTTTCCTTTTCTTCCTTTTATCACCTTTCAAACACTTTTCTCTAACACACTTGAGTGAGTTATTTTTCAGGCTTTAGTAGAAGACTTTTCTCTTATAAGCAGGTTTCTTTAGTTTATTCTTTGAAAAGTTATAAGTGCTCTTATAACTTAATTTTAGCATTTATATATATATATATACATGGTGAATTTGTTATTTAATATTTTATTTTGCTATTTGTTTGCTTGAAAAGTATATTTATCATTATTTGTTTGATAAGTGGTTAATGGATATTTTATTTTAATATTTGATTGATGAGTGCTTAGATTATAATTTCTTTATATTTGTCTAAGGTCATAACTTAAGATTTGGTTCAAGAGATACTTGTAAAAACATATAGTGAAAGATTTGAGGAAATAACTCAAGGAATAGAGTTGAGAATTTTAGTTAAGGGATTTAATCTATAACATGATATGTTTGGAGAATAGATATTGTACTTTTAGAAATATATGGTTCTCGGCCATACAAAGTCTTTTGGGAGAATTTTGAGTTTTGATTTCTAATAGATGAAATTCTTTATAGCTTAGGTTTTTGGAGAAATTAGGAAAGTATACTCTTTGAATTTTTAGGAATATTTGAAGGCATGTTGTAGGTATGGAAAGAAAATTTTATGATGAAAGGTAATTGAGAAAATAATTTCATAAGCTATATTGATATTTCGGCTAGTGATATTGATCATGATTTAATTATTAAGTTTTGTTATAATAAGAAAATTACAAGTTGGACAAGAGGAAAGAAAATGAGAAATGGGCTTTTCTTATCAAGAATTTCGGTCTAGTCCTATTTAGGGTTAGGGTTTGTTTATTTTTAACTTTTTCTTTAATATAATATTCATGGCTTATTTGAAAAGAATTATGATCACATGTGTAATATGTATTTGTCATAACTTGGAAATGCATGCTTTATAAATTACATGAATCATGTATCATTCACAAGAAAGTCCAAGTTTGCATGCATGTTTATTCATATGAAAAGTCTCATAATTTGAATTATCATATTTTTCAAAATAAATAAAAATAAAAATAAAAATAAGAAAGATGAAAAGTCATGTCAGGACGGTGAAGGCGATTCGATCTGCTGTATGATTGATATGAACATAAAAATTCGATGATGAAGGCGTTTTAATCTGCTGTTGATGTTAGGAAAATTGACGGCGAAGGCGTCTTGATCTACCATCATGTTAAGAAATGTAACAGTGAATATGTTTCTATCTGCCATTGTGATAAAGGAAACCCAACAATGAAGGCATTTCGATCTGTCTTTGTGATTAAGAATAAGAATGACAATAAACGCGATTCGATTTGCTGTCATTTAAAAAAGATAAAAATAAGAATAAAGACACATAACGTTAATAATTTTCAAAAAGACATGAAAATTACATGAAAAATTTTATTTACGTGTCAACGAAAAATATTTTTATGAGAAGATGAAAGTCTTTATTAAAAAAAGTACATGGTGCATAAGTTATCTCATGAGTCTCATAATCATGGAACATGCATTTGTTTATCTATATATATGTTGAAGATATTTTTATTACGTTATTTATGCACTTATTGGAATTTTATGAAATCTCACCCTTTATTTGTTTTACTATCATTCCAAATTATCCAAACCCAGACTACCCAGGAGACTCTGAGACTCCCTGATAGTCCCATAGAGTACTCTGTTTTTGATGAGATGACCCGTCCCTTATATGACCACCTATTAGGGATTTTGTGGCAGAATGCAATGGAGTCGTTGAAGGGATGACGACCCATGGGATGTTGCATGGTTTTGAGCCCAGATGGCTCATTATCCCTGGACATCGTATACGCGACACCAATAGGGATAAAACACCAATAAGGAGAAAAGATTGGTATGGGTCAGTTTCGTTTTGATGCTAGTTACGAGGAAGCAAAGGAAGAACCCCTACAGTGAATAAAGAGGTAATTGTATAAGAGGAGATTATGTTATGCTATGATGGAAACTAGAACTTGTAGGCTTGATACTTTATATTATTGTATATTATGAAGTTTATGGGTTTGGTTATAGCTTACCATGTGATTATTTACAGAGTTAGATTTCTTTATTTGAGAATTGACCTTATTCCGTTGTGATGCACATTGCATATTGTTAGTAAGTTTATATGTATGCATAATATTTTCAACATGAATGAAGGGGTATGTGGCCTAGTGTTACCTATCCCGACGTTTCAACTTACGTTAATCACAAACGTAGATTGGGGGCATCACAAGTGTTGTTGAGTGTGGAGCCTAGATCAAGATGAATGGCTTGAGCGAAGGTCATACAAAGACTTCGCTCCACTTATGCTAGACATGCCGCTTAAGCAAGACCCAGATAGAGAGTTCGCTCGACACTTCGCTCGAGCGAGACCCAAATAAAGATTTTGTTCGACCCCCCACTCGTGCGAGTTACGCAATAAATTTGGGATTATGGTTTTCTCATCCTACCACTATATATACTCATTGAAAAAGGTCCGTGGCCTTATGAATACACTATGAAAGTGCCTGAAAATGTATTTTGTGATTCTGCAATAAAAATCCTCTATAGTTTCATGGACATAGGCAAATTGCCGAATCATGTAAATTCTATATTGTGGGATTGTTTAATTGCATTCTTATCATTATTTTCACGTTAATTTCACTTTATTGTCATCGATTGATTTCACAACAATTGATATCAAGAACTAAGGTTAGGGTCTGAGAGAAAACGATGGCTGGAGAAGAAGTGACTATATCTAGGATTGAGAAGTTTGTTGGCATAGATTATGGATATTGGAGGATGCAGATAGAAGATTGCCTCTATGGGAAGAAACTTCATCTTCTACTATTGGGGTCAAAGCCGGAGAGCATGAAGGATGATGACTGAAAACTGTTAGATTAACAAGTTCTGCAGGTTATTCGACTGATCCTTTCAAAACTAGTTGCACACAATGTTACCAAGAAGAAGACAATGACAGATCTTATGAACGCTCTGTCAGGCATGTATGAAAAACTGTCCGCGAATAACAAAGCGCATCTGATGAAAAAATTAATTAATCTGAGGTTGGCAAAAGGTACGTCTGTTACCCAACACCTAAATGAGTTCAATACCATCACCAATCAATTATCATTTGTTAAAATCGAATTTGATGATGAGATTCGACTCTGATATTGTTGGCATCATTGTCAAATAGTTGGGAAGTCATGAGGATGGCTGTTAGTAATTCTGTTGGTAAAATAAAATTAAAACACGATGATATTCGTGATTTGATTCTAGTTGAGGAGGTGCCCAAGAGAGATTTCAACAAGACCTCGAGTTCGAGTTCTGCTATGAATGTTGATACTCGTGGGAAATTACATGACAAGAATTTAAACTAAGGAAAATCAAAATCAAAGAACATGGGCAAGAGTAAGTCAAGGTCTAGACACCAGACGACTTGTTGAAATTGTGGCAAAATTGGCTACATAAAGAAAAACAAAAAAATTCAAAGAAAATAGATGGTGACGATGCAAACACAGTAGTTGAGGAAGTAAAAGATGCACTACTACTTGCAGTTCACAGTCTAGTTGATAACTAGATACTAGATCTAGGGGCATCTTTTCACACCTCATTTCACCAAGAAATCATGAGGAACTATGTTGCAGGTGATTTCAGAAAAGTGTACCTTGTTGATGGACAGGCACTAAACATGGTGGAAATCAGAGATGTTGATATCACACTCCCTAACAAGAACGTGTGGGTTTTGTAGAAAGTCGAGCATATTCTCGAGTTGAAGAAGAATCTTATCTTTGTGGGACAATTAGACAATTGTGGTCACTCAGTGGTATTCTTAGACAGCACCTGAAAAGTTACTAAAAGAGCACTAGTGCTAGCTCGGGACAATAAGACAGTTACCTTATATATGACAGATGGTCCAAGTGACACTATTGCTACAACCACTACAGAGAACACTGCAGAGTTGTGGCATTGCAGACTTGGTCATATGAGTCAGAAAGGCATGAAGGAACTTCTATCATGAGGCAAGCTACCAGAATTGAAGATAGTTGACCTGGGCATATGTGAGAGTTGTATTCTTGGGAAGCAGAAGAAGGTCAATTTCTTGAAGGGTGGCAGAGCTCTGAAACAGGAAAACTGGATCTTGTGTACACAGATGTATGGGACCTTCTCCAGTGGTGTCTTTTGGAGGTTCCCGATACTATGTCACATTTATTGATGACCACAACAGAATTGTATGGATCCATTTTTTGAAACTCAAATCTGACGTGTTTGAAGTGTTAAAAAAATGGAAGGCCTTAGTTGAGACAGAAACAGATCTAAAGTTAAAATGTTTAAGATCTGACAATGGTGAAGAGTACATTGATGGGAAATTCAAAAAGTACGATGCAACTCATAGTATCAGAATGAAGACCATTCCTGGGATAGCACAGCAAAATGGCGTTGATGAGTGCATGAACAGAACCAATAATGAGCGTGCTAAGAGCATAAGGCTACATGCAAGACTACCACCTACATTTTGGACAGATGACGTTAACACTGCAATGTATCTAATCAATCGAAGACCATCGATCCCATTGGATTTCGAACTACACGAGGAGACATAGGGTGGGAAAGAGATTAAGTTTTCTCACCTTAGAACTTTTGGTTGTATTTCTTATGTTCTTGTTGAATCTAATGCTCGCAGCAAACTTAAGGCGAAATCAATAAAGTGCTACTTTATTGGTTATGGAGACAAGACATTTGGTTATCGATTCTAGGATGAGCAGAGTCGGAGAATCATTAGGGGCATAAGCGTGGTGTTTAATGAGAAAGCCATGTATAAGGACAAGTCCAATACTGTCACTGACACAACTCCTCAATAGTCCGAGTTTGCCAACCTACCAGAGGTCATAATGTAATGCGGGAACGAGAGTGATGGTGAGAATGGGTCCAGTGCACGTATTCCTATTATTCTACAATCAGATTTAGAACCATCCACATCTACAGTAACGGTTTAAAGGTCTTCCAGGACTATCCGACCCCCACAATAATTCTCACTGACACTGAGCTACATTCTATTGACAGATGGTGGAAAATCACAAAGTTATGAGGAAACCTTACAAGATGAGAATTCAAACAAGTGGGAGTTAGCTATGAAGGAAGAAATGGATTCCTTGTTAGTGAATCATACATGGGAGTTGACAGGACTTCCATCTGAAAAGAAAGCTTTACATAACAAGTAGGTGTACCATGTGAAAACTGAGCATGATGGCTGTAAAAAGTATAAGGCAAGATTTGTTGCAAAAGACTTTCAACAAAAGAAGGGCATTGACTACTCCGAGATCTTCTTTCCTAGTGAAGATCACAACCATCAGGCTAGTACTGGCAATGGTTGCTACTAAAGATTTGCATCTTGAATAGTTAGATATGAAAATCGTACTTCTTCATGGGGACCTTGAAGAAGACATCTATATGTACTAGCCTGAAGGATTTACAATGCAAGGCAAAGAGAATTTGGTCTGCAAACTGACGAATAGCTTGTACAGTTTGAAACAAGCTCCTAGACAATAGTACAAAAAATTTGATAGTTTTATGAGCAACTCAGGGTATATCAAGTGTTGGGAAGATCATTGTTGCTATGTCAAGCAATTTGACAACTTCTATATCATCTTATTGCTGTATGTGGATGATATGCTTATTGTAAGGTGCAGCATCGAGGAGATTAACAATCTAAAAAAAGCAATTGTCAAAACAGTTTGCAATGAAGGATTTGGGAGTTACTAAACTGTTAAACCTAAGATTTCAAGTTTCGTATCTATGTATAGATTTTGATAATAACAAATGAATTCAAGTCTCAAATTCAAGTTGTCTACACATTGAAACCAAGTACATTAAGCATGAACAAGAAAATTAATAAGTCTATAAATGAAATTCAGAGTAATTTTATACATCTTTTGATAAAATTCAAAATTAGATTAAGACTCAAAATTAATATTTTCTCATAAAGTATCAAATTGCATTTTTTTACATATGCATGACATCATTAAAAGTTTTAATTTTGAAAACTGCAGTTTTCACATGTGCATGACATCATTAAAAATTTTAATTTCGAAAATTATTTTTTTTTCATATATGTATAACATCATTAAAAAATTATATTTTAAAATTTTGTAAGATGATTGATTTTTATCTTTGACATGTGCATGTTTTGTTTGAAATTTTGATTGATGTACTTTTAACAAATACAAAAAAGTAGTGATTTTGTTTAAAAAACTTGAAAGGTGGTTATGCTTTTTTTGACATATGCATAAAGAAGATGATTTGATTTGAAAAATAAATCATACTCATTTTGTTATATGCGAAAAGTAAAAGACTAGATTTGAATATTTTAAAAAATGAATGAGATTGTCTTTGATAAATGCAAAAAAAAAGATGTTTTTATTTGAACCTTTTAAAAAGTAAATAGTATTTTTATTTGACATGTGAGTATTTTATTTAAAAACGAAGAATTATTTACCTATAAATAGCTCACTTGAGTTTTACAAAATTACAACAAGCACTTACACATCAATTGCTAAGTTTTGCATCATTTATTCAAAGTCCTTATTCTTTTTTCTCTAAATTTTGAATTTTAGTCCTTATTCATTTTGAGAGATATATATATTGAGCTGTATTGTTCTTATTTCACTCATTGAGGAGTGTACTTTAATAATCTACCCACTATCAACTCTTATATCAGTAAGATGGTGTATATAACCCTTGGGTGTGTAGAATGTATTCTATATAGGGAATAGTTGAATCATCAAGTGTGAGGTAATTGCAAATGTAGAGGGTGTTCTACACGGATTCTTTAAAGCAATGTTGCTTAAAAGTGTAATATATTTCTATCTCCACCTAAAGGAGATTAAATAGTGAATTTGAGAATCCTCAAGGGATAACTTGAGGCGATGATGTAGGCAGTGAGGCTGGATCTTATTAAAATACTGAATTTGCTTCTTCTTACTCTTATTTTTTTTTATATTTTTACTGGTTCATATTATGTTTATATTTTATATTGTATATTTAATTTAAAATTATTAATTTTATAATATAACTCAATTCACTCCCTTCTTGTATTAGTCATCTGGGCAACACAAACAAATCCTTGAAATGAGAATCATCAGAGACAGAATCAAGGGCACGTTGAGACTATCACAGGTTGAGTACATGAAAAAGGTGCTCAATAGATTCAACATGGACCAGGCTAAACCAGTTGGCACACTGCTGGCTAGTTACTTCAGACTCGACAAAGATCAATCACCTAAGACAGAGGAGAAACATGATTACATGAGTAAAGTTTCTTATGCTTCAGCTATTGGCTCTCTCATATATGCTATGGTCTGCACAAGACTAGACATTGTCCATGCAGCATAAGTTGTGAGCAGATATATGGATAACCCAGGAAAATAATATTGGGAGGTTGTGAAATGGATTGTAAGGTATCTGAAAGGCTCCTTAGAAGCATGTTTAAGTTTCACAGGAGAGAGTTTGGAGTTACAGGGTTTTGCTGATGCTAACTTGGTTGGAGACACTAATAGTAGAAAAAGCACCATCAATTTTGTTTACACTCTGGTTGGTACTTCCGTGTCTTGGGATTCCAACCTGCAGAAGACAGTATCTCTTTCTACTATAAAGGCGAAGTAAGTTGCAGTGTTAGAAGCTTCAAATGAGATGATTTGGTTATAGAGTTTCTTGGAGGAACTGGGCAAGAAGAAACATAAGGGCACTTGAGAATCCGATCCTTACTTGATGATGGACAGTTGACACTTGAGAAGATTTGTGGAAGCAAGAACCCTACTGATATGTTGACAAAGGGTGTTATACTTGAGAAACTGAAGTTGTGTGCAGTTTTAGTTGGTTTTCAGGCTTGAAGACAGAGGCTTTGAGTTGCAGAGGTGGAGGATAATTTTTTGAGGTAGATGGTGATATTTGGTTGAGCCAGTCTCCAAGTGGGAGAATTGTTGAGTGTGAAGTCTGGATCAAGATGGATGGCTCGAGCAAAGGTCATACAGAGACTTTGCTCGAGGAGCCGTTCGAGCGAGACTCAGATAGAGAGTTCATCCGACACTCACTCAACATCCCGCTCGAGCGAGACCCAAACATATGGGTGATAATTTGTAACACGACACGTTAGCACGAAACGAAAAAAGGAGATTAGTGTTTAGCCTTAACGGGTTTCATGTCAAATTGTGTCAACCTGTTAAGACACGATTTCATAATGGTCAACCCCGTTATGACCCGTTAAAAAATAAAATTACCTATATACTCATAATTGTTTTTAAAAAAAACCCTAGATCATCTTACACTTACATGCACGCCATCCCTCCCTCCCATTTGTTCAAATCCCTTATTTGGTTATTCCCCTTTCGGCTTTCCAAGTTTCCCAGACCCTAGTGACCAGTTCGTCTCAACTCTCTCATTCTCACGAACACCGCCTCCTGTCTCGTCGTCGTCGGCAACAGCGGCACAGCTATATCTCGACGGCTCGATCTCTCCTTCCTCTCACACTATGCAAAATCTAAATTGCAGAGATTGATTTTGTTATGGTATTTTATTTAATTTCTATGGTTCCATTACTTGTTTGAGTTGTTCTTCTAGATTGCTATTTGATTTTTGCATGACTTGTTTGATGTTAATATTTTTGTGGGCAATGGATGCTTGAAGAATGTTCAAGACAGCTTATTATAAAGTCATGAGCAATTTCCAATAGAAATTTCACGCGATGTACATTGATTCTTTGATTCAAAATGTTAGGAGGAATTATTTGTGTTTTATTTAGCTTAAAAACATTTTTCCCCTTTGTTCAAAGCCCCTAGTAAGTACCTGTAGATGAGAGAAGGATTTATTAATTTTTGGTTTGAGGAATGGAATGACAGTGGTTCAACCTTCTCCTTTACTTAGGTATATTAGACTGTATGCACATTGAAATGTCTCAATATTGAATTAGCTTGGAGATCGTTCTATTGTATAGGAAATATAAATCATCCAATTTCATTACAATCTGGTTTGGAATGCTCTTATTCCTCCAAACGTCTCAATTTTTGGTTGGAAACTATATTTTGAACCTACTCTAGTGGATTCAATAGTTAAAAATTTAAAGGTTGTGGTATTCTTAATTTCCTACCGCATTTTATAACTGTTTTGCTATTTTCGATTTTTTTTGGGTATTCAAAACAACTTTCAAAGTATTTATCTAAGGCGTGCTTGAAATTGAAAACATTTTTGAAAGAGAGTCTTGCATACATTTATTTTCTAGCTTGACAGTAAATGCACAAACAAAAAGCAACCTCTTCCTTTCTTTACAATTTTCGATTACGACCATTTTGTATAGGCTGATCTTAATCTTCAAAATTATATGACAGCCTCTAACAATGTAACTTTTACTTGAGGTAATTGGAATTAACTTGATATGCCACATACATTTTACCTAAACTTTTCTATGAAAAGTTTGAAATTATTGTGTGAAGAACCACCTTTTTAACTTGATATGCCACTTCAAAGGTTAACTATCTAATTTGTGGTGTTACTTTCTGCTTATAATAGCTATTTTTTTTTTTATAGGAATTTGTATTTTTTGCTTGAAGAAGACATATCCATTGAGGTAAGGTACTTCATCCAGCTTTGATTACCATAGATTAGCAGCATAACTGTTATTTGTCAACTCATAATTTGATTTATGGATCAGTTTTGATTACCAAATATTAGTCTTTTGCAGAGGGTATTGACCCATTTGTTCTTGTTGTTTGTTGTCAGATGACTGAGGCAGAAAGTGAAAATAATGAATTCATTGATTTTGGACCAGTTTGAAGTTGAAGTTGAAGGAGAAAGTTTTCAAACTACGAAGGTTAAAGCAAAATGAAAGAAATAGTCATACGTGTGGAATACTTTTAAAATGGTTTCTGATTCTGATAAATTTCAGGATAAGAAACCACGAGTTAGGTGAAAGTTGTGTAGAGTTACATACATCGCAATGAGCAAAAATAGAACCGAAAATATGAAGCGTCACATTGACGTATGCCCTAGGAGAAGTTCACGAGATATTGGTCAGATGATATTGGAACAAAATAGTGGAGTTATGTCGATATGCAATCCTAAATTTAATCCTGAAGAATATAGAGAAATGTTGGTAGCTACTATTGTCAAGCATGACTTGTTTTTTTGATTTGTCGAATATTCGGGAGTAAGATCTTTATTACAATATTTATTCCACAATGTTCTAATTATTTCTAGAAATACTGCTAAGGCGAATTTGGTTAAGATGTATCAGCGAGAAAAAAATAAAATTAAATGCATATTAAATGATTTTCCTAGTAGAATTAGTCTAACATTTAACTTGTGGATTTCTATAACTATTAATGGTTATATGTGCATTACAACACATTCTTTGGATAAGAAATGGGCTCTACAGAAAAGGGTTTTGAACTTTTCTTATATGCCACCACCACATAATGACATATCTTTATCTGAAAAAATTTATAATTTGCTATGTGAGTGGAAAATTGAGAACAAGATTTTTACATTAACTTTAGACAATACTTCTTCTAATGATGTCATAGTAGAGTTGTTAAAAACTCAATTAAATATTAAGGAAGCTCTTGTTTGTCAGAGTGAGTTATTTCATCTTTGTTGTTGTGCTCATATTCTAAATTTGGTAATACAATATGGGATAAAAGAGATTGAAAATGCTATCCATAAAGTTTGTGAAAGTGTGAAGTATGTCAAAGGATCACAAATAAGAAAAGTGAAATTTTTAACTTTAACAAATCAAATATCTTTAGATAGCAAGAAAGAGTTGAGACAGGATGTCTCTACTAGTTGGAATTCTATTTATTTTATGTTGGATAATGCTATTTACTATAGGAATGCCTTTGGCCATTTCGCATTGACTGATTCTAATTTTAAGTATTGTTCATCAATACTTGAATGGGAACAAGTGGAAAAAATTAAAAAATTTATTGAGTGTTTTTTATAATGTCACTTTTTACTTCTCTGAGACCAAATACCCTACCACCAATTTGTAATTTCCTTTAGTGTTTCTGATTTATTATTATTTGAAGGAGTACTTTATTGGTGATGATAAGTACATGAAACATATGGCTAAGAAAATGCTTACCAAGTTTGAGTAATATTGGTTTGAGTTCAATGTGTTGTTGGCCATAGCAGTTGTATTGGATCCTCGATACAAGCTTTCTTTTGTTAATTTTTCTTATAAGAAGTTTTGTGGAGATTGTTCATAAGAGTTTCAAAATATTCAAACCAAAATGGCATCTCTTTTCATGGAATATACTTCTTTTATCACATGTTCTACTTATATCATAAATTCTGGAAGCATTGTTAGGAGAAGATCAAGTGAGTTAACTAGTAATAAAAGAATATTTAAGGTAATATCTGATTTACTTTTATTTAATGATTTAAATTTTATTGTTGTTTTAACTCACATATCATTAAGAAATAATTTTATTTATCTTTTTTGTGCATGAATTTGATACATTTAAACATGATGAACCTAATGTCCATTTGCAAAGAAGTCAATTAGATATTTATTTGGATGAACCTAGGGTAGATAGATATGTAAAAATTGACATTCTTTCCTTTTGGAAAAATTCATTCGTTATCCTGATATTGTCAAAATGGTTCGTGATATTTTGAGTGTTCCAATTTTTACAGTTGCATTTGAATCTACTTTTAGTATTGATAGACGTATCATTGATCAATTTCAGAGTGCACTAAAAGTAAATGTTGTTGAAGCATTAGTCTACACAAAAGATTAATTATATGGCGATGAGCAAGGTAAGATTTTAAAATTATATGGTTACTTATTTTTTTATAGTTGGTTTTATAGTTAGTTATTATAGTTGGTCTCCACACGAGATCTTTATATGTTGCTGTTTGTGAACTTGGTTGAATAATTCAGTTACCTACACATTTTTTTTTTTGCATTGTCAACTTGTAGAGAAAATGCTTAATAAGTGAACTTTATTGATGTTTTTTTTTCTTTTATAGAAATACAAGAAGATCCTGATTTGAATGAGATGACCAAAGATGTAATGGAACTGAATGTCAACAAGGGCAATGACGATGTTCCACCACATTCTACAAGTTCTAAGTTAGTTTAATTATGTGATTTTATTGTATTTGAGATTGTAAAATTAATATATTAGAACAATGTATTGTTTATTATACAATTTATATTTGGGATGTAATTTTAATCTTTTACAATGTTTGGATTATGGTTGTGTGATTGTGCAGCACATTTGTAGTGTATTTTAATATTTTATATTTTATAGCTATCATTTATATTTTAATACTTGTGTAAAATAAATTCTGTAAACGGGTCAAAACGTGTCAACGGGTTAGAACATGTTGGATCATGTTGTTTCATGTAATATAAATTTATTGTATTGACTAATGTGTATTAATAGGTCATGTATGTCAACACGTTATCTTAAAGGGTCGTATTAGTGTTTATATTTTTTTCACAAAATCCTTAACGAATCGTGTTCGTGTTGACCCTTTAAATGTAATGTACATGCTTTAACACGACACGACGATATGTTTTGACACCCCTATACAAACAGAGATTTCGCTTGACACTCACTCGATACTCTACTCGAGTAAGTTATATAGTAAATCCGGGATTAGGATTTTCTCACCATATCACTATATATACTAATAGAAAAAGGCTGGTGGCCATACAAAAACACTATGAGAGTGCCCCAAATTGTACTTTGTGATTCCTCAAGTAATAAAAATTCTCTGTAGCTCTATGGACATAGGCAGATTATCAAACTACAAAAATTTTGTGTTATATGATCGTTTAATTTCGTTCTTATCATTTTTTTCACATTGATTTTACTTTATTGTCCTCGATTGATTTCACAACAAGTGTTGTATCTTAGATATTAATCTGTATAGAGTATCAGTAATAGTGAAGATCAGATCACTCACAAAAGAAAATAGTATATTGGTAGAGTGTTAAATATATTATTTTGATTTATGATGTCATATTTGATATGAGGGACATCAAAAAAATATATCTGATCATATATATAAAATTTTTAAATGAATTAATGATGACAAATTTTTTTCAAAAAAATTTTGTAAAAGTTTTTTACTTTTGACAAGAAAAAAAGCCTCTCCATCCGGCTGACCACATTATATGTTAAAATTTTAACATTTGAACACTAGCATTTTAAATATGGAGAACTACTGTTAATCCATAAATCATTTTCTAAAAATATTATATTTGTACAACAAAATAATACTTTTTTTCAGTCACCTACCGTTTCTCTTGTGCTCATATTTGAAATTAGTTTTTTAAATATGGAGAGCTACTGTTGATCCATAAATCATTTTATGAAAATATTGTACTTGTTCAATAAAATAATACTTTTTTCCAGTCATCTACAGTTTCTCTTGTGCTCATATTTAGATACTGCTCATATTTGAAATTTGACAAAAATGTTACAATTGAGATGACTCAAGTAACAAATTGATCATTTGGGAAATATGATTTTGTTTAAAAATATTATTATTACATAAGCACTAATTTTGAAAATATTACAGTTTAAAAATATAAATAATTTAAAAAATCTCGTTGCAGATGAAAAATCAGAAACATGGGTACATCAAATAATTAACTAATTACGAAAGTGTGCAAAGAAATAGTTAAAAAAGTTGCCTTCCGCTCTTTCCCCTAAAGACAAAAAATTAGATTGTTAAGGATCTAAAAAAATTAGGAAAAATAATATTAAAAAAAATATATAGAGAAAGTATAGGCATCAAGTTTTGAAAATATGAACAATTAAAATTGAGAAACATGATTTTTGAAATAATTTATTCAAGCCAATATGAATGCTCTAAAGAGAATCAGAATACATACTCTTATTTAAAATAGATCATTATTTTTCTTCAAAATAAATCATCGTATTTTAAAAGTGTGTATGTATATATATATATATATATCTATATAAGCGAATTGAATTACAATTACATAGATTATAGAGTGGAAAGACAATAAAAATATGTAGGTCTATTGGGCTATACATGCCAAAAGGCAAAATCTACTCTGATGTTGCCTGCCGTTCGAGTTTTATGGACCAAGGAGGGCTAGGCATCTTTGTGTCTAAAGATAGGACACAAAATCCCCATCTAATCCTATTTTATTTTCAAAAATAATTTAAGAAAAATGATAACCTTAGAATTTATCTACGACTAGTTTACTACTAGATTTAAAATGAAAGGTAGTTAAGTAAATTGAAATTATTTTTTAGTGAGGTATCACAATTGCATTTGTTGATTTAACATGAATTGTAAACTATTTGTGAAGTAATTGTAGCTATATCATTATTCATAATTTAAATATAAAATTTTTAAGTAAATTATTATAATTTTTTCAAACTTTCAAATAAAAAAAACTCTATCAAGATGAGTGTAATTTTGATTTTTACACTAGCCAATATAAATATGGGAAAATACTTTTGACCCCAATCATTGGGACTCCGATTGGGTCATGATTTTTTTTAAAAATATATTTTACATATTAAAATTTTTTTTAAAAATATAAAAAAATCACAACATTATATAAAAATACTTAAAGAAAAATCATGTAAAAAAATTAAAAAAATATATTAAAATGAGGACCCAATCGGGATCCCAATAGTCGAGATTGCTTACAGCGCCCATATAAATACTTACATGTAAGAGTATTGGTATTAATTTTTATTTTCAAAATTTGATGGAATGAATGAATATTATTCAAAAACTAATTTAAAAGTACTTGTATTTTATTTTCCTAACTCTTTTTCTTTATTTTTTAGAAAAAAATCTAGAGAACAGCCCAACTCGTATCCCCAATAACCAGCCTTCTTATAGCATTTAGACAGATAGCAAGTTTTTTTTTTTTTTTTTAAATTCATTAATGGCTGCAGAGAGAGAATGAGATCTATAACATCAAGCTTACTGGGAGGCAACGGAATTGTAGAGGCAGCACCATCTTCATGGGCCTTAAGACACAGAAAATAATCAGCATCATAAGGATATCTGGAAGCTACCACTTATCATATAGAAAAGAGTAAAGCCTCCTTTTCCACCTGCTTGATGAATGTGGGCTATGCTTTGCTCAAATTATATTTTTAATCAGTGCTCTGGTTAAATTAAAATTCGATTTATGTGTAATTTGTGCTTATATTTTTCATTGGTATTTGCAAAATTATATATAAAACAAAAAATAATATAGAATATAAAAATGATAGGTCAGCCATGGAAGGAAGAGTGAGTCGAGCTTGTATTTTTATGTATATTTATGCATACATTTTTCATTTTTTCTTCTCTTTAGCTTATATTTTCTATTTCAGATGGTATGAAACAGAGCACCATATTAGAACCTTTTTAGGGAAATGGGTCTGTGGCATAAAAATTTGGTGCCTCTGCTTTCTTTCATTTTTATGTCTCAAACCCATTTTGCTAGGAAGATGAAATTAAAAAACTTCATTTTCAAACAGAGCACCAAGTGAAAACAGAGCAAAGGATAAAAATAAAAAAAATTATTTATTAAATTTATACTTTTCATTAATTTTTTTTTTTTAATTTGACGAGTCGAGTACTAATATTCTAAGATATGTATGAAATTAAAATTTAAACACACGTATGTGATTTTATTTTCTTTTTCATCTCTCCCTCTTCCCTCACTCCCTCCCTCCCTCATCCCCCGATGACTGCAACTCCTCTTCTCTCTTTAAAATACATTCTTTCTCTCTTTAAAATATGCCACACAGGTTTTTGTTTCCCGCAAGTAGAATTCTTGATGGTTTCAGGCAAATACCGTTTTAGGGAAGAGGCCCTTCCAATCTATTTTCCTCTAAATTTAGTAAAAACAAGTTTATGATGCCGCATATTTTTTCTGGTCTATGTCGAGAAAGCCTATTCCTCGAAAGATCAAAACACTCGAGTTGCATCAGATTCCCAAGGCCTGGTGGCATATACTCAGCAAACAAATCTCCCTGTACATCCAAACGTGTCAACTAGGACAAATTGCCCAAATGTGTAAATTTCTTTTACGGGAAATTGAAACGGTATAAAAGTGAATTTCTGGTAACATTTTGTGTATCCAAGGACAAGGGGACGAGAAGATACAAAAGGAACAAAGAGGATGAAAAAAAGAATATATATCAAAAAAATATGTTTGCCAAGAAGGCGAAGAGGAAGAAAAATAGGAATAGAGAGAGTTGGAGGGTTAGAGCACTCTCGTTACATTGTCGGTTACTAAATGACAGTTTTAACCATTATAATTTGGATTTTAATTTTTAATTATTTTATTCATATAAGTTTTTATATTGGAATATTTATTTTTTATTATATAATAATAAAATAAAATAATAATAATAATTTATCTTTAACTATTCACATCAAATTTCTATATTAAATTATCTATTTTTGAAGATATATAATAATAAGTAATTAATAATTTAAAAAATATTTATTATTTGTAATTATAAATTTATTTTATTTTTTCATTTTTTTCATTCTTCCTATTATATATTAATTAATAATTATATTTTAATTAAATTATAAGTTTAAAAAATTAATTAATAATTATATTCTATTTAAATTAAATTATTAATAAAAGTTTGACAAGAGAAAGAGAAACTAATAAAAAGTTTATTAGTATTTATATTCTATGTAAAGAGAAATAAAAGAAAGAGAAATTAATAAGATAATAATTTGACCATTAGCTTGGAGCATTTAAATTTAAAATTTTGTTTGACTTTATTATAACAATAAATTCATAATTTTGACATTTGGATATTTTAATATGGATTTATTTAGGCTTTTAATAGTTAAAAATATATTGAATTTGGCGTATGGTCAATTCAATAAGAATGTTCAGATGAGAGAGAAAGGGAGAACAAGAAAGAGATGGAGAAGTAAAATAAAATTATGTGTATGTGAGTGTAAATTTTAGGTTGATACACATCTTATGTGGTAGATTAATATTGATTTGTGTAAAAATTAAATTTACACCGATCGGGAGCTTTTCTTATTTTCATTTTCTAAAACGATTAATTACTTATGGGTGGTCTCAGGTCTGTCTGACTCTGTAATAATGTATTCTTACGTATTGGAATTTTTTTTAAGTATTATTCAAATATAAAATAATTTTTAATTTTTAATTTTCAAATTTTTATTTAATTATTGTCTTAGCATTATAAAATTTTAAACTTCTAAATAAAATATATGAAAAAAATATAATTTTATGAAAGAATATAATTTTATGCAAATTTTAAAAATTAAAATAATATTAAATTATTATTATTATTTTTTTATAGAAAGATTTCATTTCATTCCAATAAACAAGATTATAGCACTGACCTAATAAATATAGGGATAAACCCAAATTACAAGTCAAAACTACTCAACTGTTTGGGTCACATTCGCACACAAATTTTTTTGTAAAAGATATTTTCTAAACCTCTATACCCTCTCAAGATACAAAATTTGTAGAGATCTCCATTTCGATTTATCTGAGAGTATGAAACTCTATAAACAGAGAACAAACACTCCCACCCTCTAGAGAATGAGAAGAAATTGATATTACCATCCTCCTAAAGAGAAAAGAGAATCATATTACCATTTTCTAAAAAAGGAGTGAGACAATTAGATGAAATCATTTCCTTTTTATTAACACATAACAAACTACAATACAATATAAATACGAAACAAAAAAACACAAAATCAAACACAACACTAAAATTGAATCACAACACACAATACGATTGTAGTGGCGTATGTATAACATGTGCTATACTGGAAAAGTCTGGACGAGCCACCATGAAACTATTAAAGTTGCAAAGTTTAGGAAGGTCGCACATGGTGGAAATAGAGACCTCTATGTGGGGTCACGTGAGCTCTATGTGTGGATGACTATCCTCACGTGTGCTGCACGCACGGCTCTGTATGACAATTTCCTTAGCCGATTGGTAGATTGGTGACAGATGAAATATGCTAAGGGACATGATGTTCTCACTAATTGACAAAAGATCTCAAAAATTACTACTTTATGTATGAAACAAAAAATAAAATAAAATGAAAATAAGACACCTCTAGCAACAGGAGAGAGGGAGGGGGAAAGTTGAAGATCCCCCATGGATTTGTTGCTCAAAGACGAAAGGAGAAAACAACTTCGAAAGAGTTTGGAATCTCAAGACAAGGGAGAAAGAGAAAGTCAAAATTTTGGGGACTTTTAAGAATTCAAACAATTCCTTCTGCTTTCTACAATTTACAAAACTTCGGGGACTTTAAGAAAATTCCTAATGTCCCTTTCAACAATTTACAAACTTATGGGACTTTTAAGAAATTTGGAGAAACTAAAGGTCCTTTCTACGAAACAATTCACACTCTCAAATTCTCAATCTAGGGCTACAGATACACCCCCACTACCCATTATATATAAATCCATCGACATAACCCGAAAACCCTAGCGGCAACAGATCGAACCCAAGCTTTCTTGCCGATAACTCGACAAGGGATCCTGTGACTCCAAGCTCCAACCATGGTCAATCCCAGATTTCATTATTTCTCGTACATTCTTCCGTCTCTCTCACTCCCTCGGACTCACTTTCTCTCTTCGTGTGTTTCAGGCTGACGTTGAGACCGATGTGGCGGCGCCGGGTGTGCCGAAGAAGAGAACGTTCAAGAAGTTCAGCTTCAGAGGGGTTGATTTGGACGCTCTCCTTGACATGTCTACCGATGAGCTCGTTAAGCTTTTCACTGCCCGTGCTCGCAGAAGGTATGTTTTAAAGTTTTCGTAAAGGATCTAAGGATATGGGTCTGAATTTTTCGTGGGTCCTTTGTGTCAAGGTCTAGAATTGGTCTGATTTCTGTGTATTGGTTGTGGCGTTACAGGTTTCAGAGGGGATTGAAGCGGAAGCCAATGGCCCTGATTAAGAAGCTTCGGAAAGCGGTAATTTTTGTTGATCATTGTTGTTATTCTCATTAAAGTCACGTCTAATACGATGCTTTGTGATTAAATAATGGCGTTCTGGACTTGGATGTTAGTATGCTTGTTGTTTTGGCCGTGGATGCGTCACACGTCTCTTATAAAGATTTTTCTTCCGATTTGATATTGTTGATTTTAACGTACTTTGCGCACACAGGTGGAATCATTGCTTTTGTGCCTGCTATTTATATGATTTATTTATTTTTTGTTTTAAACTTTAGTAATTGGTAATGTTGTTTTCTTATATTATTGCTCAAGGCTTTTGGCATATATCATGAAGAGAGACATATGGTATGCTTGCTTTTTAAGCTGTGGTAATAGGCTTTGTATTATTTGACGCCCATATTTATGCAATAATGCATGGAATTTTAGGTTGAAATAGCATCTATATAAATTCTTATTCACAAACACTAGAAATAATTTCCTACATTGGATGAGAATGGCACTACAGTGATAGTTGCGGTTGCTTGTATATGATGAATAGAGTTTCATCATTTAATAATCTTTCTTGGGATAACCTTGGTAATTATTTATATGATTTTTGAGTTGTACCATGGGATGAGATATTTGCTTTCATATACTTGCAAGGAGTCTTGGAAGTTAAAGAGGATGTCTAGCAAAGAAAGAAAGGCATTATTGGTCACGTCTAATGGGCTGTAGTTAAACCAGTAACTGGTATTAGAATATATAATTTTACAGACATCTGGGTTGCTTGTGATGATAATGTGTCAAGGTTTTTAGACCTTGTTACTGGATGAGTGCAAGTGCTTTCTCGCTTGGACGGCATATCAACCGTTTGATGCTAAGTGCTTTATGTTCTGTGGACAGTTTGGAGATAGATATATAAATGCACCTTTTAGGATGTCAAATAATCTACTAATCCGAAACTCTTATTTCTACCAACTTTTATATGAGTGGAAATGCCTTCTTCTCCATTTGATGATGTGTGTGTGTGTGTTTGTTTTTTGTGTGTGAAAGTATGCTGGCCTAGACCACTATATTTCATAATTCAATTTCATGATTTTTTGGATCAGAAAAGGGAGGCCCCACCTGGTGAGAAGCCAGAACCTGTCCGAACCCACCTCCGCAACATGATCATAGTACCTGAAATGATTGGAAGCATTATTGGTGTCTACAATGGCAAGACCTTCAATCAGGTTGAAATCAAGCCTGAAATGATTGGTCATTACCTGGCCGAATTCTCAATCAGCTATAAGCCTGTCAAGCATGGTAGACCTGGTATTGGTGCCACCCATTCTTCAAGGTTCATTCCTCTGAAGTGAAATCATCACAAGAGTCCAGTATTTTTAGACTTATTGTCAAAGAACCTCCGTGATGATCAAATTTTTGTTTGTTACTCAATCTGGGTTTTAATGTTTCCCTGTTTTGTTGAATCCTTTAATTGGATAAGGAACTTCCAGTTTATAGTCAGCAAAGCTTTTGCATTTGAAACAATGACTATGGATTAGTTTTGATGATTGACATTTTTGTGTGCTTTTGACAGTCTCGCACCGAAGGTTTTTTGGTTTGTTAAGTTTGCGCCCTTTATGTACATTAAGGCTCTGTTTGAATGTTGAGATTAATTGAGTTTTTTTGAATTGAGATGGTTGAGTGAGTTTTATAAGTTCATTTAAAATGAGTTTAGATATATTTGGATATTAAAGATGAGTTTAAATGTATTTATAAAAAGTTGAAAAAGGTTGGGTCTTTTATGTAAAGAGGTGTCGAATTGAAAAAAGTAATCTTACAAATAAATAAATTTTGAATTAAAATGAATTTAATGATTTGAGAGAGAAAGTGTTTTGATTTTAGATTCAGTTTAAAATTAGATAAAGTTGATTTGATTTTAGTTCGGTCCAAATTTTAAATGAGCCTAAAATTTAAGGATTTTTTTAGCTCGTGTATGATATACATGACGTTTATGTGTTGGTGCTCCTCAGCATATGACGTCCATGATTTATAAAGGTGTTATTGATCAATGAATGTGGGTTTAGTTAAGTTTTTATTTGTTTAATTTTTTTTTAAGTTTTTATTTGTTAAATTGGGTTATTAAATAACATGTGGTATTGTAATGAATGGCCTGATTTATGTTGGGATTTGATGAAGTGGTTTCAAAATGGTGTAGTTCTAATTACTGGCAAGGGCCTTGGTTTTTGTGGTTTTCTCTTTTGGGTTCTTAGTTATCGGGCTCCTTGGACGCTAACTTTTTTCTCGAATACCTTTAAGAAAATCTTTGCTGGGGAGATAAATCTGTGGTTTTCTTTCTTGGGTTATAATGAACGAATGAAATTTATCAATCGTCATCTGTCCCACCATTAAATTATGTGAATGATTCCATCACTATTATTTTAAATTCTGTATAGTGATTTGCATAGTGACTTGTATAATAACTTGCATAGTAATTTCAAAAATTTATAAATAGGGGTTTCAGTTGTAATGAAATTCATGAGAAAATATAGAAAGAGAAAAAAAATTTCTGTTCTTAAGAGTTTCAGAGAGAATTTCTTATTTCTCTTTTGCAATAGTAGTTTCTTTCTTTAAATTTCATAACACGTTATCAGCACGACGGTTCTACCAATTCTAAAGCTAGTGGCCTTATTCCTCTGTAAGTTTTTCAATATATTATTTGAAATTTTTGATATATTTTATTGATGATTATCTGTATGAATTTATAAATATATTTTCTGAGATACACATATTTATTATTTATATGTGTAGAAAATAGCAAATTTTACAAAATTAGAATTTGTTGCTCTTGATATATCTGGGAAAAATTATTTATCCTGGATACTTGATGCTGAAATACATCTTGATGCAATGAACCTGAGAGAAACTATTAAAGAAGGAAATCAAGCATTCCTGCAGGAACGTGCTAAAGCAATGATTTTCTTTCGCTACCATTTTCATGAAGAATTGAAAACTGAATATCTCAGAGTAAAAGATCCCTATATTTTGTGGAACAATTTAAGGGAGAGGTATGAACACCAGAAGACTGTCATCCTCCCAAGAGCTCGTTCTCAATGGATGCACCTGAGGTTACAAGATTATAAAAGTATTAGTGAGTATAATTCGACACTTTTTAAAATACGCTCAGTATTAAAATTATGCGGTGAGAAAATCACCGATGAAGATATGCTAGAGAAGACTTTTACTACATTTCATGCCTCGAATGTGCTCCTGCAGCAGCAGTATCGAGAGAGAAAGTTCAAGAAATATTCTGAACTTATATCATGTCTTTTAGTAGCTGAGCAGAATAATGAGTTCTTATTAGAAAGCCACAAATCACGCCCTACTGGCTCAATATCATTCCCTGAAGTGAATGGTAATAGGTTTGCATCATTCCCAGAAGTGAATGGTGCATCCTTTAGAAGAAATCGAAGGCGAAGACGTGGTAGGAGAAATTATAGAAATGTTGGTCCCAGGAGTGACAACATTAAAAGGGATTATAATATACCATATCACCAGAAGTGGTACAATTCAGAGAGGGGTAAAAATCCTCAGAATAATTCTTCAAAGAAAAGTGAAGAGGTGTGCCATAGATGTGGAATGACTAGACATTGGTCACGTACCTGTCGTACGGTCAGGCACTTAGCTGATTTATATCAAGTTTTTATTAAAAGAAAGAATAAAGTGCATGAAACAAATTTAGTAGAACCATCAGATGATTTATTAGATTCAGTAGATGTAGACGTTACTCATCTTGATGTATCTGATTTCTTCAATCATCCTGATGGTAGTATTGAACACTTAATTGGAGATGGAAGTGTTCCACTCAATTAATGTATTTTCTTTCTATCAGTAATAAAATTTTTGTATATTTTGTAGAATCATAGATCACATTGATGAGTTTTTTATCTCTGAGTTGAATGATAAAGATATATGTCTGGCTGACAGTGCTACAACTCACACAATTTTCAAAGAAAAAAAATATTTTCAAAATCTAACACTAAGTAAAGCCTATGTCCATACCATATCAGGTTCATCGGATTTAATTGAGGGTTCCGGAAGAGCTTATATTGTGTTGCCTAATGGCACCAAATTTTGTATTGATGATGCTCTATTCTCTTCACAATTCAGAAGAAATTTATTGAGTTTCAAAGATATACGTCGTAATGATTACCATATTGAAACGACCAATGAAGGCAGTAAAGAACATCTTCTTATTACTAAAATAATATCGGGCCAGAAGCTCGTATTAGAAAAACTGCCTGCTCTATGTTCTGGATTGTATTATACAAAAATGAGAACAATTGAATCATATGTGGTAATGCACCAGAAGTGCATTGACCCTAAAGTATTTATGACTTGGCATGATCGCCTTGGACATCCGGGTTCTATAATGATGAGACGAATTATTGAAAATTCGCATGGGCATCCCTTAAAGAATCAAAAGATATTTCTACCCAATGAATCTCCGTACTCTGCATGTTTTCAAGGTAAGTTAATTATCAGACCATCTCTCTCAAAAGTCATTGTTGAATCTCTATCCTTTTTACAAAGGATTCACGGAGATATATGTAGGCCTATTCATCCATCAAGTGGACCATTTAGATATTTTATGGTTCTAATTGATGCATCTAGTCGATGGTCACATGTTTGTCTTCTTTCCACTAAAAATGTTGCATTTGCTAGACTTCTTGCTCAGATAATTAAACTACGAGCACAATTTTTTGAGTATCCAATTAAGACCATTCGATTGGATAATACAGGTGAATTTTCATCTCAAATTTTTTATGATTATTGCATATTAATAGGAATAGATGTTGAACATCCTGTTGCCCATACACACACAAAAAGGTTTAGCTGAGTTTTTAATCAAAAGGCTTCAACTAATCGCTAGACATTTACTTATGAAATCAAGACTACCTGTTTCTGCTTGGGGATATGCTATACTTCATGCAGCATCTCTAATTCGTATTAGACCATCTGCATATCATAAATATTTTCCATTACAGTTTGTATTTGGTCAACAACCAAATATTTCTCATCTTTGTACTTTTGGATGTGTTGTATATGTTCCAATTGCACCTCAACAACGTACAAAAATGGGCTCTCAACGTAGACTTGAGATATATGTTGGTTTTGATTCTCCATTTATTATTAGATATCTTGAACCTCTTACAGGGGATATGTTTAAAGCACGTTTTGGGTAAAGAAAAGTCGGTACCTAAAGCACGACAAGATATTACTTGGGATAATAAGACCCTGTCTCATTTTGATCCTCTTACAAATGAATGTAAATGGGAAGTTCAAAGGATTATTCATTAGCAAAATGTTTCAAATCAGTTACCGGATGTGTTTACTGACACTAAAGATGTAGTAAAATCTTATATTCCTGCTGTTAATACTCCAACAAGGATTGAAGTCCCTGAAGGACAAATTGTCAAAGCAGCAATAGGTGAATCTAAAACACGCCTGAAGCGTGGAAGACCTATTAGTGCAAAAAACAAAATTCCCAGAAGGAAAAAAATACAAAATGAATTTGGTGTCCTTGAAGAACACGTACCCACAATACAGGCTACAAATATAATTAGTGCTCCTAAAGAGCTCAAATCTTCTATTTCAGAACCTCATGAAGAGGAAACTCTTGAAGAGTATAAATCTCCTAAAAAGGGACCTCCTGAAAAGGTGTGTCATGAAATGTTTTCCCCTGAAGAGAAACAGGTACCTGAAAATAATGAGATCTCAATACATTTCATGAAAACTGGAGAAATTCTGGAAAGAAATAAAACTGTTGTCGACAACATATTTTCATATAAAATGGCCATTGATATTACCAGAAGTAATGAAGAAAGTGAGCCAAAAAGCGTCGAAGAATGTCGACGTAGAAATGATTGGCCAAAATGAAAAACAGCTATTGAAACTGAATTAAATTCGCTAGTAAAACGAGAAGTATTTGGACCTGTTGTCCAAACACCAAATGGTGTAATGCCTGTTGGATATAAGTGGGTATTTGTAAGATATAGTTCTCAGTTAATCTGCTTGCAAGATATAGTTCTGCACCAAATCGAAGGCATTGGAATGGCATTAAACATGTTATTCGTTACCTTCATGGTACGGTTGATATGAGATTATTTTATCAACGTGGTTCAAATCCAGAATTGATTGGGTATGCAGATGCATGTTATCTTTCAGACCCACGCAGAGGTAGATCTCAAACTGGATATTTATTTACTTATGGAGATACTGCTATATCATGGAGATCTGTTAAGCAGACACTATCTGCTACCTCTTCAAATCACTCAGAGATTATTGCTATTCATGAAGCAAGTCGAGAGTGTATTTGGTTGAAATCAGTTATTCAACATATACAGGAAAAATGTGGACTTCCCATGATTAATAATAGCCCAACAATCTTATATAAAGATAATACTGCTTGTATCACTCAAATCAGAGGAGGATATATCAAAGGTGACAGAACCAAACATATTTCACCTAAATTCTTTTATACTCATGAACTACAAGAGATATGTGAAATTGATGTCAAGCAAGATACGATCTAGTGATAATCTGGCAGATTTATTCACAAAGGCGTTACCAACTTCCACATTCAAGAAGATTGTGCATAACATTGGAATGCGAAGACTCAAAGATCTTTTGTCATGCACTTTTCAGGGGGAGTAAATGTACTGATTGTACTCTTTTTCCTTCGCTGAGGTTTTGTCCCACTGAGTTTTCCTCTGCAATATTTTAATGAGACAATCTTAAAACACTTGTGGATATATAAGAAGACTGTACTCTTTTTCCTTCGCCATTGATTTTTCTTCCCACTGGGTTTTTACTTGGCAAAGTTTTAACGAAGCAGATTCTTTATGGGTGGTCTTTCAAGGGGAAGTGTAATGAATTAGTCGTCGGCAGCCGCCCTTGTCCCACCACTAAAATTATATGAATGACCCCACTACTATTATTTTAAATTCTACATAGTGATTTGTATAGTAACTTGCATAATAATTCCAAAACTTATAAATAGAAGTTTCAGTTGTAATGAAATTCATAAGAAAATAAAGAAAGAGAAAGAAAGTTTCAGTTCTTAAGAGTTTCAGAAAAAATTTTTTATTTCTCTTTTGCAATAGTAGTTTCTATTTTTAGTTTTATAACAGGAAGTTAGTTTTTTTTTTTAATGATTAATTAGGGGCGTTCAAAAAATATTTTAAAAAAATTGCGTTAGTGACACGATAGACGCTGGGCGACTAGCGCTGCCCATATCGTAATCATGTGGGTAACCCAATGGTAATTACAATTTACAAGTAACAAAAAGATGTCTAGAAACTACAATTTTCAGCTTAAACGGTCCCTATCCAGACGGGCTAGCGAAGCCTTTCATTTAATACTGTTACTTCTATGTTACTTTTTCTCACCTTATAATTAGTTTAATAACCCATACATTAACTAACCAATACGCTACGGCATCCCCTTTTACCGGTAATTTGCCTCATGCTCAATTAGATATAGATTAGTAGCTAAGCTAGCTTGAGAGTTTAACAGCCATCTAGATTCTTGTTCAAATTCAAAAACATAGAAAATCAACACCTTTTGTCTCCTCGAATATTGATACTTATCATTCCCATATCATATATTTTTATTTTTATTTTTATTTTTATTTTATTTTATTACTGCTAAACTAATTAAGTTGTTCTCCTTATCATCTATACATTCTTATAAAATAAATTTATAAATAAAATTAAAAAAAAAATGATGTATAGGATGTTAAGTAAAATTATTCTTTTCTTTAATAGAGTTACGTACCTAATCACTCATAATTACATAACACAGAAAAAAAAGAACTATATCCGACAAAGATGTTGATTTTCTTTGGCGGGCTACGGACCCATTTGGTTTAGCTGCTTCATCATGGATCCTTCGTTGAAATGGCGAAGAAGCTTCCTCTCCGCTTCATGTAGTGTTACTTCTTTGTTTATTGCCTTTTCAGCATCGTCGGCAGCTCCCACCATCTTTCCAAAATCGAAAGAGACAAGACTATTTAGTATTTGTAAAATTAGCTTATAATTTATAAACCCCATGTGCATAATCCCTCACGATTCCATATTCCTATATTATATATATATATATGTAGACAGGAACTTTTCTAGCATCACCAATCTTCTTAACTTTTAGGTGATTCGTTCTTCAAAATCTTAACAATTATTAATTGCAGGAAGGTTTTTTTCATTTTTCAAACCAAATTCATAAATAATTTGCCACAAAAAAAATTGAAATGTTTTGCGACAACTTTTCTTGAAAAAAAAAAAAAGAAAAAAAGAAAAAAAACTCTGTACGATCCTTCTACATAATCCAAAAAACTTTTATTTGGACGTGAGAATGTCGTGATCATGTGAATCTAAAAAAACCCCAATTGCAGTAGAAATCTTTCGAAATGTTCTAAATTTTATTATGTACCTAAAATAGCTCATGAACATGAAAACAGCTTACTCTCACTAGGACCAGTTGGAGATCATCCATGTCCTTAACAAGACATGCAACAGCTGCTCATAAATAATGCGAGAGAGAGAGAGAGAGAGAGAGAGAGAGAGGAGTACCTCGGTTTCAATCTCCAGTTCAGCTGACAACTCTTGAGCAGAGAAATTTGAACGAATGGTTCTGGTTTTCAGTCCCAAGGTTTTGAAGCATTTAAGAACTTCGAGCATAGAATCAACCCCAGATGCAGGATTAGGCACCCTTATTCTAAGCTTGGCTCCCTCTATGTCTCTCTTCCCTTCCGCTGCCGCTTGCATGCTTGCTTCAACCATTTTGTTTCTCCTTTTCAACTCCTCCACACGCCGTTGCAGCTCTTGAATTTTCATGGCCGCCGTTTGAATAATGCAGCTCTTATCCCTCTACATGCACGTCCACAAAAACCACGAAAGAACCCAGATTCATATAACCTCGTGACATTTTTAAAAAAAATACTCTTTAACTACAAAGTATTTGTAATTATAATAATCTCACAAAATAACAAAGTTTGTCAATCCTATTATTTTTATTGAAAATTAATAAATTTAATAAATCACATCAAGCCACCCAGATAGCAATCCTTTAAATTAAGACATGAACTGCACCCATTTACAGAAAAAATCCACACTCACTCACCTTGGTTCCCGAAGGCAATATTGAATGCAAGGCCATGAAACTTTGTTTCTGCTTCTCCCTCCTCGCCCGCTCGTTCATCATGTGGCGAAAACCCCGTTCTTTCTCGAGCTCTTGGATTTCCATTTTTGGACCCCAACTACTCCTCAAGAACTCTACCATTCTCTTGTTCATATTGTTTCCAGTACGATTCCAACCTGAATTCCCTGCCCAAAACTCAATTCTGGGTCCCTCTGTGTACGCCACAAAAGCGCTTTGCTTTACCGGCGGAGCCTCATAAGCATCATACCAGAACATGCCACTCTGCAAGTCCTGAGGGAAAAACGTTTCCATCATTCTTGTTTCTGCCTTTTGTTTTCCCGACCGTAGCTGTTAAATTGTTTTGTAATGATATTCTCGGATTGGAATGTATATATATATACACATTTATTGGATTCCTCGAAGCATATTTAACACGTGGTCAACGTTGTTGTGTTATCCTGGGAGAAATTGCCACAGTCAAAGTTTTTAAGGTTGTAGTTCGTCTTTGTCCTGCTCTGAAGCTTGACCACATACTGTAACTTTTGTCATATTAGAGAACAAACAATTCTGTCCGTTAGATTTTAGTCAGCCGCCCTTGTTGCACGGCCACAACATTGGGTTTACCGACACCACACGAGTGACATTCGAGACCAGATGTTGACTATAAGGCCCGCTTGATAGTCTGAGAAATGATTTTATCTAATTTCATGATTTTATTTTATTATTATATTTTTTTAATTTTTATATAAAATATAAAATATAAAATATAATTTATTTTTTTAAAATTTTAAAATAATAATAATATTAAATAATAATATTTTAATAATAATTTATTTAAATTTTATCTAAAATCATCTTATTTAATTTTACTGTAGGGTCTTAATATTTGTTACTTTGTTATAAATTCCGTTTTGTATGAGAAAAGATGAATGGTATTTATAGTCATAAAATATATAAGTATTACAAATTTAAAAATAAATAAATAAATATAACACATACATAAAATTAATTTTTTTCATAATATAATCCTCATTTTCAAAAGAGTATGCAGCATTTGCATAATTTATAATTATATCTAATTGCATAATTTGTACGTGAATATACATTATTACCGTGTTATGATAATTACTTAGAAAAATGAAAAAAAAAAAATATAAGGAAGTATCAGTTGGTAGGAATCACAAAGTTAATTCTTTTTCTACTTTAAATTAAGGCGTTCTAGGATGCATAAATCCTGCATAAAAAGCAAGGCTTACTATTAAAAAGTATATGTTTTTTTCATATAAGTATATTTATCTATTTATTTATTAAATAAATACGTAAGATTTGTATATTTTAAAACTAACATATTGATGAATTTGTTACTAATACATATATTATGTAACATGTGTCACTCGTGTGAGGGCCCATCTACTGTTATTATCAATAAACAAGCAACCGTGTGGTGAATGGACAATAATCATCATAGACAAAGTCAAACAATCTTGTAATGAAAGTTTAAAGCTTCTCATACATGGACCAATATTGATTGTAAATAAAACTGAGTCAGCTGTACGAGAACAGACCGCCCACCATTTTATAAAACCATGTGCTAATTTTTACGTTCAGTTTACTAAAAAGTTTAGAATTTTCGCTTCCGAGTGCGTCATCTTTTGCAGACTAATCTGAGTTATGATTCCGAGAAATGCGTAGGTCAAGAAATGTGCGTGTAGCTCAAGAAGTCTAACATTGATAAGACTAAGGTCCCGTTAAGAAATGAGATGATTTTAAATTTTAAAACAATTAAATTTTTTATTTTATTTTATATAAAAATTTAAAATAATTATAATAATAAGATAAGTTATATAAACGATTTTTCAATTCAACCATGACCTAAAACACCTGACTTTAAAAGTTGAAAGGTGAAAAGAATTTATGGACACATGGTTTTTTCTAAATGACTTGTATAGAATGATTGGTAAATTTAATAAAAATTTAGATATTAAAATATATTTTAAATCAAATGTCAAATATAGTCAATTTAAGATAATGATTAAATTTTTACTTTACTTTATTTTATTCTTTTACTTTCTCTACTTTCTCTTTCTATAATTATATGTTGAAAAAATAATCATTTTAATATAAGGATTTCTGTAAATAAAATTGTCAAAATTTAAAATAAAAATTATATTAATTAAAAATATATTTTAATAATAATTTAATGAGAGTGCTCTAAGCCTTCCACACAATCTTAACCAACTTTGTTGTCCTTTTCTTCGGCTCATGCTACTGAGCTATTGCCTTCTTGATCCATATCATCAGCTTTTATTACACAGATCCCATGAAGTCCAAAGTCCAGCTACAAAACTCTAGATTCAAGATAGCCCATAGCCATGCTGCAAGTTGGCTCCCTCTTATAGCAGCTACAAGTCGCCCAGCCAGAACACGCCAGAACACAAAGAAGTGGAAAATGATAATTATACACGCTCCCTTTACTTATTCTTCTTTTATTCTTGGTAAATATCTTTAGATAATGAGTTGTATTCTAGTTTAGGAAAATCCATTTTGTTAGGTGGTTAGGCAAAACGTGTATAGAGGCACCACCTGTACATTCACAACTATTTGAATACACAAAATCGAAGATTCAGTCCTTTCCTTGCATTATGCTCTCTCATCTTAGTGCTCATTTCCTTCTTTTTTGTTTCCTGATATGGTATTAAGAGCCTAAGAGCAATCATCCATAAAAGACCCACCTAAAAACTCTATCGATTCTTCCTCCCATGATTTTGATTCTTCCTCAAATTATACAAACATAAACCCAAATACCTTCCATGCCAATAATATGGCTCACTATCTGAACCTCAATGATCCCAACAAACAATTTCGACTAGACAACGGCGACAATCCTGCCGTCATCCTTGTCACTAACTTGCTCACAATCGATAATAATGCCACTTGGTCATGAGCTATGCATTGCACACTTTGTGCAAAAAACAAAGTGAGTTTCATCACTCGCAATATCCAACGATCCATTGACCTAGCAAAACCCCTTCTTGAACTCTAGGAGTATTGCAACGACATGGTGGTTTTGTGAATTCGAAATTCTATCAATTTCTCCATTAAATCTAGTGTTGTTTTTGTTGATGATGCTCGAGACATCTGGCTTGATCTATAGGATCACCTCTCTCAATAAAATGGGATACACATTTTTTAGCTCAAGAAAACCCCCGCCAATCTTATCCAAGAATACGATTATGTAAGTGTTTATTATGGTAAACTCAAATCTTTATGGGATGGCCTTTCCATTTATAACCCTATTCTTGTTTGCAATGTGGTACTATAAGAACTCTTTTGGATCATTACCAACGTGACTATATTTTTTTTCAATTCCTAATGGGTTTGGATGACACTTACTCTAATGTTTACGACCAAATCATGTTTTAGATCCCATATCTTCTGTTACTAAGGTTTTTTCACTCATACAACAACAAGAACGACAACATCAACTCATTCACCATGCCCCATTCCTTGATTCAATGGCCCTAGCTATTAAGAAACCATGTCCTCCTTATAAACTTGCATCCCAATCACGACCTAACCACAAGAAAGACCGAACATATTGCATTCCTTGCAAAATCACAGGCCATTCTCTTGATACTTGCTTCAAAACTAGTAATGTCGAGGCCCATGCATGTTCCCGTTGTCATTTGTGTGGACACACAGTAGGAAAATGCTACAAGTTTTATGGTTACCCACCGGATTACAAGCTGGTTGACAAATCTTCAAACACTGTAGTTTTTGCTACCCAATCCACAATATTTCCTCCCTACTCACATGAGGAAATCAGTGATGACAAAGTGGATTTAATTAAGGCACAATTTCATCAACTAATGACTTTACTTCAATCAAGGGAGTCTTCTATTGCTGCTCAGTATTCGGCTAATCAGATTCATTCCAATATCAAGCTACCTCCTCCAAATTCTATTTTCTCTAGTATATCTATTTGCTTATCCACCCACAAATACAATACACTACAATCCAAAACTCTTACTTGGATAATAGATACACGTGCAATATACCACATAATCAATTGCCTCTCCTTGTTCACATCCATCACAACATTTGTTTTTTATTTTGTAAAATTACCAAATGGAATTGAAGTTCTTATCACACACATTGATACTGTTCAATTCACCCAAACTATTTGCCTCACTGAGGTTTTGTGTGTCCCAGCTTTCACATTTAGATTACATTTGATAGTGAGGTGATCTCAGATATTTTGTACATAACAATAAAAAAAATAATAAAAAAAGTAGTTATAGAATATTAAATAGTAGTGAAAAGTAATGAATAGTAGTGAAGAGTAAGTAAAGAGTATTAATAAAATAATAAATAGTAGTAGAATATTCTCAACAGAGTATTCCTGAGCTAATCTCATTTCAACTAAAAAACTTGTTGTTTCTCTCCTTTGTTGTCTTTTTTTTGTGCTTTATTCAGGACATTCCCTCTTGGACAACGATTGTGAAGGGTGAAGTAAGGGATGCCCTATACAACTTTCTACAAACTGAAGTTTTTCCTTCAAATCTAGCCACAATGCTTTCACATATTTCAAACACTTCTTTTATTGTTTCAGCTTCTATTTTGCACAATGTTGGTGTCACTAACCTTTGGCATTGTCGCATGGTTATCTTTCCTTTCCTTGTCTCAATTTGATCATTGTTCCCATTGTAAAGAACAATATCTCTTCTCTTAATAGTAAGTTTGTTGCATTTGTCCCTTGGCTAAATTGCATCATCTTCCTTTTCCTAATAGTCAACATAAAACTTCTCATTCCTTTGAAATGATACATTGTGATCTATGGGAACCTTACTCAACAGCTGCATATGATGGACCCAAATATCTTTTGACTATAGTAGATGATTTCCCTCAAAGTACATGGTTATACCTCTTTCAAAATAAATTTGAAACCAGAAATTGCATCGAGTCTTTCTATAATTTGGTTGAGACTCAATTTGATCTTAAAATTAAAATTTTAAGAAGTGACAATGGGAGTGGATTTCAAATGATTGATTTTTTTAATGACAAAGGCATCGTTCACTAGAAAAGTTGTGTCCCCCCCCCCCCCAAAAAAAAATTTACATCATAGAAAAAACAAATACCAACATTTATTAGATGGGACTCGAGCATTAATATCTCAAGCTGGTCTTCTACTTGAATATTGGAATGATTGTGTTTTAATAGCCACTTATCATCTTAATAGGTTTTCTAGTCCACTTCTTCAAAATAAAACACCATGAGCTTTTATTTAGCTCCCACTCACTTATGAGAATATGAGAATATTGGGATCACTGTGTTTTGCTTCTACCCTTTCCCATAGTGGGAAAAAGTTTGATCCTCGAGATCGCATATATAATTTTCTTGAATATCCATTTGGTATTAAAGATTATAAACTTTCTGACCTTCAAACCAAAACTATCTTTATTTCTAGGAATGTTGTCTTTCATGAAATAATATTCCCTTTTCATTCAATGTCTCCCTTACACCATCTATTACTAATCAATCCCAATCTAATTTTTATTAAACCATTACCTTATTTTCTTGATTTTCCAGCTTCCACTTCTCACTCTCATCCTAAACCCTCTACATATTCTGTAGCTCCTTCATCAACCATTTTACACTATGATTTCCTCCCTCATTTAGACTCACATCCTCCTATTCCTCCCACTTATGGTTTTACTTCTATACCCCATTTTTGCAAGTCCACTATATTAAGGAGAATACCTCAATATTTGCAAGATTTTCACTATAAACAAGCCTCCCTCAATGAGCCAACTCAATCATTGTCCAAGTCCTTCACAACAACTGATACTCCTCATTCTCTAACTAAACATCTCACATATCAACATTTTAGTCCTTCATTTGGTGATTTTCAACTTATATTTCTACTATTTTTTAACCAACCATTTACAAGCAAGTAATAAAACATCCTAGCTGGTGCCAAGCTATGGAAATTGAACTAACTACCTTAGAACAAAACCAAGCTTGGCTTATGATCTGCCTCTTAGTAAACAAGTCATTGATTGCAAGTATGTGTACAAGATTAAATTCAATTCTAACGGGTCAACTGAGAGGATGAAAGCCATGCTTGTTGCAAAGAGATTTATGCAACAAGAATGCATAGACTACATAGAAAATTTCTTCCTAGTTGCCAAATTGATAACAGTTTAGGTCTTGCTTTATGTGGCAGCAGTACAAGACTGGTCAATATATCAATTTTATGTCCACAACGCTTTTCTCCATGGTGATTTAGAAGATGAAATAAAGGTGGACCTCGTCAAGTATGTAAACTAGTTAATAGGTTTCAAGACAATGGTACTCCAAGTTTCCTTCATCTCTCATTACCTTTGGTTTCGAGCAATCTAAAGCTGACTATAGTCTATTCCTAAAGTAGATGGTGCCTCTTTCACTGCTTTATTAGTTTATGATGATAACATTATTGTGGCTTGCAACTGTCCAAACTCCATTGCATCCCTTAAACAGTTTTTGCATACTCATTTGAAGATAAAAGACCTTGGTTGTTTGCGTTTTTTTTTTTCAAATGCACCAACCAACTTAGGTATTTATATTGATCCAAACAAAACCAAATGTTCAATTACAAACATATTCAAACCAAGAACTCAATCAATCTCAGGACCATAATAATGTTACAATAGGAAAGGAAGCTAGAATCAATTGAAGAAAACATATAACTTATGATTTCAATTCCCAGATAATGGTAATAGTAAAAAGCTACTGAATGATTGAGTTGAAAACATATACTTTAGTTGCCTGTGTTATTTTCTTAGTTTACACGTGCAAGATCTTCTAAAGGAATACATCTATGTCAAATAAAGTATGACATGGACATACTCTCTAACTCAAGTAATCTTGGTTGCAAGCTTCTGAAATTGCATTTTTAACATAATTTTAAAATAAGTAAGGAATCTGGGCAGTCTCTTTCACATCCTAGTTCTTATCGAAGGCTTGTTGGACGTTTGTTGTATCTCTCAATTACAAGACTCGATGTAAGTTATGTTGTCCAGCTTTTGAGCTAGTCTATAGATAAACCTAGAACTTCACATTTATCCATAGCTCACAAGATCCTCAGATATCTCAAGACAACTACTGGTCAAGGAATATCACTGCCCTCCATATCTCAATTACAGTTTAAAATTTATTGTGATTCAGATTTGACCTTATGCCTTGACACACGTTACTCTGTCACAAGTTATTACATCTTTCTTGGAAATTCTCTTATTTTTTGGAAAACAAAGAAACAATTTGTGGCCTCTTATTCCTCACCTGAAGCTAAGTATTGCTTCATGGCTTCCATATGTTCTGAGCTCACTTGGATCAAATATCTACTCACTAAGTTGAAAGTCTCATATCCACCGACTGCCTTATTCTATTGTGACAACCAAGCAACTTTACACATCACTACAAATCCAATTTTTCACAAAAGAACCAAGCATATTAAGTTGGATTGTCACCTCATTTAAGACAAGATTCAAGAAAGCAACATTATCACTTCTCATGTTCTCTCACAAGCTCAACTGTCAGACATCTTCACAAAAGTATTAACTACTTATCTCTTCATTTGCAGTTACCCAATATGGGAATAGTGAATCTTTATTCTATATCTTGTGAAGGACTACTACACAGTCCACATGAAACCCAAAGTCCAGCTACAAAAGCCCAGAATCAATATATAAAAGCCCTAGTCAAGCTACAAGTTGCTTCTCTCCTACAGCAACTATAAGTCGTCCAACCAGAACACAAAAAAGTGGAAATGTGTTATAAAAGTAAAAATAAAACTACTACTATTGCAAGAGAGAAATATAAAATGAACTCTTAAGAACTATCAAGAACTGAAACTTTTTTCATTCTATATATTTTCTTATGAATTTCAAAATGAATGAAATTCATATTTATAGGCGTTTAAATTATTATGCAAGTTACTGTGCAAGACTTAAAATAATGGTGATGGGGTCATTCACAAAATAATTAAGGGGGGCAGGGGCCGCCCTCAATAATTCATAATACTCCCCCTTGAATGATTATCCATAAAGAATCCACCTCGTTAAAACCTTACCATGGAAAAATCCAGTGGGAAAAAAAATCAATAGCGAAAGAAAAAGAGTACAATATTCTTATGTACTGCAAAGTACTTTAAGATTGTCTCATTAAAACCTTGCAAAGGAAAACCCAGTGGAACAAAAACTTAGTGAAGGAAAAAGATTACAATCAGTACAAGTCTTTAGGACATTTACTCCCCCCTGAAAAGTGCATGACGATAGATTTTTGAGTTTTCGTATTCTAATATTCTACACAATTTTCTTGAATGTTGCAGTTGGTAATGCCTTCATGAATAAATCTGCCAGATTATCACTTGATCATATCTTTGATATATCCTCCTTTGATTTGAGTGATACAAGCAGTATTATCTTCATATAAAATTGTTGGGCTATCATTGATAATGAAAAACCATACTTTTTTTGGATATATTGAGTTATTGATCTCAGCCAAATACACTCTCTACTTACTTCATGAATTGCAATAATCTCTAAGTGATTTGAAGATTTGACAGATACATGCAGTTCCATATCCCCATCCGATATTGTCCTCTTTGGCACTTCAGAGCCTTATGGGTTTAAAATGTGTCGAATAAGGTAGAAGGAATCTCACATATAAGGCACTTGACAGATTTAGTAGAAATCTGAAACCTGCTGTAATACTTAAACTCCTCTTGAAAATATGCGTCAGTTTTTTAATTAATAAACAAACATGATTTCAGCATATATAACAGGTTAAAAATTCAAACATGATTTCCATCTAAATGATGTATTAGAGAAAACATGATATAATTTTCATCTAAAATTTTCTTCCCCTCATTTGGCGTTATTAGAGAGAACTTGTTTATATACGGTGGAAATAACATTAGAAACCATCCATGTATGATAAAAGCAGTAAAAACAATAAAAGTTTGAGGTCTAATAAAAATTTAAATTTAAGATTGTTGATAAACGAGATCTTGAAGAGATTTGAAAACTTTAGGTTGTTATTTAAATATAACCAGTTTTACCATTAGTTTACTCTAGCAAAAATATCTCACATTCTTCATAGAATCAGTTGTTGTTCATCCAGAACGATATTTTGTCTGATAGAAATTCTAATGTCCAAGATTTGAACCATAAACTTTTTATACCTCAACCACTCATGTTTTCTCCTGAAACTGTAAACACCATGATAGAAGCAGAGATATATCTTTCTAGTAAATCTAATCCTGAAATTGTTGCAGTATTAAGAACCCTCAGTGTTCAATATGCTACATCTCTTATAACCATGTCTCAGAGGCTACTAGCGAGAACGAGTGAGGTTGATCATCTTAAAAATCAAATATCTGAGTTGCATCAAATGCTTGCAACTAAAGATAGAAAGAATAAAAATTTAAGATAAGAAAACAAGAAGCTGAAGAAATTTGTAGACTAGTATTCTCGTGACCTGAAAACATGAGTAGAAGAGCTAGTACCAGAGAGAGTTCAAATATAAAGTCAACAACATCAGCTAACGACAGAGGTTCAGCGTTTACAAGAAAATCATGATAGCTGCAATTAATTTCGCTAGTTTTTGAAATTATGCATCCAGCATATTTTGTAATTTTGACTAAGTGAGATTTGAAGAGATGATGGTCTGTCTTATTCTTATTTCTATTTCTATAAACACCGTCTTTAGTTTCATTTAGTACGCATCAAATTTTCTTCTCATATCTATAATTCATCTGTATTTACATTCTTATTTTACAAATTTTCAATAACTCATCAATTTCCTTTCAATATTTCTCACGATCAACATATGAGGTATCCTTTACCTCAATTACAAGTTGTTCCTGCATCTTCCGTAGGTGTCATATTGCAGCAAGCAAATAATCTGACTAATAAGTCAGATCGTGAAATCGTTTATGAGCTGGTGACTTTCGGTACCTGATACTTCTCATCTATTGTCGGGTTTTTCCAACCGATTACAATCCAATAATTGTGAGATTGAGGAGCTTAACGAGAAGGTTTTCGTTCTTCAACGACTCGTTCAAGAGTCTGACAGAAAAATAGCAGACTTAAAGTAAGAGAATAAGGATTTAAATTCTTTACTTACCTCTTCATTTCGACTGCCTAATCCTTTAGATAAGGATGACATGTTGCTTTATGAAGAGTAAATGCATTTGAGAGATGAAGATAGAAATCTCAAATTCTTGTAACTCACCTATCAATTGAATAATAAGATCTTGCTTTTCAAATGCATTCCTTGAATTTATAGCAGCTCTTGTGATCTCTTCAGAAGTTATAATAAGATAAATTATCAATGTAAATTGTAATAATGGTAAATCTGGGTTCTGATAAAATACATGAGCATATAGGATTATTCTCAAATTCTTCTTTTAATAGATACTCGTTGATTTAATTATATCACATGTGTCCGGATTGTTTTAACCCATATAAAGATTTTGGAAACTTTATAAAGTACATACTTCTAAATGTATTTGAATTAGGTACTTCAAGTATTGTATATCTTTATATATGTTATGATCTAATAATCCTTATAAATATGCAGTGACCATATTCATCAACTGCATATATAATCCTTTTGTAATAACTAAATCGATTAAAGATATGAATGTGATTGCATTCACAACAAGAAAATATGTTTTCTCATAACTACTATCGGGTTTCTGCAGGAAACCTTGTGTGACAAATTATACCGCACAATTTCATTTCTCATTACGCTTTCATATAAATACTCACTTATATCTTATAGGCATTACACCATTTACTATTTGGACAACAGGTCCAAATACCTCTCACTTTGCTAGATATTTTAATTCAACTTCAATAGCTGCTTTTCATTTTAGCCAATCATTTCTACGTCGACATTCTTCGACAATTCTTGACTCACTTTCTTCATTACTTTTGATAATGTCAAGTGTTATCATATATGTTGTCGACAACAATTTTATGTCTATCCATAAATTTTCCAGTACTCATGAATGTATTGAGATCTCATTGTTCCTCACTAGTGGAAAACATTTCATAAAACACCTCTATAGGAGGTTCCTCTTTAAGATGTTTTTACTCTTTAAGAGTTTTCTTTTCAGGAGTTATACTATTGAGGAATTACCTCTTCAGGAGATTTCCTCTTCAAGAAGATTATATTTTATTCAGAAATACGGTCTCTTCAGGAACACCGATCTTTTTTTTTTTCTCTTTTGCACCAATAGGTCTTCAATACTTCAGGCGTATCTTAGACTCATCTATTACTGTTTTAACAACTCGTCCTTTAGGAACTTCAATTCTTACTTAAGCATTAACAGCAGTAATATATGATTTTGAAACACTTTTAGTGTCAGTAAATACATCATGTAACTGATTTACAATACTTTGCAAATAGGTAATCCTCTGAATTTCTGGTTCACATTCATTTATAAGAGGATCAAATTTAGACAGAGTTTTATTATTCCAAATAATTTCTTGTCGTGCTTTAGGCACTAACTTTTTGTTATTTCAAAACATGATAAAACTTTACTATAATGTATAAAAACTTAGTATAAGTAAATCAAGTGTTTGGTCGTACAACAGGTACGTGACCACTGTTCAGTCATACAATATCTATGACAAACATTTTCATCTTTCTATGAAGAATTATTTTGAGAGTTTTTACCCTTCTTTAAGTTAAATCACTTCTGGTGATACAATATATTTTTATCATCTTTAGTGTTGTCACTTTTGGGACTAATACTTCTATAATTTCTTGCTTAAGCATTAACAGTAGTAATATATGATTTTACAACACTTTTAGTGTCAGTAAATATATCATGTAACTGATTTACAATACTTTACAAATAGGTAATCCTCTGAATTTCTGGTTCACATTCATTTATAAGATGATCAAATTTAGACAGGGTTTTATTATCCCAAATAATTTCTTATTGTGCTTTAGGCACCAACTTTTTGTTATTTCAAAACATGATAAAACTTTACTATAATGTATAAAAACTTAGTATAAGTAAATCAAGTGCTTGGTCATACAACAGGTACGTGACCACTGTTCAGTCATACAATATCTATGACAAACATTTTCATCTTTCTATGAAGAATTATTTTGAGGGTCTTTATCCTTCTTTAAGTTGAATCACTTCTAGTGATATAATATATTTTTATCATCTTTAGTGTTGTCACTTTTGGGACTAATACTTCTATCATTTTTCTACCACGTCTACGCTCTTGATTCCTTTAAAAAGATGCACCGTTCACTTCTGGGAATGATGTAAATTCAATATCATTAATAAGACGTAACTGATAATTTATTAACAAAAACTCATTATTTAGCTCAATCGCTAGAAGACAAAATAAAAATTCAGAATATTAGTTGAACTTTTGCTCTCGATATTACTACTGCAGGAGCACATTCGAGATATGAAAAATAATATATGTATTCTTTTACATCATCAGTGACTTTCTCACTACATAATTTTAATATTGAGCTGATTTTAAAGAGTGCAGAATATTTAATACCACTCTTAAAATCTTGCAACTCCAGGTGCAATAAGTCATAATGATCTTTTGAGAGGATTACATTTTCTAGTGCTCATATCTATCCATTAATTCATTTCACACAGTAAGATGATTTTTCACCATGAGATACACAGCACGATCCTTCAGGAACACATGATTTTCTTATATGATTGTATCTCCCAAATTCATTATCATATTCAAATGGATCTCATCAAGGATCTTAGATAAATAATTTTTTTTAGAAATGTCAATAGTAATAAATCTCAATATTTAACATTATATATATATATATATAAATCACAAAAATAAATATATGGATTTAAGAAATATATTCACATAATCATGAAAATAAAAGTAGAATTTTATCAAATAATATTCAACAATATTACTTTTAATATTTATCTCGAGGACTGCAAATAATATATTGAAAAACTTACTTGAAGTAGAAGATCACCAACTTTAATATCGGTAGAATCTCGTACTAATAATGTGTTATAAAACTAAAAATGAAACTACTACTATTACAATAGAGAAATATAAAAGGAACTTTTAAGAACTCTCAAGAACTGAAATTCTTGAAACTTTCTTCGTTATATATATTTTCTTATGAATTTCAGAACGAATGAAACTCATATTTATAGGTGTTGAAATTACTATACAAATTACTATGCAAGATTTAAAATAATGATTGCAGAATCATTCACAAAGTAATTAAGGGGGACGAGAACCGCCCCCATTAATTCATAGCAAAAAAGATTATTTTTATTTATATTTTAATGCTTTTGTGTCCTCTACTTATTCTTTTATTCTTGATAAATATCTTTTAGATAATGAGCTGTATTCTATTTCAGGCAAATCCATTATGTTAGGTTGTTGGGTAAAACGTGCAAATGAGGCACCTTCTGTACATTCACAATTATTCGAATACACAAAACTGAAGATTCAGTCCTTTCCATGCGTCATGGTCTCTGCTCCTTAGTGCTCCTTTCCTTCTTTTTTGTTTCCGTACAGCTTCATTGCTCAATAATTGGCAACTGCATATCAGTCTAGCTCAGAAGCCTCAGATTTTGTTTTCAGACTCTGGATTTCGGAAATCGCAGGAAAAATTCCTCTCAGACATGAAGGTTGCAGGTTGATCCATCACGGTCATTGTCAACATCATCTTCGCTGTAATCCGTCTCGAGAGAGGCCTCATCTCCTTCCTCCTGTAGAAGGGGAAAAAGGGATGATATTAGATGTTAGAAAGGTTCTTATTTAACAGAATATTAGCAGTTCCAGAAAATGAGATAATATATAACACAGACCTCAGCCTCCTCATCGTCGGTGGAGTAGGCAGAATCTAACTCGGCATAAAAATTTTCATCTCCTTGGTCTTTCACAACGTCCATTTGCTCCTAGCAATGAAAAACATTAACAAAATCAGACTGGACCACAAAATTGATGGTTAGTATTTGTATCTACCAAATTAGAAGCTTTACTTTCAATAGGGACAACTAAAATATGTAAGAGGGCATACAATTTCAGATTTTAGTTTCTCCACTTTACTCCGCAGAGCTGAAATATGGGTCTGGAGAGCCTGATACACAAAATTACCAGAAAATCAGCCATAATCTTTGCAAGTGACTCAGATGAAACACTTAAGAGACCCTTTGATCTACAAAGGAGTTCAGTATGTGGGCAGAATTTATCCTGTATTTATTATGATCCCTGAATCCAGTCATCTGCTGTCGCTATATTTTCTATATGATAGATATTAAAATCTCAAATTTATGCCAGGCATACTTTTTCACCCCCTATCTGGAAAGGCTAGATATTCACCTCAATAACATACAAATGCATAGATATACCTCACTCCTTTGTAGCTCAATTGATCGAGCCAAAGCCTTCCTCTTTGTCAAAAGATTCTTTGGTCTCAACATTGCAGGTCGTTTATATTCCTTTCCACGGTAAACAAGAATAGCATATCCTTTGGAAACTTTATCTACTGACACCAGCACACCTCCGCTCTCAGCTTCCAGTGCTAATGCAATTCTTTTTACGCGGTCAAAAGTTTTGGCCTTCACCAAGATCTTAACCAATTCTCGGTACTTCCAATGCAAATGCATGTTCTCCACAGTACCGTCAAATATTCCACGTCTACCTGAAAGAAGAAATCATACCCTCTTCATTTCAAACACTCATATTTCATATCCTGCAAGAAAAATCTAGAAAACTTTGGCAGACAGTTTTTACCGAGAAGTAAGAAAGCTTTCATCCGCAAGCCTAGTTTGCGGAACATAAACCTCTCCTCATCAGTTATGCTTTCAGGGTCAGCTTGCTGCTTTGCTGGTATTAAAGACTCCTCTACTTTATATAGAGCTCGTTCAGCTCTAGTCAGCTTTCGTTCAGCCTAACAGAAAAAACAAACAAATAAAATAAGAGTTACAAGAAGGACATTCTGGATTAGAGCTAATCTAATCTATTCTCACAACAATGTATCACTAAAAAGTAACAAAATGATTGTGCAAAATTGGGGAATCAATAACACAACACAAATTGTGTGGGAATTGCGTGTTCAAGAAAGAATTCAAAGACTACTTTTTTGGGTAAGCAAATTCAGAGTGACCTAAGAACAGAAAAACACTGCTTGTACTTATGAGATGGTTTTGACATCAAATCTATGGAGTCTGAGTTTTAAAGAACTCACACAAGTAAGCTTCCTTTCGAGCTTTCTAACAAGAGTGGCATGCCTTGTCATTTCTGCTTCCTTCATCAGTTTTTCCTTGTGGTTATCATCCAGTGTCTTGCCCCACCTGGCATCTGCATCCAAAGTTTCTCCTAGTGTACCAGCAGTTCCAGATTGTTCAGCTATTTCAACTCTTGGTATAACCAGGGCTGAAGCTCTTAATCGGGCCTGCTCTTCTTCATCTTGAAGAGACTTTGCCAATCTCTCCCTTTCTAGTAAGGCTTCAGTGACATCTCGTGACAAAAAGTTCTTACCCCTATAGAAGACCAAGAAGTCCTTGTTTCTTGAAAGCAGCATGCCCCCTGTCAATTTCTGCGGTCAGCAGTCAACTTGTTATTATCAATTGTTTTATTTATTTATTTTTTATAGGTAATTACCAATTGTTTTATATAGCACACCTGTATGCCTAACATGGAATTCAAAGCAAATAATCAAATAAAATTTACAAGTAACTACTACAAGATAAACCACATGTGGTTTTGATACTAGGTGGAGATAATTTTGGATATAGGAGTCCAAAATGCTCAGCAACAGAGCAACTCCATTTCTGGAGTTGGTAAATGAAACTAAGGAATATATAAAATAGGACGGTGCTAGAGCCACCGATAAAGGGTACCGAGTTTGGTACTGATAGTGTATTTTTTTTTTAAATCACGTGTTAGTTTTTTTTTTTTAAATACTAAAAAATAAATACACAAATATTCTAAGGAAAAACAAAAAAACACTAATCTGTACACTTTGTCAGTGGGAGTATCATTTTCCTATAAAATAAGTGAGCTATAAGATCCACACTGACAAAGAATTAATCCCTAAGTCAGAAAGGTTGACCAGGTATGCTTTATTACCTTGATATCTTCAGCCATCCTCTCACTAGTAGTCAGCTGTACGCCCCGTTTAAGTGCAATCTTTGCAATCAAACTTTTTTCCCACAATGCAATCATTGCCACAGCTAAACCTTGGAGGTGCCTGTTTCTACCTGGAGGCAGAATATTTGAGGCATAATCAAGAGAAACATTTTCAAGCTCATGTGAGAGGAAGCATGAGACAAACCTAATGCAAAATGTGGAGGAAGAACCCTGGCAAGCCTTCGCAAATCTGTTGCTTCCTTTGCACCAAGATTTGATCTCACTCCATAAGGAAGTATTCTGAATGGAGGTTGGTAACCAGGAACAACTGCTGGGAGCATATCTGCATCTACTGGTAATGGATCACATCCGGGCCAATCCGTGTACCTCGGACCCAAACCATCTAAAAGTTCATCTACTTCATCTTCATACTTCACGTCTGGCAATGGTACCCTGTCTTTTCTCTCAGCAGTAGAAGTTGAGTTTTCATGTGGTGCATGCTTATAATTATTATCAGAACCACGCTCAGAAGGACTCCTAATAAGTTTTTCAGCAGCTGTCGATGAGGAAGTAGAAGAAATCTCATTTCTCTTAAATATTCGTTTGTTCAGTTCCACCTTTGGAACCTCATAGCTCACACCTCGATATAGAGAAAGAGAAGTACCAGACCTCCAAACCACCAGTCCCCCGGTCTTTCTCTGAGAACAATAAAAAAATTCCACCAATGAATGGGCAAAAAAAATCAATGAAATCGAAAAATGAACAAAAAAGGAAAAGGACCTTTTATAGGATAGGACCACTGGTCCACTACCTTAAACATTCAAGCAAAAATGTATAAAACTATAGAAATCTCCTAGTCCTCACTCGTCACGACCAACTTGAAGCAGGTTTTGGGAAAAAAAGCCACTCAAAAAACATTTACTTGAAATTATCATGCCTATCTTCTAAACCCTTTTTCCCTTTAGTGTAAGATGGACCCAAATTATATCAAAGGATAACAATGCCTATCTAGTAGATATTAATTAACAGCTTTTCATTGCAACAAGAACCAAAGGGGCTTGAATATTGATTCCCATGACGAGAATTAATTTGCTTTATCCTCCCTAAGAATTGAAGCAAAGCTACCATTTCAAAGTTTTAGGAACTGATTTCTTCACTTTTCCTTTCCTCCAGAAAGTTAAATAAAGAGAAACAGTTAAAAAAAATGCTGAAATTACTAGAAGATATAAGAAAATTATAAGAACCAGACCTCCAGTATCTCATGCATCCTCCTCATATTAAGTGCAGCGGCACCTTCAATTTTCAGCCTCACAATCTCTGACGACTTCCACTTCTCACGGATCATGTCCACAACTGCTTGAGTAACACCACCCCCTCCAATCCTCGTCTTGTGCTTCTTCTGGAATGTCAAAATCCTCAGCCTTCTCAACTCCGACTCTGGAAGAGTCAATTCCGCCATTGAAGTCCTGCTCTTCCTCACCACTGAGGCTTTATCTTCCTCCTCCTCCTCCTTAGGCTTCTCCCATGGGAACCTCACCTCTTCACTACCTCCAAACACACTTTCTACCCCCAACGGTGATTCGGCTGAAAACCCACCTCGCGAATTCGGCAACGTTCCTTCCTCAACATAAAATATATCTTCAACAGACCCTCTTTCAATAACCATCTCCTGACTTTTCTGTCTGCTCCCATCAACATCATCAATGTACCCAAATTTCTTCAACTTCTTCACAATCTTCTCCATTGTACTACTACCACTGTTGCCTTCACTCTCCGCGGAGCCTGAGTTCATCACACTCCCATTCTCACCACTACGATAATTCAATACGGCCCGAAGTGGTTTTGGACGGTTATGTTGGTGGGTTTCACTCCATTTATCTATCCAACTATCACTAGATATACTACTGTGATGACTAGAGCCAGAAATGGGCTGGTAAAAATTAAATTTCTTAAGTGGGTGCTGCTCAGGAACTGAATTAGACGTGATACTGGAGTGATTTGCGTAGCAAGTGTATCTTTTGTTAGAAATGGAGGAACCGTACCTGAAGAACCGAATGGGTGTGCCGTGGAACCTGGAGAAGGAGCTATGAAATGAATCAAAGAAAGTTGCTGTTGGGTGAAATTGACGACTGGGTGCAAGGGCCATGGCTGCCCCTCACAAATATTTCATCAATCAACTAATCGGTCTCGAGTATACAGAAATTTTGTGTGATATCGGAAGTTCAATATCTCTCTACTCGTATTTTTTATCCATGGCGAGGAAGTAATATCTAAAGTCCGTTTGGATACGTGGTGGTTTACACTCCACGCGTGCTAGATTATCCTCGCACCAGAATAGGGTTACAGTTTACCTCTCCCTGTCTTTTTTTTTTTTTCCTTCTAAACGAAGATTGCACTGTATTGATAAAACAGAGAAAAAAAAAACAACAAAGGAGACAAACATGCAGGGGTTTGAGAAGAGATAGAATTAAGATAAAAATTTAAAGTTGAATAAAATATTATTAAAATTTATTGTTTAATATGATTTTTATTTTAAAATTTTAAATAATGAAAATTTTTATTTTATTTTACGTAAAAATTTATAATAATTAAATAAGATAAGATAAAATATAATAAAAATAATTATAAAAATAAACAAGACCTCAAACAAAAAAAATACAAACACATTTTGTTTAAAAAAACATAAGCTAGCTAGGTCCCATTGATTAATGGTCAGAGTAAATAAAAAATAATATATATATATATATATATAATCAAGTCGAGATATTTGAACTACCTATTATGCAATGAATAGAATCTTTATAAATATTCTAAATATTAGCACCTCGATTTTCAAATTTTAGTTTAACATTTTGATCTTTTCATTCACTTTCTTATGTAGTTGGAATCTCCTCGTAAACTTTGCTTGAATAGAGAGAAGGATCAAGAGCCCTTTAAGGCTATATATTATGTCAAAGTAAATATCCCCATCAAGAGCTATAAATTATTGGATCCTTTAAATATTAGGTATTGCTATATATAATTATTTTTGTGTATTCTTTATACATTCTGATTATATGATTGACTTTTATATTTGAAAAAATTAATACAATCAATTATATTAGTAGAGTGTACAATAGAGTACACAAAAATAACTGTACATAGAATTTTTTTAAAATTTTAATCTCTTTTACAATTTAATAACAATTAAAAAAATTAAAGAAAAAAGAATTAAGACACATATTGTACTAACACGTTCTGTGATAAAAGTTATATACTACAGTAATAGTTAATGCTCCAAAACCAATTGGTATACTTTTGTAACCCTCAATGATACCCTTTTTCTTATCAGCAGCAACAGAATCCTCAATGACATCGAAGACAAACGCAGAATTCGGTTTCCGGCAGTTTTATCTGATTTGGTTCAACCCATTACATGAAAAGTAATATTATATACAATCGTAATATACAGTCGTGAAGTATACAAACACCCAGTAGTCAATTTGAAAAAGAATATAATTGGCTAATTTTTTAATATAAATTCTATATTTATTTTATTTTTGCAAAATGATTGCATTGCACTTATACACTCACAACTACAAATAAATTTTTCTTATATGAGTTTTGCTAGAATCAAATACTTGGCCGTTAACGAGAAGGCTATGGTTGAAGGTATGAAACACATCACACTTACCGATACCATAATAAACTAAAGAGAAGCCATATGCATGAGAAGGTAATTAATATATCAATGTTTCATGGAAATTTGTCAATGAACTTCAGAGCAGCAACCTTTACTGCTAGGCCAAGGATTAGAAAATGAGACTGCATCACCTCAACAAAGCCTCGACTGCCAGTCTGAGTGGCACATGTATTTTGATATCAATTAAAACGTGTGCACAGAAAATATAAAAGAAGTGCATCAACTATCCTTTGATTAAAGTATGGAAACGCTGAACAACCGCGCATCAGCATCATCTCATTGTAATAACAACAAACAATTTCTTAACAAGTTCAAAAATACATACATAAATACTAACACCTAAACCTTTCTAAAGCTACAATTCAATATTTTGGTAAACAAACACACAAACACAGAATCACCAACTTCCCATTTGCGATACACGATCCATCTTTTCTTTCTTCAGAAAAGGAGATCATTTTTGTCTTTGAAATCATTTACAGAGAAGCAAACAGTTTTTCTTATTTAGTTACAAATCCAATTCACCAGATCCAGATGATGAAATAGGTCCAAGGGAAGAATCACCATCTAAACTGATAAGCATCACAAATTCTTTTTTGATGTCACCCCTTTTCTCAATCCATCTTACTCCCAGCACTATGAAACGGACGACAACATTGTTCTCTATCTTTACAAGCTCATCATTAAAGAAGGCTGGGTTTTCCCCATCAACATACTGGTAGTTTGGCATTTTTCTTGCTGAGAGAAAAGCATATCTAATAGGTCCACATCTCAAGAAGACTCCATGCCTAAAAACGTGGCGAACAACTCCCTGTAAAATCTCTCCCTTGAACGGTAAGAAGATACGACAATTAAAGACTACAGGGAAGAAAACCTCCCCCGTCTCATCCACAACCTCTCCTTTACCTATGCTCTTTAAGCTGGTTATTGCAAGAAAGTAACCATGATCCTTGCTTGCCTTTTCATTGAACAAGTCCTCCAACAGTCGCGTTATGATGAACCTCTGGGAAACAAGTCTAGTTTCCTCCAAGTTTTCTGCAAGAACTGGCACATCCCTGAGCAGTTCTACTTCACAGAACATGGCCGAGATCTAGTTCAAATGACCAAAAGCAACAGGATTATTAACATTGGTTGATTCATTTAAGGCTTAGTTTGGTTATGCAATTAAAATGAGTTAAAATGAGATGAGATGAAATGTTTCGTTAAAAGTTATATAAAATATTATTATAATATAATTTTTAATATTTTTTTTTAAATTTGAAAATGTTGAATTGTTTATTATATTTTGTGGAAGTTTGAAAAAGTTGTAATAATTATATGAGATGACATAGTTTGGTTTTGTGTAACCAAACCAGCCTGATCAACCATCTTCCTTTGGACAATGTATTTAAAGAAGGTTTCCATTACATATCATAGTAATAATAAAGAAGATTACCAGTGACAAAACTATGGAATTGCATAATTATGCTTCAACGAAAACTTTGTGCTTTTTAGATGTATCTAATTTTAACTCATAGGATTAAATACGAATGAAATTGCATGAAGTATCAGCAACTGTGCCCCAACTTCAGAATTCGAAATAGAAACCTAACAACTCAAAGGTGAGAAACTGATAAAGTCTTAAAGGCAATTTATCAAATACCCAATTCACAGAAGGATTCACAATCCTAGAAACACCAGCTTCAGACTTAAACAGATTACGACCCAGTAAAAGAAAATGGTCTAATTATCAATCACATATATTAAAAAAAGAGTCATTTTGGGAAATGAATATAAACCCAGAACCATATACAGAAGGGTGTTTAAGAAACAGAACCTGCTCGAGATTTTGGAGAGACCCTGAATTGGAACTTGAGGAACAGGATGAAAGGAAGGGTTGAGGGAACTTGAGGCCTGACGGGGTGCGCAATCCTGGCAAACTTCTTTCCTGACGAACGTGGGCTAGTCGGATAAAAATCTATTCAAGGATACCGATCGCGAGAAACGTGTCAAAGTAGAAATCTTATGTCGGTTGAATTTTTGGGACAGAAAATCCCACGTACCGCCACAGTATGTGAGAGATATAGTTTATATTTTTATTATAATTTATAATTTAAATAATAAGTTTTATATTTCAAAAATTATTATCTATTTCTAAATTAATCATAATAAAATTTTAAAATATATAATTATCTACAATAATTATTTAATTAAAATTTTAATTTAGTCTTTTTTTAAAAAGTTGACTTTTAATTTTTTTAATCGATTAAAATATATTTTATAAAAAAATTTCTTTAAAAATATTTTAATTATTTAAAAATATTTTTTAAACTTTAAAACGTAATTTTAAACCAGTTCTGAAATGAGTATATACTGTGAAAAGTGATACTTGGGCCGACAACCATTTGACCCATCTTACAATGGATTTTAAAAATAATTTGAAAAAAACGAAAATGAAAAATAAAGAACTCAGTCAGTCAATTCACTCAATTAACTCAATTTGGGGCTGAGTAGCATTATGGCTTAACTTTTTTTTAATATTTGTCATTATTAAATATTTAGTGTACGAATCTATTTTATATGACTATCCCTTATTAAGTTTGGATAAACATTTTAATTATAAAATCAAATTTATAAATTAACTTAATTTAATATAATATATTAAATTATAAAATAAATTTAAGGTATCACATAAAATTTCATCAATTTTTTAGTTGTATTGTTCCTCATATCGAAGCATATTCATGGGGTCTATCTTTCGACCATAAGACAAGAACAATCACACACTCATTGGCTGAGCAGCCCAATTCCAAAGATGTCTGAATTCTTTCTGATATTGGTTTTGTCTGCCACCACAACTCTACCAAGTTATGAATTTGCTGTATAGAAATTATTGGATGACCATGTAACAAGATCTCCTCCACCTGTGAGGATTTTTATTGATGTCAAAGATAATATGAACTATGGAAAAAGATATTCCTTGCACAAACACACGTTTAAAGAGTTACCTCGACCTTGCTATCAAGATCCAGTTTTTTCACAAGATATATATATATATATATATATTATAAATGAAACGGGTAAACTACCATCCCTGTGACAATTTGAAGAGAAAATCAGTACATATTTGGGGTACGTTCTCCATGAAAGTTATAGGAGTCACAGTAGAAAATATTATAAAGGGTGCTCTCATTTTAATAAATTGATATCAAAACCCTTACAAAAGCAAACAAACGAAACTTATATATACTGCTGCTTCCAGAATAATTTGAAAAAAATCAAAATGCATGCGTTTAACAGTTAAATGTATGCAAACGATAATGAGCACTAATTGGGTCAACTTCAGACAGTTAGGCATGTTGTCTCTAACATCTACAGTAAATTATGATTGCATTACACGATGCAAGGGGATCCAGTTTCTGGTGATGATGAGGTGACGTATTTGACGTAAAAAGTGCTCCACTGACTACCTAGAGAAGGCATATCAGCGCAAATCCGATAGAAAAATGTGAAGATTCATCGTCTCAGCGAGGAAACGCTGGCATTCCTCGATTGGACAAGGAACAGAGAATTAGTGATTGAGGAATACTTAGGAAATCCATTTTATAAAATCTATGAGAGATTCAAAAAAGTGTGGTTGTTTTATTTGTCATTGAGTAGAGATCAATACTATATATATTATAGCGGTAAGGTAAAAAAGTACCTGATCAATTTGAAACAAAAATAAATAAAAATAAAATTCCATATTCTTTTCTCGATTGGGCAAGGGAAGGGGCTTTCCTCAGTTGGATGAGGAAATGAGAGTGATATTGCATACAGATAATATTTTGACCATAATTTTAATTATGAGTATCAAAATTACGTATATAACTCTAATTCCAAAAATTCTCTTCGACGCACCTACCATGGTCACCTTGTTATGCCTGTTTGCCCCCATTTCGAGCCCAAAATAAACTGTTGTCTTCCAATATTTTGAGGAATGACTTTATTCCAGATTTTTGGCTAGACTTTAGCAAAATACTTATTTTATTTTGTATTTCTTATTTGGTTATAATTTTACTTTTCAATTTTCCTTAACTATTTAAGCTTGGCTTGTGGGCTTCAGAAGAGAGATTCAATTTTTATAAATAAACTCTAAAATCAGAGTTTTCTTTCTATTTGCGTTTTTCTCAATATTCCGTTGTTTAGCTGCCTGTCAGAATAATCCTTATTCTGCATCTGGCGTCAACATCTATTAATGGTGGTCTACAAAGTTCATCCTTAGTGTACTCGGCAGTGGAGACTGTTTGGGAGGTTTAGAAGTTGTTTGGATAGTAATATGAGATGAGATGATTTTATGTTAAACTTAAAAGTTGAATAAAATACTGTTAGAATATTATTTTTTAATATAGTTATTGTTTTCAGATTTGAAAAAATTAAAGTATTAATTTTATTTTCGTTAGGAATTTGTATTTTCTCGATCCAAACAACCTCCTAGTTTAACCTGAAGCTCATTCTTAACAACAAGACTAATAGTTAATGAAAATGGAGAGGATTAAGGAAAGCATTAATGCTAGTAATGGCAGGAATTGGAGCCCACAGGTAGCATGAGGATATCTGTGGTAAGGGTGAATCTCCTTCCCTGAAGTCATTAATCAAAAACAAAACTTAATGATCAATTGTGAATACTCCTTTATGTTCAGTTGTATTACACCAAAGGAATGGAATCTCACTGGTCATTAGAGGCAAATAATGAGAACCAAATTGGACTAAATTTTCTGTCATTCTTATAATCTACATCAATCACATCTTGTCCTGGAATATTAATCAAGCCTTCAGAGACAGCAGCTCTTCTTTGTTGAACACCATGGAACTTTCTATTTTTCACTAAACTTGATGGTGCAGACGTTGAGCCATTGTCATCACCATGGCCTTTTGATTTATTACCATGTCCCTTAGTTTTGGCTTTAGGCAGTCCTGGCTTGACCGCCATTCCATGCATGGTGAACTTAATAGATTTTGTCTTGCTTGCAGCTTTCACCTGGCAATTTAAGGGATTCAAAAAATCAGTTTTTCCTTCACACGGTTCAGGTGGTCCTCTGATCCTTTATTAGGATCATACTGCTTATATATGACTCAGCATTAGAAGAATTCTTCATCATATAAGGATAATTATCAAGAAAGTTGTTATAAATTTAAGCATATTCTTAAACAAACTACATAGAAAAAATTAAAAGAAATACAGACTATATCTTACAGATCAAACAAAACAAAAGTTTTTCCTCTTTTACCTGTCTTCCATTTTGCAAATTTTCATGTAGAGTCTCACTTGAGCTACTTAGACGGTGATCTCCCACTTTCTTATCATCCACCTCCTTTTCAACAAACTCGTCAACAAAATGAGTAGGTTCAAGTAGAGGAAGACACTTTCTTGCAGCACATTTTATTCTAGGTATGCTGGCCCTAAATGGAGAGAGGGATCTCTCCTTCCGTTTTCCTAAAAATGGAACTGAGGATACCACCTCAAGTGCATTGGCCTTTTTACTTACAAAAGGGAAGATTCTAGCCCTCAAATCTTGCAAATTGTGGTCTGCCCTGCAAATCAGCAAAAATTACAGCAACTTCAAACAATCTCAAACCATTTCTCCAGTCAAAATCATTCACTTTTAGTTTGTGTTGTATCTTTCAACTTAAAGATAGATTTTACGAAACAATGTTTGTAAATATAACATGGTGAACGAACTGGACTACAGCCTCAAGCATAGAATTGGGTTCAATGGCAAGCAACCAACAACCTTGCACTGGGGAAGTGGAGCAGGCAAAGGGAGGGGAGGTATATTCAGGTTTCCCTGTAGCAAGCATTATCAAAATTTCGTTGACATCTATTATTTGTCCCTTAATATATTTTTATATTACAAAACTTAAACTAATACGCATCAGAAAAAGGCCCCAAGAAAACCAAGGATTTGGTAGCAATCCAAAGAAAACACTATCTTAAGGTCATCAAAACGGGACCTCTAGTTCATACAAGCCAAAAACAACTGAAAGAGAGCTATACACCTACTGCCCTGCAATTATAACTACGTTTCGAGAAGAATTAGTCCTACTAAACTAGTTGATCAACAATTGATAGCCTTCAGAACTTCTAAGGTGACTAATTTCCTCTCTAAGTTGCTAAAAATGCTTCCCACTAGAAATAAGTCATTTAGAGTTTTTGAGTATGCTCTTTCAGAGCAGAGCTTTAACATGAAACTTTTCACTCCAACAAAGTATGGAAGTCAATTTATTTTTTCCTCTCACATTGGTGAAAATAGATGTAATGAGAGTCAAAATGAATGTTGACCATCTCAGACAGAAAATCTCATCTACACACCTGATAGGTACTTTGCTTTCATGACAATGTTGCTTTAGTCCTGCTGGGGAAAGTATGAATCCTTTCCCCTACTGAACCAAAGAATATATTTGCATATACTTACATTGAACGACAGTTATATTAAAATTTTGAGCATATGATCCATTACGTTTTCCAGGCCTTAATAACTCAATGAAAGAGAAGAGAGAGATAAATAGGTGCTGAACATGACAATCATCAGTATGATCAATTAGAACAGAACTTTTTAGCACGAAACTTCATTTCCGGGAGCATCAGCTGGTTATTTTATCAATTATATGCACTGTCAAATATGCCAAATGGTTCCAGTAAGTATGCAGATCACATGTATAATAATAAGGAAGAATAAAGAAAGTATCACTTTGGCATGCCATACATGCAATTAATATAATCATAAAGCAAGTTGAGACTTCGTAATTTCCAAATTCGTGGGAGTAATGATCATGACGATGAAATACCTTAGTTTCTCCAGTGGAGCACAACCCAAATCTTTATTGCACACGGGACAGTGATTCAACTCCTCACTAGTTATCTTCTCATATATGCAAATCCTGCAAACTGTATACAAATTTTTAAACAAGAACACTAGACATTGTTTGAGAGTAGATATATACTTCTTGATAAAAAAAGATATTTGTAACTTTCACATAATCGCTTTAAAATAAATAAATAAAACGTGAGACGGACCCTACTTTTTCTTTTAAAGTCATTACACGAGTACGGTTACACACACCTCATAGTTGTAAGTATAATTACTCTTAGACTACATATAAAATGTAAAATCAGATAGAAAAACTCAGAAATTGAATGAACGTAACCGAGAGAGAGAGAGAAGCACTCACAGGTGTGGAGGCACTCAGATATGGTGGTGGCGTCTTTGAAGAGCATATTGCATAAAGGACAGGTCATGCATACGGCGAGTTTCTCCCGCTGTACCTTAACCACCTGGCCTGTCATCATCATCTTCTGCTTCTCCGTCCCCCTCCGACCCCACACAGTACTCAATAAAAAAAACGTAAGCACCTCCTTATTCACGTCACCAACAGACTTCAAATCATGAGTTTTAGCACCGTTGTGGGCAGCAGGCTACGGCAATCACGAAGAAATATTTTTTTTCTTGTGTTGGCTCTGCATCTGCTTCCTTTTGGTGGGCGAGAAAAAAAAGAGAGACAGAGTGAGGAAGTTTTGGATTTTGAAGCGAGGATCCGTTCGAGGCGCAATGGTGGAAACAGTACCCCAAACCCTGAAGACCTTACGAGTTATGGCTGATGTTTTCTTTGCAAGAGATACAAATTACGAAGGCAAACTGAGTTCGAGCCTTTGAGAGGGAGGTGCCCGCGTGATAGTCTGCGCAGGTGATGGCTACGGTTTTAACCTGCGCATCCTGAGTTGTTTTTTTTTTTTTTTATGAAGTGTTTTGTTTATGAAATGTTTTCGTAAAACAAAATTCAAAAAATATATTTAAAGAATTAATTCTAATCATATGATCAGTTGAACTTAGTTTTGTAGTTTTAAATTGATAAGAACTCCTAATTTTTTCGGTAACCTAATATGTTACGCAACACTGAAAAATTAAAAATTATCTATGTAATTGTGATTTTTCTATCTTGAGTAACGTTTGTTATATTGACGTCTCTCATGTTGGAGGTTGAGTTGAAATGTTTTGGTATTAAAGTGGAGACATATCATGAGTTTGAATTAAGGAGTCTTAAATCGTGAAAAGTGGACTTGGACTAAAATTAGAATACCTTAATACAACAGAGAAAGTATGATTTTTTTTTTCAATAGTTAATAAATTTTGGAAGTGATCAAAATCAAACAAATATATAGCAGGATAAACATGGATGGATGTAACTTAAGGGTTCCATCCTCAGCACAAATTTGACAAATATATGTGATGTGCAGAGTAATGGTTTAAACAAGTTTTAAATAGATAACTTCCGTGCAATCTTTTTGTAAAAATGTAAAACTCCATTATGGATAAATAAAAATGTTATTTATATACGATTTGTATATTTTTTATTATGAGTATCAAATCGTATCAACGGATCATATTCATATCGTGTCAAGATATGAATATTATACTTATAGGTCAACTATAATCCGACCAGTTAAACTTATCGTATCAAAATTTTAAACTCTAACACAACTCGTTAATATAAAATGTTGTGTCATGTCAACTTGTTATTACCAAATAAATTAACATGACAAAATATAATTTGTTTCAATTTATATATGTAAATGTGTTGAATATGCCTGAAATTAATCTGTTTGACTTAATTAAATTTAGCATAATTTTATATAAATGTTAAAATCATAATATTTATAAAAATTATAATATTAACTACAAGTATGAATTACAATATAAATAATAAAAATATTGAAATTAAGATTCTAACAATTTTATTTTTAAATATAAAGGTATATTTGTAATTTTAACTTTCTTAACCTGTCATAATGTATTATAACAGATCAAAACAGGTTAATCTGCTATCAACCCGTTAAACAATTATGTCGTAAAGAGTTAACTTATTTTGACCCGAAATCCATTAAAACTAAACCCCAACCCGCTATTATCGTGTCGTGTTTGTGTTGGGTTAACGAGTCGTGTAATATATTGTCACCCCTACTTTTGACGTATATTTTGTATATAAATACACTTTTTACGCATCTTCTTATTTAAATATTCATGATTTTATTTTTAATTTTATATTTCTCTATTATGTTTTTATCTTTTTTTAATGTATATATTTTTTGTTAATATTTCGGCTGACATAATATTATTACCACGTTATTGATTCCGCAAGAATTATGCGAGGCCGCATATCTGTACCATTACTCATGAATAAATGGGAAAAAAAATATATGTTCTTTTAGCGTGAGACCTACCTTTTATAAAAGGGACGCTTTAAATCTACCTGACATTATTCTTTTACACAAGGAAGATGATATTTAGCGTTCTCAATGTTACTGTTCAAAGTTATCGTTTGAGTATTTTAATTGTTTTATTTTTTATTTTTTTATTTAGTGATTCAGAAAATGACTATTAATGAAATTATATATTTTAAATTTTTTTTAATAATTAAAGATATTAAAATAACATTAAAAAGAAAATAAAACAATAAATTTGTCAAATTTGTGCAGCGTCCAGTGAGGATCATGGAACCCTACAGTTGCATACATCCTTGTTCTTCCCGCTATATATGTAATATTTTGATCCTTCCAAAGCTAAATAGGACTAACCATTTATCCAAAAATCATCTCGTATTCTCTAGTGTTTCCACTCCACTTTTCTTTCAGTATCAAGACACTAAAAACTTTTAACTTCTTGAACAATAAATGAAAATGACAAAAGAGAGATATCTGCTGGTAATGTCCTCAGTCACTGTGCTCGTCGTCTTTGTTATTTCGTTCGATCATTATGCATCTTTACACTCTTTATGCATCTTCTTTGTCATTTAGAATAGTTTTAAATATATGCATATACACATTTTGATCCCAACAAACACACCTGTTCATCCGGGTTCGGATTTTGCCCAGCCCAGCCTTGAGATTTTCTTTATTTTCCAATAATTTTGATACTTTCACCTAAGAGATTCAAAAAAATAACTAATCTTTCAACTCGGATTTCCGAATCCAGACCCGGATAAACAGGCCTCTGACAACAAAGCGAACGATACATCTAAGCCAGTGAGTGACTCATGAGTAATGTATTATTAATTCCTACGCATTATTAATTTTCTTGGCTTATATCCTGATCTAATATTTCCAGATGTTAGTAAAATTGACGATTAATTTATTATGAAGTACAGAAAAGATATACAATGGGAACTCGTTGCCCATTGCAAGTCTTAAAAATGTAACCCACCACAAATATATTGTGGTTAGCATTCACCTTATGTTCAACATTTCAACCAAATACTGATGTTTATAAAGAACAATAAAAAAGAATGTGAATCAAAATTGGAACTATAAATAACTCACCCGCCCGTTTTTACACTTATATGAGTTGGCTCCTGACATCAATAAATCAGATTATTCATAAATTAGCTAATTCGCCATGTTCCTCCCTCTGTATTAAAACCCAGCTGCCATAAGCACAGGCGATCCTTGTTGAAACTTTAATCTAGAAAGAGAGATTGAGCAAAGTAATTTACTATACCGCGCATGATAAGCAAGTCATAGTGCTCAAGCCTCAAGCTCGAGACTCCTTTCAGCTGGAATTCTTCACGCATGAGTATGAATTCAAGATCCAATCAATCCTTTGTGACGAGCATGATAAACAATTAGTAGAAAGAGAAAAGCACAACTGATTCCCGTGACAATGACCACCTGCCAACACAAACGGGGAGATCATTCAACAGTTTGATAGAATTTCCATAAACCTGCAGTCAAATTTACGAACAGAAATCACTAGCATACCCATTTAAACATATATCCATGGTCATCATTCCAAGTATACGGGATGTTCATGCCAAATATTGCCGCCACCAAAGAAAAGATCGATATACAAACAGTTCCAGAACTTAGAAAGAGCTCCAACTGCAGCCATTAAGTAGATAATGATAATGTATATGTATATAAACAACAAAAACATTCCAGGACTTAGCAATATCCCCATTGATACTAAGTACAAGATTACACAAGGAAGTTTGAAGCACCTGAATCAGCTGATTTCGATGATTGTCAAGCTGCAGAATAATCGATGTTTAATTCCAGATCATATAAGATGCTCCAATGGCCAGGAACAAAAAAAATCTTAAATTCCTAGTTGTTTACCTGAATATTGATGTAATCTTCTGTATCATCAATGTATTCTCGTAGCTGCAGCTCAAAATAAGCAACTAAAACATTATCAAGTACGATAAAAGAGTTATAAAACTTCAAAAAGATTAGCTACTTTTTTAAACTTAAGCATATAGCATGAGTTATTTGAACTGAACAAACAGAATCATGCATGAGGAAGAATGAGCAACACAGATCACAAAAGGCGTCCTTGTTTTAGTTCAACTTATCATTAGGCCTGCCTTTCCAAAGGGGGTTATTCTATTCTGGTCTTTGTTGACAATGTCCAGGCTATGCAAAATTGCAAATGACATTTAGCTCCAGAATTTCAGTGAATGTTTAAAAGGAACAAGCCCATCACCGTACTAAACAATAAATGCTTATCCAGAGACTGCAAACGGTCATGAAATCCACAGGCAAACTGTTCATAATAGCAAAGCAATATAGGTCCATTATGTCGTAATTACATTTTCTAATTTTCTAAACCAGGTTTATTACCCTCATTGCCTTAAATTTCATATAGTTTCCCAGAAACTTGCAGCAAACACCTTATCTCCACTACTTTCTTTTATATTTAAACCTTTCTATACATATATGTACATACATAAATACTTGCATATGTAAAATATAGATACTGATATAGACCCATGTATAGAAGACCTAAGAGAAACCTGAAAAGAATTCTCCATCTATGCATGTGTAGCATGTATTGCCCCGGGCCATTATACTGATAACGTCAAGATACTTCTGCTTATAAAAAGAACGAGAACTTTCAAAGTCACAAACCATCCAACTTATCCCCCCACTAGTCAATTCAAATATTACTCACCAGTCACTGATTACTAGCGCCCTTCATGGTTTTTTCAACTATCACGTGTCATATCAGTCAAAAAGAATCCACTGAAAAGTACCAATGGACAGACATACAAACAAATTAAAAGGTAACTTACAAAATAGCACATACCGTGGTTAATTTGTTCAATGTGCCATCAATTTGCATAAAGTAAGCCTGCAAAATACATTACATCCCAGTTGAGACTTCACTTCAGAGAAAACATGACAGGATAAGTAAATAAACATTACAACCTCCAGTAACATTTCAAGCTCCTCAACATCATTCTCATCTCCCCGGACTGTGGCCATACTTGCTCTACTTGCTCTGGATATCTTTGAGCCAATGGTTGGGGAGACAGGAAACCAACTGGCAGCACCAGAGCCACTAACTGGTGACGATGCACCAGACAACTTTCTTGACAAGTAAAGGTCAGCCATATCATCATCATCATCAAGTAGTTGTTCAAGTTCATCTCTAACCTGCAATTAGAGACAAGCAGCAGATTGTCATTGCCCAATTTTTTTTTTAACAGGACTCTTGCGCAATGAATGAGCAAAGCAAACAGAAACTATACTCATTTTCCTTCATTGTAACCTAATGAAGTAAATTAAAATCCACAGGAGGATAAAAACCAGAGTGATAATGTTCAAAATATTTCCTATTGGACTACACTCACACGTGACATGCCCCAATGGGGATGGGAATGCTGCTGATGATGAAAATAGAATAGACAGAATCACAAATAGAATTCTCAACAACTTCCACTGAGGTGGCATTGCATACTTAAAGCAATTAAGGTTGCATTTGTATGTCGAACTGAGTTGAGTTAATCCGAGTTCTTTATGAATAGTATTGAGTCGAGATAGTTCAATAAGTTTTGTGGGACCCACGCAGATGAGTTTAAAATATGTTTAGACAAGATGGGTTTAGATATATTTATGGGAAGTTGTAAAATTATTGGGACCCACCATAAATATGCACTGTTTACTGACATTATTGTCTCCCAAAAATGCACCGAAACCTGCCAAAAATAAAATATAAAAGTCTTCTACAATTCATTCTTGTGTCAGCCTTTAGGAACAAATGGCATGCTATGGGCTTGGGTTGTGGGGCTCAACACCAAATGTCAATATGAAATGCACTCCAGCCATGTCAAATGTCAGCTCATTTGGGGGAACTATAAAATCCCTTTTGTAATTGCTGGCGCTATTTATGTGGGGCCCAGTCCACAAGTTCAAGTTGAACTATACTCATTTTGTGTGTTTGGATGTCCAAAGCAGCTTAAAAATGAGGTGCACTCAGCTGTTTTGGACATCCAAACCCAGCCTCAATGCTATCTGTCAAGGTTTCACGAATTTTCTTTCTCAGTGCTGTATTCTCTAATTTGATTTTATTTTCCTAAAACCATATAATGGAGACAATCTACTTCAACTAATATGGAATATTAATTGAAGAAAATGGTTTAGATGCTCTGGAGTTTTGCTCATAGAGATCATCTCAGCACCTCCATTTTTGCCCGCCCAAATCTATGAAATATTTTTTCTTGGATAGGTCTGTTTTTCAAGCTTCAAAATTTCCATATTTCTTAGTTTTATAACTGTCACAGTACCCTCTTAGTTTTATAACTGTGACAATGCTCACTCTTTACTCATCCCAAAAATACTAATAAAGAATACTTACTCAGATGCAAACCAAAAGATAAATACATGTTGGCAGAGTCGGTTATGAATTAAACTTTCGAAATTCTACATAACAGTAATTGTTGGACATAATGCCTATATGTTGGACATAAAATTACTTAAAAGAATATACCATGCATTGATATTCATTAGTACATTAGGTAGAGAGGAGGAGAATAAAAACTATATTTCAAAAACAAAAAAGATATTTGGAGAATAAAAAGTCCACAATCCATATTACACAAATTCTTCGAAGGATGAATCGCTAAAAGACTTAAAATAATAAAAGGAGGGGCTTTGACTATATAATAAATTCACCTTCTAGCATGTAGATGTAAAGCATAGCTCACATTACAACAAATGTGCATACCTTTTGGACCCGAGCAGTCAACCTGGTCATTGAACTCTTCAATTTGCGAACCCTGTCCAAATTACGGCTACTAATCTGTAGAGTTTGTCTGATAAGTAATCGAAATTTTTTGTTGAAAAGCACAAAAGCTTATTCTAAGAATACATGATGAATACAAGAGAAACATGAAATGAGAGAGAGAGAGAGAGAGAGAGAGAGAGAGAGAGAGAGAGAGAGAGATGAAACTCATAAAAACCAGCCCATTAAAATCTATAGTGGCTGCCCAAAGAATCAGAGTTTTGAAGAAGGAAGAAATAAACGACAAGGCCAAAGAGAGTTACAAAGACTGGACAATAGAAAACAATGATGAAGATAAAAGGAGCTCAAAGTCCCAACCCAATGGGAGAAATGATTATGACCGATCCTTCTATAAGAGATGGAGCAGAAACGTAGTTTTAAGAGAAATTACAAGAATTTAGAGATGACTACAATGACGCATGTACAAAAAGAAAAAATAGACCTAAAAGCTAAAATTAAGAAAAAGCATAGAGAAAATATAAAAAAGAGCTAAGCTAAAAATTGTAAAATTTAACACAAATATGGTAAAACTCTCCAGAGAAATGAGTCAATATTAACCCATCTAAAAATAATGCTCCCCTCGAGCTCCGACAGAAAATCCAAAACTAGAGAAAAGCAAAGAGGCCCCCAGTGACCAACCATTGGAGATACCAACATCTTACCCTCATAAAAATACAAAAGACTTAAACAACTCTCTTTGGACAGTCCCACATCTTCAAATACAGAGAGTCTCATACAACCATTTTTTTACAAGTAAAATGAAATTTTATTAATACAAATGAAGTAGGCTAAGCTCATGTACACAGAAAGTATACAAAAGAACACCATTCTAATACAACCATAGAGCACTTGGAGTAAAATATTCACTTAAATGATTCTTCATTGGTATCTGAGTAGCAAAAGCCCAATGTAACTCTCATGTTTCTCTGTTTGGAGTTATAAAAATTGAAGATAGGGAAGAAAATAGAATGGAGATACTAACAAGCTTCCAAGAATTATTTTGGACATGTTAAACACAACCCAACTAGGAGAAGCAATCGAGAAATACAACAAGAGGGGCAGGATGGGGTGGGTAACTATGAAAGCAGCCAGATGGGGACAAATTTGAAGAAGAGGAAACACAGAAGTACTCACCTTAGAGGTCAGCTCATCAAGTGCAGGATATGCAGCACTCTCCAATTCTGTTGTACGGGCGGCAAGGAAACTACAAATAGCTTCCAAAGCTACCTCCAGGGCCCGGAACTCAAATGGAGACTCTACATTGCATAGTCTAGATAATTTAGATATCAATAAATGAAACAAGGACTGAGATTATGTAGTTTTATATAAAAACACTAATAACGAAAAAAAAAAACAAAACAAAACAGGATGAAAACGTAATACAGTTTCCAAACACACCGAGGACAGTACCAACTCTTCACTAATCAATGCAATTTTTCTTTAAATCTTAAACCACTAAGTCCCAAATATCCACAGTCTAACAAGTCTATTGGATTGTAAAGTGTCCTCTTTGCTTATGAAATGCTTGGGACTTCCGCTAGGAGCAACTTTTAAGACTAGAGCCAAATGGGATGGGGTGGTGGAGAAGAGGTTGGCAGGTTGGAAACGGGTATATCTCTCGAAAGGAGAAGAAAAAAATTTCTTCTCCACACCCAACCCACCCCATAAGAATGCCCTTAAAAGTTTTTCAATCCTATTTACCACCCCTGCAGGCATAAGAAACAAAGATAAAAAATAAGTTGGAAGGTTATTAAGATGGAAGACCGTTTGTGCTCTAGTGATGTATAGTTGAGGGCCCCGAACAATTATCTAACTAGCCAATGCCTCCACCACTGTCTTCAACATAACCCAAGCTAGATCCATACCACTAAACACCTCATTCCATAATTCCCTTGCTATCTCACAATGCAGAAGTAGATGATCCACCAACTAGCCCCCCTTCTACACATGCAATACCGGTCTGCAATGATAATTCATCGTTTCCTTAAATTATCCGTGGTGAGAATCTTACCTAAAGCAGCAGTCTATACGAAGTAAGAAACTTTTGGAGATGCCTTGTGTTTCCATAGCTTCTTCCAAGGAAAATGCAAAGCGGGCTCTTGAGAGAGCATACCATAGAAAGATCAAACCGAGAAGGCACCTTTTCCACCAAGTAACCACCACAAGTCATCCTCCTATTGTACATTCAAACAAATGGAGAACAGAAGGCTAAAAAAATCTACAAAACTGTTCATCTCCTAATCTTGAGCCGCCCTAACAAAATTGATGTTCCAATGAATACCACCTCCAGAGCTCTCCATAAAATCTGCCACTGTGACATTTTTGACAATTGCAATTTGATAAAGTGCCGAAAAAACATCTTGTAAGGCTCGATTACCACTCTACACCTCTCCAAAATTGGGTCCTAGTATCTGCACCCACCTAGATCCTCAAGTGTCGATTGAAAACCCCCCGCCCTTTTTTGATATGTTCCCACATGCTCACCCCATTAGCCCCTTGGACTTCTTTAGAACACCAACCCCCCAAGTACTACCATACTTGTACTCAATAACCAACTTCCACAAAGCTGTCGATGCCCTGTGATATCTCCACAACCATTTACCAAGTAGTGCCCAATTAAACATCTTAGATTTCTGATCCCCAAGCCACCATTAGAGATTGGGCGACACACTATGTCCCATTTGACTAAGTGGTACTTGAACTCCTCTCCCATACCTCCCACAGGAAGTCCCGTTAGATCTTCTCAATACGCACCACCACACTAGCCGGAATGGGAAAATTGATAGGAAGTACGTCGGTAAATTTAATAGAGTGCTCTTAATCATTGTAATCATACCTCCTTTCGACAAGTACATCCTCTTCTACCCTGCCAATCTCCTCTCTACCTTTTCTACCACACTACAACTACCCTCGATAAACTTCCCAAAGATAGTCCCAAATAGGTCATAGGCAAAGATGCCACCTTGCACCCCAGAGTATTCACTAAGTGTCGTATATGGGGAACTTCACCGATCGGTACCATCTCTGACTTGTCAAAATTCACTTTCAAACTACAAATAACTTCAAAACACAACAAATGACATATATTGATAATACCCCTGCCCAGGGAGCCAATCAAAAAACCGTTAACAAATTCGTTGTCCACCAAAGCCAAGATCATCTTGCTAAGGGTTTCCATAACAATAACAAACAATAAATGTGATAACAGATCTCCTTGTCTCAGACCACATGAACTGTGAAAAAGCCTTCTAGGCAACCATTAATCAAAACTGAAAACTTTGCTGTTGAAATGCATCAACGGATCCACCCCCCTGTCTCCAAAACCACATCTCCGAAGTAAATAGAGTAAGAACTCCCAATTGACATAATCATATGCCTTTTCCATATCTAGTTTGCACAGAAGCCCGAATGTACCTGTCTTCAATCTACTTTCAATACATTCATTGGCAATAAGAATAGCATCCAAGATCTGTCTTCCTTTAACAAAGGCATTCAAGGGTTTAGTAATGAACTTCCCTATCACCTTGCTAAGACAGTTTTCCAAAACCTTAGAGATGATTTGTACACCCCATTCACTAGGCTAATAGGCCTAAAGTCCTTGATCTCCAAAGCCCCCATCTTCTTGGTATTAATGCAAGAAAAGTGGTGTTTAGACTTTTATCAAATTTTTCATAAGAGAAAAGCTCATGGAATACCAACATAAGGTCTTCCTTGATCACATCCCAACACTCTTGAAAGAACCCCATTGAGAATCCAACGCAGAGAATTCCAACATCACAGGTCTCACTCTTCTACCACCAAAACTTTCACTTGGAAATCTAACAATATTGAAATCACCTCCAATGCACCAAGGGAGGTCCCACCATCTGTGCACCCCGACTAGTTTGTCCCATAAGAAATGTCTTTTAGAATCCACATTGAGCTCATACACACCAGCAAAATCCCATTCGAAGTTATTAGCAACACATTTGGATGAACACACAACCAAAAACCTCCCAATAAACTCCTCAGCATTCTCAACAACTCGCCTATCCCACATTACCACAATCCCACCTGAAGCCCTATCTGAGGCCAAAGAAACCCAATCTACATAAGTATTACCCCAAAGACTACTCACAATACTTCTATCAATCAGTTTCAATTCTATCTCCTACATGTACACTATATCCGCCTTCCACTTGCAAAGCATATATCTAATTTGAAGGCGCTCATTAACCTTGTTAAGCTCCCTAACATTCCATGAGACAATTTTGGGCATCATTGAGGAACGGCTAGCCCCTTACCTTTCACCCTACCCCGGCTAGTACTACCTTCCGAGTTCTATGTCCAAGCTAGCTTTTTAAGTTCCCTTTGCTTCTTCAATTCACCCCTCATTTTTTGTTGGTGACCCGCTTCCATGGCTATTAGCAAAGTCATAAACTGCTCCTCATACCCTTCACTGACAATACCCACTACTTTTTGAATTCGGTTCACCATCTGAAACACCCAATCTGAAGCGTGGTCAGGGAAGAAAAAATTCAAGGGTGTCGAATCTCCCATCCTCTGATCTGCCTAAGACCCATCCCCAAAAGATATGTCATCAAGCCCTATATGTCCTAAAACCTCAGGAATGGACATTTCATCATCAACCAAAAGCATTAGGTCATCCGAGCTCTCTCCATCATACTCTTCTATCAAAAAATCTTCAATGAGTTGGAGAGACAGACTCGCCGACATGAAACTGGTGCCGACACACTCCATTGGCCTGTTTTGGCCCACCCGTGACGGTAAACCATCGTCGGCGAATATCCTGGACTCAACTAACACGTTTTGCAATCCACTTGCCGGCAAGCAACCCTCAGTGGTCTCCTCCACCACCGTCGGAGTCGTCCAACCCCACCAGTGCCTTCACCATCGACACGCAACTCACCTCCCCTCGTCTGTTTGGCTCGCCAGGATCTAAGTTCACAGCTCCAGTAGAACCTCGAGATGGACTGGGCTATGAAGGGCCTGACCCGAGTCCAGTTCCCTCCCACTTTTTGTTTTGTTTTTGGGCCTCTAGAAACCGGCCCTTTTTCCTTTCTTTGAAACCCCATTGCCCTCTTTATAAACTCTACTGGGCCCAAGCCCATTACCCACCCCTCCCCTCGGCCTTGTTTCCTAAAGACATATTGCCTTCTACAGACCCCTCTACACACATAACTCCTCTCTCCCGAAAAAGACCAACAATCTTGACTGAAGAAGACCTCATGCTTTCTTCCTTTGCTCAAGCTCTCTTCCAAGACCTTGCTGAGCCACTGGACGAAAGTTGGACCCAAAAGCATCAACTATTCAAACTTCCATCCTTTCTCAGTGACGCATAGCAACAGACCCTCCCTCACCATCAAGAAAAACTTGGATTCTATGGCCACTTCCAATGGGTGACCCATCAAAAAACCACGATTAACACAACTTAACTACATAACATGAACTAAACGAAAAAAGGTCGTGAAAACTTGCATGCGTACGGAGAGAAAAGTTATAGGGGAGAGAGAGAGAAAGGTTTGCTTTTTTTGGGGGGGGTGTTTCTAAGGAATTGAGCGGGGAATATGGGTTGGGTTTATGAAAGTGTATAAAGAAGGAGTGGCCATGCTTTGAAAATCATATTTGATTTGTGGCCGGTGAGGGCAATTGAATCAATTTTTGGAGGGATGTGTGGTGTAGAAATCGTGTATTGGAGAGGGATTTTCCGGCCTCTATCGTATTGCTGCCAACAGGGAGACTTCAGTGGCGGATATGCGACTTTTTTCTCTTGGCACTCATCATTGGAATATTCTCTTTATTAGGAATTTCCATTATTGGGAACTTCCTATTGTATCCGACTTTCTTAGCTTACCCTATTCCGTGGGAACCACCTCAACACGGCATGACAGGTTGAAGTTGAGGTCCAACAATCACAAGAAAGGTACAGTTAAGGCGTATTATAAAATATTGTCAACTCAATATTATTCCCCATTCCCTTGGAAGAGCATTTGGCCGTCTTGGATGCCCTCCAAAGTAGCCTTCTTTGTATGGAATGCCGCCCTTGGGTAGATTCTAACTATAGACAATTTGAGGAAGAGAGGTTGTGTAGTAATGGATTGGTATTACTTGTGCAAGAAGGATGGCGAATCTAAGGATCATCTTTTACTACATTGTGAGATCTCAAGGGTGCTATGGGCTGAGATTTTCCAAAGGGTTGATATTGCTTGGATCATGCCTTTAAGGGTGGTGGATTTGCTAGGCTGTTGGAGGAAAGGCTGCCCCAAGTGGCAGCAATGTGAAAGATAATTCCGTTGTGTCTTATGTGGTGCATTTGGTCAGAAAGGAATGCTTGTTATTTCGAAGATAAGGAACGCACTATAGTGGAGCTAAAGAATTACTTTCTTTATTTCTTTGGTTATCAGCTATTGTATTAAATGGGAACAATATTTATGATTTCTTGTCTTTAATTAACTGCTCATAGAATGCATTAGGTGTTCTTTTATATACTTCATGTGTACACGGACTATGTCAATCCATCTCTATCAATAAAATTTATCTCTTACTTATCAAAAATAAAATCTTAAACCAAAATTGAATATCACATACCATCTTCTTCACTGGCCTCGACATCATTTTGCCCACCAGGGTACTCTTTTTCATTGGGTTGACCTTGGCGAATGGCATTGACAGGAGGTAAACGCCTTTGAAGTTCCTCAACAACAGGGACAACATTTTCATCCATTGGATCCCGAAGCAATACCTATCCCACAATAATAATAATAAAAAAAAAACAATCGCGTTCAGCAAACAAAAGTCAACTCAAAACTCAATTAATACTTCACTATTTTTTTTTTTTTGCCACTTATTAAATGCCAATTAGCTCATAGAGTTTGAGTCAATAGCAGATTCTTTGCTTCGTCCTTTAGACATGAATTTGCTCAACTCTCACCCAGTTAATTACTTGATCACAGCAAAGAGAAAAAGTATAATTGATCATCAATGCCACCACGACCAGCAAAATGAAAGTAGTTAAATTGACAGAGTAAATACTAAATACACTACAAAACACATCTGAAGATCAAAACGAAGCTCAAGTCGACGGGACCCAGTCAAGAGAGAGAGACTGACCTCTTCAGCAGTGATAATTGCCTTGATATGCTGAAAGCCCCAACAAAAAAAATCGACAAAAAAAAAATACATCAATCTCAAAGTATTCGAAGAGAATAGAATGAGAATAATCAAACAGGCCCCCTCCCTTCCCCGCCTCGAGAAAAAATAAAAAATGAGAGAGAGAGAGAGAGAGAGATAACCTCCAAATTGAGAACGATAGCCCTGTCGCGGCCGAGGATGGCGGAGGGGTAGGACAACAAGGGGTCGAGGATACGGAGATCGCGAGCATGGATGTGAACGCGGTGCATGATGGCGTACTTGTCGACGTCCAAGATGGTCCGTTCCCCCGTACAGTCCAACAGTATCCAGCTCCGAGCCAGCATCTGGCTCTTCTTCTTCGGAACCACAGCCGCACCGGGATCGGCGGGCACAACCTCCATGTCCCGTGCCATCGATGTCTTTCTCCCTCACACTTCTCACATCCCGATCTCGTATTCTCTCTAGAAACAGAAGCCCTAACCACCAAATTTTGTAAACCACCCACGTAGAATTACAATCAAGTGGGGAATTGGCCCGATTGGCTTTGAAAGCGGATAAAGCGCATCGCTTTTAAATTTTAATAATAGCCTTATATAATTTAAGGTATTACATTTTTTTGCTGATCGAACTTTATGAGATGCCGTATATCGATATGATTCTTTTTTTCATCAACATCTACAGTCTACACCTCTCCCTTTTTGAAACTTGGATATATAATATTTGAGCAGTCAAGAAACAAATACAAAACAAAAATGTAATTTTTATACTATGATGTCTTATATTTAGCTAATTTCACTTCGTCTTCTTGGAGTTGGACGATGTTCTTCTCTCGATGTTCATAAGATTTGCATGTGGCGTACAACGTGTTTACTCATTGCTGTCGTGAACTAATCAATTCACAAAGGAAAAGTAACATAGTCCGGGGGGAAAGGGACTTGAGGAAGAATATAGAGTACTGTGAGCAGGCGTCAACGTCTGCTTTATGGAACGTGGAAGAATCTGGAGCTGCCCATATATTCACGGTACTAGAATACATCATAATATTCGATAAATACTAATAAAATAATTTTAAAATATTTGTAAATTATTATCGTTATAAAATAATTTGTAAATAATTATCGTATTTAAAAAAAGAAATTATTTGGAGTGGTTGGTGGCAAACAAACAAGCGTGTTAGGTCTCATCTCAACGCAATGGAGTCGACATCTACACCTACTCTTATTGTTTGTTAGTTTGTTTCTTTAAAAAATAATAACATCCATTTTTTCTGTTTAAATATGATTTGAATAGTAAGATAAGAATAGATAAAAATTTAAAATTAAATAAAATATTATTATAATATTATTTTTTAATATTATTATTATTTTGAAATTAAAATTAGTTTAAATTATTTATTATATTTTGTATGAAATTTTAAAAAATTATATAATAGGAAGATGATACGATATGAAATAAAAGAAAATACTTTTATAATCCAAATAGATATGAAGATATGAACAAAAAGAATGACACGTAAAATTATGAATAGTAAGAAAAAATATAAAAAAAAATTTGAAAAATTTCAAAATTATGATAAGTTTTAAATACGTGTCAACAAGAATTAAAAAAACACGAAAGTCTTTTTATAAAAAAGCAAGAAAGGCTTTTATGAAATAGCACGGTGCATAAATCATGCATAACACATGCATGACTCATGGCACAAGTTGTATGATCTTGGTGCATACATTTGTTTATCTATTTTTGCTAATAACGTTTTTATCATAGTTAATTAAGTACTTACTGAGATTTCTTGAAATCTCACTTTTTAGTTTTATCTATCATTTCTTATAGAATTATAAGCATGATTGTAAGAGTAAGCAGTCCAGCATGAGACCTCAACATCACATGAAGTTTTAAGGTGCCTTAAAAGTCATTCAGATTGTTCCTCTTATTAGATGAAGTTAAAAAGGAACTCCACAAACAGAAAATAGTAGTTGTATATTTGTATTTGGAAAAATCCAATAATGATATATAATTTGTAAAGTTAAGGATTTTTAAATTTGCTTACCATGTGATATGCATAAAGATTTAGATTTCTTTGCTGATTATTTAAAATTGACCTTATTCTACTACGATATTTTTATGCATACTGTTAGTAGGTTAGGCACATGCATATAAGTCTGATGTGAATGAAGGGGTATGTAACATTGCGTCATGTGTCTCAACGCTTCAATTTACGTTAAATCCTAAATATAGATTGGGAACGTCACATTGCCTCATGAGTTTTATCAATTTGGAATGCAGTTACTGAGAAGATAGAATGAAGATTGACAGAGTGGAAAAGAGTACACTTGTCAAAAGGAGGCTGGGTAATTCTAATTAAGACTCTGTTTATTTTTATATATAAGATGAGATAAAAGTTAAAAAAAGAATAAAATATTGTTGTAATATATTTTTTTAATATTAATTTTATTTTGAGATTTGAAAATGTTAAATTTTTTATTATATTTTGTATGAGAATTTAAAAAAGTGTAATGATGAATTTGAGAAGAATTTAAGATTTTTAATTTTGTCTCTTAAAACAAATCTAGCCTAAGAGTACCTTCTCTAACTTACCAACACGTTTTTTGTCTTCATTTCCAATTCCAAGCTTGTATAGTGCCATGGATTGAAAAATTCCACTGCGATTTCTTATAGAGCAAGATGGAGGACAAATTCAAATTCCATCTAATCAATTAGACAAGGTTTACGGGTCAATTTCTTCCGGTGGGTTAGGGATAAAAAATATGAAAACTTTCAATTAGACCCTATTTGAAAAATAGTTATGGAAATATAACATGAAAGCAAAAGCCCTATAGAAAATTGGTGATTAATTGCAAATTGGAAAACTTGTGGGCTATTGGTGTCCTAGAGATGTGAATGGGGCATATGAAGTAGGGGTTTAGAAGCATGTTAGACGATGGTGAAGGGTGTTTACTTGCCATACTAAATTTATGTTGAGTGTAGATACTCGGATAAAACTTTGGAGAGACACAGTGTTGGGAGGAGGCTCTAAAAGATTATTTTTCATCCGTTTTTCAAGTGACATGTGAACAATAAGCTTTAGTGGAACCTCATGATTTGATTGGGAGACCAAGTCTAGTGGAACATTACCTTAGTTAGAGCGCCCAAGATTGGGAAGTAGATAGCTCTAAAGCTTTTTTCAGCCTAGTGTATTCCATGAAGCTGAATGGACTATGAGCCGTTAAGCTGTGGTGGACACTTGCAAGTAATGGTGTATTCTCAATTCAATCCTTCTATATAAGTCCCTTACTCATATATCGAATACTCAATTTCAATGAAGAAAACGTTGGAAGAATAAGGCATAAGGGTCCCACAAAGCACTCTTCTTCGTTGGGACAGCTAACTCTAGGCAAGATTCTAACAACCTATATTCTAAGGAAGTGTTGTGTCATTATTTTACATTGGTGTTGTATGTACAATAAATCTAGTGAGACAATGGATCATCTTTTGTAGATTAAAGTGTTTAGCCGAGTAGAGTTAAATTGAATAATGTTTACTACAGTGGTTAAGTTATTGGCCAGTTGGACACTTCCAGAAGGTGCTCTACAAATTGAAGTAGTGTGAAAGATGGTTGCTATCTACATTATGTGGTGCACATGGAGAGAACCTAACGATTGAACATTTGAAAATAAGGAATAGACACTGGAGGAGCTTCAATCTTTATTTTCCCATACTTTAATTTTAATTATACGGCCAGACTTTAATGGCCTAAATTTACATGATTTTCTTGTTTCCACAACTATGCCTAGATAGGTCTTTATCTTTTGTATACTATATTGTATACCTGAGCTATACCCATCCTTATTAATAATATCATTTACTTATAAAAAATAAATAAAGAAAAACAAGACCAAACAACAGAAAATATTTAAAAAGAAAGGATGAGTGACATTTTGTTTAAATATATTTTTGTTTGTAGTTTTCATGAATTATACCAATATACCCATTCCAACAAATAAAAAAAAAAAAAAAGTGGCCAAAGTGAACAATACAGCTCAAACGCCAAATATCTTCTGGTTCAAACAAGGCTAAAGAAGAGATCACAAATTTGTGTAATTTGCATGGGCAACTTAACAACCTATATCAGTTTGTAATTCTCATTGGTCTAGAAGATATTGAAAAAACAACTCACCTACTTACAAAATGAAAAGAAAATGAAAAAAGCCGCGTCTTGTGCTCGGTGCAGGAGATGCCACTTTGTTGGTAACAACCATTAGAAGAACTTCTCTCGACAGCTATATACAGTAATTCCTTTCCGTTTGATTAAATAAACAAAAACTCTATACAGTGCTCCTCTTTATCAGCCCTGCACTGCCAGGGCCTGCAAGTGATCTATAAAAACTTCCAAGCTCAAATCATCAGTGAGAATAATATCAGATCCTTGCATGTATGTCGAATTATGAGTAACGGATGGATTCAATTTTGCTAGAAGAAACCTTGCCTGACTGCCATGCTGATCACATTTTATAATCTTAGGGGCAGGCACTCTTTCAGCTACGAGCTGCTCTGCATCAAGCTCTGGGGCTTCCAACAGCTTTCTTAAATTCCCATGACTTGGGTCCTTGTCATAACCAAGCTTCCTCCACTGAGCAATTTTAGATCCGTAATGAATAACCACATGGAAATAAGAATCAAAGAGCAAAATAACATCTGGAGAAATCGAGCGAACATCTAAGAGGACTGGAATAGGAGGCCCATCAAAGGAATATTGGAGAAGTGTAGGTTGGATCATGATAAGCGAACCAACCACCCCCTCACGGTTCAGCATCAGTCGAAAGAAAGCAGTTTCATCAGGAGTACAGTTGAATACATCAATAAACTGGGACCTTCTTAAGTAGTACATGAACTGTGGATAAAGTGAGAAATTTGATGAAAGGCGGAACGAAGAAGGATCTTCCTGGACATAATCACCAAACTTAGATGCAAAACGGATTAATGCATCATCCAGCCATCTGATAACCTCCCGGGCTTGACACTTTTCTGCTCGAGCAATAGCAAGTCTTGCCATCACAGAGGCGGCTGCTTCTTGGTCAAATCCAGCAGCAATTTCTGGTGAGTGGTTTCCAACCCATCGTCTTGCAGCAGTTGTCACTCTTTTCCTTATTTCCGTGTTCCCATACCGATATCGTGTTATAAATTGCATGGAAAATGCAGATCCAGGTTGAACCTTCTGCTCATCACTCACTTGAAAGAAAAAAGCAAAGCATGTTTTGCTAGTGAGTGTGCCCAACTTCCATATATAAGTACCACCTTCCCCAATCTCATTGTTACTCACTAAAATGTTCTTCCGCCGAAGGGATACACAAGGTCCAAGGGCTCCACAGATTTTAACATCTTTAGTGGTCACTATCTCAATAGTTGCATCCAGATACATCTTCAAGTTCCCTTCTTCATCACGATCAAAAATGTGCTGCAAGCATTTTCTAAATTGGCTTGACTCGAATGAGTCTCCTAGCATCATGAATCCACCCGAGCTCTCAACAGGGCCTTTTAGCTCTAAAGCTCCAACTTGATCAAGAGAAAAAGCAAACAAATCAAGCACAATAGATGCATCGGATAACCGGTTGGATACTCGCTTATAGAAGCTGCTAGATTTAGTGTAGTAAGGTGCTTGACCATTTATCAGGTCTCGATGAGTTCTGATGGCACTCCCAAGATTTGTGTCTACAACAATCCCTGGTCCTAGAGTTGCAGGTCCAGATGAGAAGACCATGATACGAGACCCAATATTTACTAAGCATCCTTCCAGAAGTCCAAGTGCAGCCAATATTGCTGCTCCTGTGGACCGTAGAGGGCGATGACCCAGCCTGGCATGCTGTGAAGAATGGATCTCTTCTATTGCAGTAGTTACACTGAATTCACATTCAGACACTGGTAGCAAAAATCCCTGCTTTCGGACAACTGGTGTCTTTCCAAGATGCTGTTTCTTTGTGGGATTGAAGCCCAGAAACCGTTGGGTCTATGGTTTAAAGGTACGAAGAAGAAGCATTAAACCTTAAGGCAGGCAAACATGTCTTTTGTATGCATGACATGGGCCACACTCTAACCTCATCTCTTGGAGAAGCAAATGCATAAGTATGATGGAGAGAACAGAAGAAATGCCGAAATGAACAATAAGACAAATATCCTTAAATAAACATGCGACTAGGGTATTGGAGAGAACTGAGCGTTATCAGGTTTTAATCACCGGAAGAAACCAGAAGGCACTGAACCATACACCATTAAAAAACCAGCAAAAGAATTCCCCCCCGCCCCTCCCCAAAAAAAAAAAACCATATCGGAATACTATTCGTAAGACTACAGGAAAACACTGGTAAGTGTATTCAACTACGCCAAAGAATTCTATCATCACTCCTAAATGGAACACGGAATAAAAACAATAGAAGTTTTATGTGAACAGCACTCCAAGTGCAAACACCAAGCATAAAATTCCGAATGTGGCTGCTGATTAAACTATGCAATTGAAACTTAACGTACAAGTTGAAACACATAGCATTATTTTTACCAGCAATGGAAAAGAACAGAGAAAAATCAAAGCAAGTACCTCCTCTGAAGAAAGCTCGCGATCTCCATGAAACAAAACGACTCTCGAGCACTCGGAAAATCCAAGATCATGGACACGAACAATAGAATCAAAGGTAACCAATCCCACCAACGCATTCTCCGGCAACCGCTCCACCAAAAGCAACAACTCGTTCTTAAGCGCCCGTAGCTCCTCCTCGGTCGTGCAGGTGTCCACAACGAACACGAACGCAGATCCTCCCCCTCGCAAATCTCCGCCCGACATCGACAACGAAGATGACGACGACGAAACCATAGACGCCAACGAAGATGAAGACGAGAGACCGTTCGACCAATTGTGCTTGTAATTCAAATTCGAACCACTTGGGTTGGCACGGGGGCTCACGCTCTTTCTCCCGGGGGCGTACTCCACCGTGCTGTAAGTCGGGAAAAGTTCGGCGGGAAGATTGGTCTCTCCGATACCGGAATAGGAGCGAGGAAACGGGTTCTTCTGGTAACAAAACGGGCAGTACCAAATGCGAGACGTATAATCGAGCCGGGCGTAGGGGTTCAAAATGGCGTCGCAGTGAGTGCATAGGAGAGGGTCGTAGGGGAGGATCGGGAGCTCGGAGGATTGCATCAATGGCGTGCACATGACGCTGAGGGGGACGACTAGAGCTGAGCATTCAGATTTAGACACTGGCCATGAGTTCCAGGACCAGCGGAGACCTTCGATTGCCTCCAACTCGATGAAATCCATGAGGAACAGTCTAGAGGGTGGGTTTGGGGGTTTTTTAGGTTAAGCTTTCATGGCTCTTTGCTGGGTGATGGAAACCTAACCCTTGAATTAAGATGGGGAAAGTGGTTTTGAATTGTTAATTTCTTTTTAATGTCTGCAAATGTAAGAGGGTAATCCTCTGTCTTAATTTGAAAGATAGAAAGAAAGCAGAAAAGTGGAGCAAGAGGGGATGTGAGGAGACCATTTGGTTCCCATGAAAGCGATAGAAAATGGGAGAGAAAGGAATGGCAAAGGCCTGTGCTTTGGAGTTAGGGGTTTAGATGGCGGCGTGTTGGAGCATCCCATTGGCCATTACAATCATTAAAATTTTCTTCAAATTTTTACTTTTTTTTATATATATATTAAAAAAATTTGACCACATTTACCAAAAACGAAGAAAAAAATTATAAAAAAATCAAAAAATATTTTTTATTTTTATAAGTAAACAATAACATCAAAATTTCTTTCAAATTTAAAGAAAATTTTGAGTTTATTATTTATTTTTAAAGATCAATTGTATTTTTTTTAATCTTTTTCTATAATTTTTCTACTTATTTTTGATCAAATATAATCAGATTTTATATATATATATATGTATACAAATTTTTAAAAAAAAATTTGATGGCTCTATTAAGGATGCCCTTAAGCTAGCGATCAAAAATCATCTTCATAATTATATGTTTTTTAAATTTTTATATAAAATAAAATAAAAAAAAATTAATTTTCTCAAATTTTAAAATAATTTTTTAAAATTCTAAAATAAAATTAATATTAAAAAAATATTTCTTAAAAATATTTTATTTTTTAAAATTTTTATTTTATTTTACCTCATCTTATTTACAAAGATAATTGAGAGGACTTGCTTGATTACTTCATCTATCAAACGCGTCAATAAATGTTTGGTACGTAAGGGAGTGATTATTGGCATTCGTGTAGTGAAAGCAACGTAATTAATTATTAGAGTTATTATATGCATCACCCACTATATAGTAGCTGCACACATTGCATACTACACATATCGATTCTTCTTTTCCTTTTTTTTCTCAAATTAAACGTGCATTTTGATTGGGGTTAAGAATTCGAAATCCGTCCATCCCGCGAAATCCCTACTCCTTCTCCCGTGCCTCACTTTCCTTCGGCCAGTCCCACCGGTGACGCCATCACTTTACCCAGCATCACCCTGCGACATTATCATTCTGTTCAACGTCGCTCATTGAAGGCCATCCCTCACCGCTCCTTTCCACAAGCACATTTAACGTAGTACGAGAGATTATTTGTTGTTGCCGCTTCTCATACAAAAGTAACATGTTTTTTAATCAAATTTTTATTTCATAAGCCCCAACGTTTTTCATGTGTACGGAGAGAGGGTGAGTTTTGGATTTTGCGAGATGGGTATTTAGGCTTAGAGCATGAATAAGTCTCTGGTTTCGACCTCCTAAATTTCTGTCTGATTTCAAAATGATCATCCAAATTGACGAGATGATAGACTATTAGGCTATTCGCTCTTTTTTATTAGTTGGAATGAAGTATCAGTTCAACGTCTATAAGGTCCATTTTCCTGCTTAGGATTCGATTATGTGCTTCGAGTTTAATTCTCTCAAATTTAAAATAGTAGAGGCAACCAATAAATGCTTTCAAAATTCAATAAATAGTAGAGGTAGCCAATACATGATGTTATTTTTGTTCCTTTTTACTATATTGTGCAGATTGATTGGTAATGTTGATTGATGTCACTTGTTTGCTTTTACTGTATTTTTTTTGTTGTATTTTTATTTTCACTTTGATGCTTGAATCAGAATGCAAAGGATTGCATCTAAGTTGTTGGTATTGCACTTGTTTTATATATATTATCTTCATTATGCTTATTCCATTTTGCTAGAAGTTGTTGCTTTCATTTCATTTGACATGAAAACATGATCTAGATCACTAGTCATTTCTAATCTCTAATGTCATACTAGAGAAATTTGCCATGCATGATATGCAAGATCTTTTAATGTTATGTGGAAGAGATAAATTATTCAATGAGCTATTTAAGATTGAAAAACACTACATTTCAACCGGTTCTAATATTCTACTCCACACACCGTGACATGGCGAACCTGGTTCGCCTGCCATGTCACGGTTTGAACTCCTGTAGCGGTCGAAGGCACTCCCCCTTCCTTGAAGGCCCCTGCATACCAAATCATGCAGAAAACCCCCCATCCCAACCCATCTTCCCCCCTTCTTTCGAGACCCCAAACCCTACATCTTCGAGACCATCTTCCCCCCCTCCTTGTGCAAATGCAGCAACCACTATAGTAAAAAATAGCAGCAATCAAAATAAGGGTATTGCTATTTGAAAAATTGCAGTTTTACCTTTAATGGTACTGGAATTAGTTTGATTCTCCTTTATTAAATTTCACTTTCACAAATAATGTTAAAAAATCTCACAAATTTCTCTACAAAATACCCAAATATACTCACAGTTACAACTGAAGTTCCCACAAAATGTACCCACAAAATACTCAATGCTCGACAAAGATGGTGATGCTCGACGAAAATGACGACGATAAAAGGAACACCAGCTACAACCATTGGAAAGATAGGGGCGAGCCGAACTATTGGTTGGAAAGGATGAAAGGTATCAGCAAGATGAAATGAAATGCACGACATTCAAATTATACAGGCTGAAAATTGAAATGATGGGAAAAGGTAAAGGTACAATATAATTTTATTGTAGCCGCTATAGCAGCACTCTTTTAAAATTTGAACCTGACAAAGTTAGCTTGGCAAACTGCCATTGTTTTAACCTTCGTTTCTAACCCTATTGGCAGGAGTGTTTTGATCGTATTTCTTATACTTTTAGGCCGTCATCTAATTCTTGTTATGTTCTATGGATAAGCTATATCTAACATGTGCTCATTAAAGTGACTTTTTAGTTTTCATTCTAAAGTCTCTTTTGTATGTCTTGCATTTTGTCGCTTGCCATAATGGTGTTGCAATAATTGGCAAATTCAAATGTCTAAAGTTGATAAGGTTTATTGGACCACTTGGTATGTAGTACGAACATTATTAACCTTTATTTCGGAACCAATATATTTGTCTATTAAAAATATTAAATATTAATGAATGCCCTACCAACTTAATTACTGCTATTTTTGTGACGCCCCAAAATTTTCCTTAAAATAACACGAGAATTGAGACGTCAGGATGATGACAACACGGGTCACACATCCCAACGACAAGTGTCAAACGTGTGTACACCCGTGACATACTTAAAATATAAGTCGCAGCGGATAATAAAATCATAATCTAAGTATCAGAATTTTTGATTTAAAGATATTTTACAAACTAGTTTAACATAAATTCTCCAACAGGAGATTTAATACAATCATCCAAAGACCAAACATACATTTATATAATTAACAAGTAGGGAAAAAACATTTCCCAATATACAACTAGGTCAAGCTACTCTAACGGTGGAGCCGCCTCCTCAAGCTCAACCTCTTCGTTCTCTATAACAAAATTTACGATACCGAAAAATGGTACCGTAGGTAAGTACAATCCCAAACAAACCCAAAATAATAAATACATTAATGCAACAACAACAAGTATGAACAAAATACCATATGCACAAGTCTTAAATCTTTTTTTTCTCAAATAAATAAATAATGCACACACTCCAAAATTTCAAAGATAAACTTCCAATAAAATCATCCATCATTTTCTCAAAAAATTGATGTCCATAAATCCATTAAAACAACAACCATTTTCCTAGAAAATAGTCCACATAAAACCAATAATTAAAATCCTCACTTTCCCAGAAAATGGCTTAAATATCCATTTTATTAACCGTATGCACCATGATCCCCCTTAAGAACCATCCGCACATCCTGACTTTTATCATCATACCGAAAGTAATGACCCCGTATGTGATTTCGGAACAGGCAATGCCTAGCTAACTACGCCTAGTACATACCATGACCAGGCATCCCCTAGCTCCTGCCAGCAGAAGAGCCACGAAGTCGGCACGAGAGCGTTACTATCTCGTCTGATCCCGTCGTCGCCTAGCAACAACCCAGGAGACGTCACTCAGTATATTTCGTTCCCGAGTGACCAGAGGAGCTCCACCGGAATAATGCCCCATCCCGGCTTGGGGTCGTGATACACACGCACCCGAAATCATAAACACAATGAAAACCCAGTTTTCAAATCCAACACATGAATATCCAAAATTATGCAAAAATCTAATTTCTAAATATTTTTATGAACATGCACGTAAATACATAATGTAGACAACCATGCACCAGATAGCCAACAATTAATAAATTCCAAAAATAATCAAACACAATAACTGTTAATGCCAAAAATATATTTAAATCTTAAAATTCGTTTGCAAAGTACTTACAATTCACTCGCTAATAAATTCCAAAGTTACCGAAAATGCCCAACAGCAATTCCACGCTTCCACCCACGTACTCGCCGCTATAGTCACGCCCAAAGCGCCAACGTATAAATCATTACAAATAAATAAATATTAATATTGAGAACAACTAAAATAATTAAAAACCAACTTAATTAAAGCACCAATAAATTATAGCAACAACAATAAAACCAATAAATAAATCTAACAATTTAATTAAACCAATAACATAAATAAAACAATATTTATATATATATATATATCCAACCAACTCATATAATTATTCCGAATATTGCAACTAAATAAATTAATCATCTTACTATAAATAAATAAAATATAATTATTAACTAACTAAACTAAACACATAATCGAAAATAAATTCATACCACAAATAAAATAAAATTAACACAAAAATAATTTAATCAATTAAATTAGAGAAAAAGCTTACCGAGAGTGTCGTAAACGATGATTTTAAGGCGAGAAATACCTAATAAAATACCTATATACTTTTCAGATTTCAAAGGGGTTTTGAAGGGACTAACTAAAACTTGAGTTGAGAAGAAGAAACAAGCTAAAAGAAATTATTAAACCCATGGTTTCAGACCTATGATGGAGCTCGGTATAGGGGGCTTTTGACGTGGTTTTTCGCATGGTTAGATAGGTATTTTATAAGCCTACAACCGACTACAATTCATGGATTTTGGACAGGATATATCACATGTAAATTCACTAACACTAACGAAGACAACCAGGCTGAAAAAGGAGAAGAAGCATCTCTCTTACAGATGAAAAATCGGAGAAAACAAGGCTGGAAGCCCACTGTTTGAAGAGAAAACCCGGACACGTAACACACGGATCAGCTACGAATTTTGAGGGGAAATATTCATCTAAGTATAGAGTATTTGATGGCTTAATGCGTGAATGAAAAAGGCTGAAGGAAGGTTGCAAGATTCAGACTTGCTCCCGAATGAACCAGGCCGAGAACAGGGGAGACGAAGAACAACAACAACAACAAAGGAAGAAGAAGAACTCACGTCGCCCGAAACAAGTAGGGACCGGAAATCACTTAAAACATTAGGCTAAACGGTGCCGTTTAAGGCAATAAGAAAGGGCTGGGTTGTTAACAACGGGCTGGGCTACTCCAACAAGTTGGGCTAAGCTACCAAAATCAATCCAAACTCAATTCTAAACCCACTCAAAATAACAACACCAATGCATAAATAATAGGCCCAACCCGAAAATCATTTAGATTAAATAAAATAAATTACATCACTTTAATACAAATAGCAACATAATAAATTAATAAAATAAAGAAATTAAATTTAAGCATTAAATAAATACATCATAATAATATAACAAGAAAATTAATTAACTTACAATTAAATCATAGAAATAATATCTTCAAATGAAAATGAAATATATCCAAATATTTAAACACAAGCACAACAAAATAATAATAGTATCCACTAACTCATAACACCCAATATTATAATTGAAATTTAAACATATTTAATATTTAAAATCTTAAATTACAAAGGGAGTAAAATTACGAGTCCTCACAATTTTTAAGCTTAAATAATCATTGGAATAGGACTTTGTTCCTCATTAGTCAATTTCTCCAAAATTACATACCTAGTGCCTATTAAACAAGAACTTGACTAAGTTCATGAGAGGCTTCAATTCAAAGATTGATAAAAAATAATGTGCAAACTAGTAATCAAGTCTTGTGGCTAAACTATTAAAGTTTCTTAATTTTTGTTTTATCTTTCTAGGCAATGACTGCTAGTTGGGCATTGCCAAGAAAATAATGTGTGAATGCAATTTATTTGCACATTTCAATCATAAAATCTATTGCCTTAATTGATTATTTGCACATTTCATTATTGGGCCTCCATATAATGTGAGAGTTTAATGTTCATTTTTCTTCTTTTGACATCATGTACTTCGCCTTTAAAGTCTCGAAAGACATTCAATGTTTTAATTTGATGGGGGAAAAGGGAGACAGAATGACACTCAGGCCTTTGACGTCGACTTCACAACAATTAATGACGTCTCAAAATATAGTTGAAAATTCAAACGTCTTCCATATTAGTATGCAGGTTGATTTTTTTTTAAAGTGTGTTTGATGTGCTCATGTATCTAGCTAATTTTTTGAATGGTAGCATCTTTTAGATATGTCATACCCTCCACCGTGTAATCTAGATGATTTCATTACAGTTGAAAATTCATTTTAAGTATATTTCTCTAAGTTTGTTAGCCAAATTTCAAAAAATAACATCTTAATTTATTTGCTTAAAGTCATTCAATTTTTTCTAACACTGTTTCGATATTAAGCATATGTCACCTATGCAATACCCTTTATCGAGTCATTCGAAAGACTTGAGGCAAGAAACTCTCATCGCGTCAACTTTGTCAACCAGTTCAAAATTTGAATAAAATATTCGAAACTTTCTTGATGTTGATAGTATAATACTATTATCTACTATTACTTTAATGACGTTTATATTGACCCAATGCTAATCCATCCTATATTTTTTTAGATTTATAGAAACGTTATTCGACATAGATTAGGATTTAGTGGGTACCACTGTCATTCCAGATAATGAGATACAAGCTAAACCACCAAGATCTAGTATGAAATTTGACAATCAGAAAGATCTTTTGAACTACTATAAGCAATATGCCAAGCAAGAGAATTTTAGTGTAAGAACACAGAGGACTAAGAGGGATGATGATGAGAGGCCTGTGTATGTGACTATTGGTTGTGCCCATGGTGAAAAGTACTATCCTAAGCCAAACAGTAATATGTCAAAGCCACAGGCAATAACTAAAACGGATTGTAAAGCAAAGATAAATGCAACGTTGAACAAGAATGATAAATGGGTTCGCACGACTTTTGAAAATTCTCCCAACCACATTACTATGACCCCAAGAAGACAAGACTATTGCGATCCCACAGGTATCTAAATGAATACCGCCAAAGGGTCCTCGACTTGAATGATAGAGCCGGCGTATAAATGCACAAGAATTATAATTTGCTTGTCATTGAAGCGAGGGGTTATAAGAATCTATATTTTCAAGAGAAAGATTGTCAGAATCTAATTGCCAATGTCAGATATTTAAGATTGGATAAAGAAGGTGATGATGCATTTAACAAGTATTTCTAAAGAATGAGAGATTAGAATGAGGGTTTCATTTCTAACATGGACGTGGATGATGATGATGAAAGGTTATGAAGAGTGTTTTAAGCTTATGCTCTGAGTATGAGTATTTTGGAGACGCTATATCATTCAATATAACGTACCTGACAAATAAGTACCACATGCCTTTCACTCCATTCGTTGTTGTTAACTATCATGACCAGTTGATACTGTTTGGGTGAGCTTGTTGTCGAGGATACACAGAGTTTTGAATAGTTATTTTGAATATGGTTGGCTTGCATGAATGATGGGGTGCCTAAAGCCATTATAACCGATCAAGATCGGACAATGAAGAATGCTATTGTCATTGTATTTCCTGAAACGCGTCATAGATATTGTTTATGGCATATAATGCGCAAACTTCCTGAGACGTTAGGATCTCATGCCAAATTCAACGCTGGGTTGAAAACTAACATTCAAGCTGCATTATATGATTCACAGACCATTACAAAATTTGAGGAGGGTTAGGTTCAATTGCTTTCAAAGTATGAGTTTGTCAACAATAATTGGCTTCAATCATTATACGAAGAAAGGTCTTTTGGGGTTATAGTTTATCTAAATAGTGTATTTTTATCTGGTATGAGCACGACACAAAGGTCGGAAAGCATGAATGTCTTTTTTGATAGGAATGTCAATTCTGGTACGATGTTGAAGGAATTTGTCAATTAATTTGATAATACTCTTAGAAAAAATATGGAGTTAGAGAGAATGACTGATTTTAGTTCTACCAACCAAACTATCCCTTATGTGTCCCCTCTCAACATTGAGAAGCAGTTTCATAAATTATATACACAAAAAATTTAAGGAGATCCAAACATAGTTGATAGGCCTAATGTGTTGCAATTGTTGGTTGGTAAGCGTACAAGGGTGCATTTTAACATTCGATGTCTTTGATGACATATCTATTAATGAGTACACCAAAATAATCCGTTACTCAATTTATTATAACGAAGATGAGTGTGAGGTAAAATGCACGTGTACATTGTTTGAGATAGGGGAGATCCTGTGTAGGCATGCACTTAAAGTTTGTCAGTTAAAGAAAATTAATGTGCTATTAGATGCATATTTCTTGGATCGCTAGAGAAATGACTTAAAGATGCATTACACATTAATCAAAAGTAGCTATGATGATGTGTGGGACAAACTAGATGCACAAAATTATGAGATGATAATTAAGAGATGTGCGAAAGTAGCAGCCAAAACATCCTCAAATAATGAGCCAGTCCATACATCCTCAAAGTTTGATCAACGATGTGAAGGTTTAACACGTGAGTCGACATTGGATTCAATGAAGGGCAACCTAAATGAGGTCTTGGATAAGGGTAAGAAGATATTAAGCCCCGACGTTGGTTGACGGAAAGGGAGACCCCCAACTGAGAGGGAGATTGGATCCATGGAGAAGTTGGCAACAAAGAGAAAGAAAAAGGTAATAGTTGTTGAAATTTGCATTGTTAATAATTATTATTAATGTTCTAATTTTTTTTTAACTTAGACTTATTGAAAAATTTTAGTAGATGAAACACAATTGGGTGACACATTGGGATGTCAACCCCGCCAAGATGATGATAGAGTTGGTGTTAGAACACAAAATAGCATGCTTACACAATCGATGCCACCAGGAAATGAGGTTAACTAAATTATTCAATATTTGTTTCAATTAACGAACAAAGGCACTGCATATATAGTAAAGCAAACATATCACTTATTAAGTCAAAATGATATGACATGATGATGTACATAGGTTGAGAAAAAAAAATATCAGTTATTAATTATAGTTGTTTTCTTCCAAATGGATGACCATCTTGATATGCACTTGTAACACAATAGTGATGAGAAATGAAATTTTTTGAACTGCCAAACAAGAGTTTTTCGTTTAGTTTGTGGATAAGCATTAAATCGAGTTTTTGATAAAGTAGATTTTTTTGGAGAGAGCCTGGTGTATTTTGTGGATATATAGAAGGTTTACTTTTTATGCCGCTTGAAGAGGGTATGGTAAATTTTGTGGATATATAGAAGGTACCTTTCAATTAACCAATTTCAAATTCATTTCTAATAAGAAAATTCTGTCACATGCCACTAACAATTCGAGATTCATTTTTGGGTTGCAGTTGTTTTTTGGACTTTACGTAGAGCTTCTTACAAGGTTAGCAGGTTCGTGCTACATTGAGGTGCATTTTGTTTTCTGAGATTTACATTGATTTTCGTTCTTGTTTCACACTATTTTGGACAGTGCTTAGAACTTCTTATAAGCTTTTTTCACATTATAATCTGTTTGAGAAATTATAACAATTAAATTAGAGGGTATGGTGATTGTTTTTTTTTTGTTACTTTTGATCTTTAGGATTTATGAATGCCATTTTGTTGGTTTACTTGTCATATGAAGATTTTGGCTTGCTTTTTATCATTATAACTATTTGAAACTTCCTTTGGCTCAGGGTTGCAAATGAAGGTTGATGTTGTATTTTTATAAGCACTCATGAATGCAAGATACTTGCTTTTTACATCTAATTGGTCTTCTCTTTTTTAGGTTAATTGAAAAAAAATCTGTAATTTCCTTTCAAGGCCCTGCATCCTCTTTTTATTTTCTAGCTAGATTTGGTTTGCCAACTAAAGATAAGTTGATGCTTCTTATTTGGCTTTTCAATGCATATTTGTTGATAATTACATAAAGCTTTGTGAAGCAAGTTTTGTAAGCAAGTTTTGACCGTGGAAGTTAAGAAAACTTTACTTCATTTCTTATTTTCAAGATAAGCAGGTATTGGAGCAAATTCCTTTCATGCCACCAGTAACTTTCAAGTTAGAATTTGTACTTTCCTATTGATTATTTTTTTTCGATACTTTTAATCTTTGGGATTGGAGATTCATTTTTATTGCTTATCATGTCTAAATTATACAAATGTTCTAATATATTTGGCTTGCTTTTTATCAGTATAACTAGTTGGAACTTCCTAAAACTAGAGTTACAAAGGATCTTGGTTTCGACCTTCTCAGTGAAATTAGATACTTTCTTTTGTTCTACGTGCAATTTCTGATTTGATCCTCCTGGGTAAATGGTGGATTTGGTTAAATGGAAGACATCTAAGGTTGTAACTCATATGGTTTTAAGGTTTTTTTTTTTTTTATAGGGACTCCAGAGTTCATGCAATTGGAGCACAAGGTCTCATCTCGAGAAAGAGAACAATGCTTCAAAAATCCGTTGATACCCAAAGATTTTTAGAAACATAACTTGAAAATGGTTTGCTGTGCTAGGTTCCACCTTCCCATGTCTCCATCGAGAGTACATTCATGTCATGACTTGTACAGGAGCTGTGCTACTGTTGGTCACATAGAGTTTGATGTTTAGCTGAAGTTTAGAAATGAAGGCGCGACATTAAATGTTAGCTAGAGCAGTTGTCCTGGAAATCTTTCGACATATCTACCTATCATTATACAAAAAGATGTTTCACAAGAGCTTGGATGTATCTTCAAATATTGCCATTTGTCCTCTCAGCTATCATTGGTTAGTGATATTTATAATTTATCAGCTATGTTTTTTTAACTAAGTTGAACTATTTAACATTTTTTCTTCCCACATCTTGAAGATTTTTTCATCTTACACTGAAAAATTCATAACCGATTTGATTTGTGTAGCAGTTTAGTGTTTATTGTAATCATGCGAGACCTTGTAATGTTTTTGGAAGAGTACTTGTATAAAACTAGGTTTCCTCTAAGCCTACGTTTGTATGAAGTGAAGGATCCGGAAGTGAGACAAGTTGTGGAGAAATGCTTGACAACTGTGTCTCTGAAGCTTTCTGCAGTAGTGAGACAATCCATAAGTGCCCTATGTCAGAGGAGATTAGTGTTGACACTTGGAAATTTGCTAAAAGAATGGTTTTTTCTAGCATGAATTTCCACATTGTTAGGTGCAAATGGCTGTAAGGATCTTGGTAGATTATAGTTTAATGAATAGTTTTGATGGCAATCCAAAGGAGTTCTTCAATTTCTACAGACTATTTGTACATTCGATTAAGAAATAAAAATAGCATTTCTCTTATGTCAATACTTTATGCAAAAAAATCTTAGAGACAAAAATAAAATAAAAGAATCATGATAAATAGTTTATGTTTTTAGCACTTTATGCGCGTCTTTTAAGCATTGAATACAAGAAGAAGCATGCATTAATGTTATTCCCCTCCATTCTCTCCAAAGACAATGCCCAAGAGTGTCATTCCCTCAACTTAACTCTCTCACACAAAAAGAGATCCACAAACATCAACATGAAGTAATTAGAGGACTTTGTTTTTTTTTCCCCTTGTTTTTTGGCTCATTTGCACAATCATAGCAAAACAAGAAAAATAAAATAAACACATAGCATAGACATCTTAAAAAACATTTCTTAAATTCAAAAAATCTATCTAGAATTGGGTTGATTGAATTATAATCCATAACTACATAAGACATAAATAGTTTACAAAGTACAAATTTTCATTAGAGAACTTGCTTCAACATACAAATACATGGCTTTCATCAAATCATGTACACTAGCTATTTCCATTCAAAGAACCATCTAATCCATACAACATGTTTTTTATATGGAATTTATTCGAACCAAATAAACACTATTACGCAGGTGACAACCCAAAACAAATAAAATGATTTTTGCTTTTGACGCCTCAGATTCTTCTCTTCTGACATCACTTTATCTTCTCTTCTCTGACCGTCATACTCACACTGTAATACTTCAACCCACTTCCACGCCTTATTCTCTTTTACACGAATGTTCTCTTTGAGCAACTGAAGTATGTCTGCCCATACAAAAAATTCACACCTCATATCTCCCTACACACAGTTTGAACTCCCAATTAACATGGACAAAGTACACTTAGCAAGCGGCAAGTTAATATGCAAATATGATAATATACAACAACTTTACCGTATTATAGTTTGGGTAAGCGAAAAATCTCCTTCTAGATTCTTTTTTGTGTGGGACGTTTTTTGTAGTATTTTCAAACCACACCAACAAATTAGTGATTCTATGTCAGAATCATTAATTAAAGATAATGATCTAGATGATGCCACGTGTGATTCTGAAAAATCAAAGACAAGTTCACACACAAGAGTCTAGCTCATTTATATGTAAAACTATAAAGACAAGTTCAAACACGAGTTTGGCTAAGTTGGAATTTCAGTAAGGAAGCGCGAGACATCAAAACTTAGATTAAAAAAGAACAGACAGATTAAAAGGTGCAATAAAATACAAGACATCACAATCAAATTAAATTAAAGTATCTATGCGTCTAAAAAAGTTGATAAACTACATACTCATAATATCCATGGAAATCAAAGCACCCATGCACCCACAAAAAGTTAACATGGATATCCACCTCAAATCACCAATACCAACTTTACAAAAAAAAAAAATTCTACTTTTTTTTTATATTATAATTACAAATCTGGTAGAACCTATTCAACCTTTGTTTTTAGCATAAGAAATACAACAAAAAATATAAAAGTAGTCCACCTCACTCCTATTATATTGCTTTCATAGGATCATGGAAATTAACTGTACAAAATTTAGCTTATATTAAAGCCATAAAACACTTTAGTAAATAAAACAAATTGATATTTACTTGGTTTGGTTTTACTTATCTGTTATGATTTCAGTCTTTTTTAAGACAACTTTAACAGAAAGAAAGCTCTAAACATCTATTAGTGTTCAGAAACTAGTATATCAATTCACAATTTCCGTTTAGCTTAGAGCTTTAGATTAAGTAGTAATTGAACATGGAATCAAATCAGGTGGCCATAGGTTAAAACTTTGATTACATTTTATCTCCCATTTAAGCTAAATGATTAAGAGTTCATCATAATTATAATGTGAAGCGTGTAGATTTATGTAGTTAACTATAGGTACTAATTTAATTCATATTTATCCCCTATTTGCACTGAAGGAGTTCAAGGTCAGCAAAAAGGGATCTTCATATAGCATAAGTTTGGGGCTTTCAATCTCCTTGAGAAGGGAGAGAATTTGTTGGCAAAGATAAAATTTATACCACAACAGTTATACTCTGTAGAAAAATAAATGGAAGAGAATTTTTGACTTCCAATAAAAGAGAAGTTGTTCAACATTTCTCCTAGGCATCGGGTTTTCATTACACTCTTTTCCACCTATCTCTTTACAAAGCTTAAATGTGTGGATTAATGTGTTATTGATTGCAAGAGCTTCCAACAAAAATAGCCTCCAACTAAGTTCAAGCCCAACCAATATAATGAAAATCATTTATCTTTTCTTGTAACTTAATGCACACTCAGAGCATAAAATGAACAAACACTATAATCAGTACAATACGCACTATAATCTCATCAAAGAAACAAGCAAATTAGACCAATAAAACAAATGCGTGAATAAAGAATATAAATATATATATATATATAAATAGCACAAGATATACCATAGTAAGCTAAACCAAAATGAACCTATAAAAAATTCAAATAATTAAGCGATCCTAACCACTAATTAACCTATCCAAATAAGATCAATGCACCCATGCAAGGTGCATAAAGCTAGGCTTATAGGACTAACCCCAAAATCTGGCCAAATCTAAGGAAATAATTATAAGAGTAATGGAAAGACAGAGGGAAAAGAGACAGGGAGAGAACTTACAAAGATGGAGATCAAGAAAGAGGGATGGGACTCGGGGTGGGGTTGGGGAAGATGGTGGGCGACTTGGGGGGTGTGGTTGGGGGAGATGATGGGCGACGTTGGGGGGTAGGGATGGGAGGAGATGGTGCTGAATGTAGCTTTGAAAACAAATTCGAGAGAGAGATTCAAAAGGGAGGGAGCGCATCGTCGAATGAGCTGCAGGAATGGACTCTCTGCCAAGCTCTTAAGGACAATTTCGACATTTCCCATATGGACACGTAACGTGTTTTGCCAACTATTTCTAACAGGGGATGATGCGAAGCATTTTTTATAATTATTAAAGTGGTTAATTACTGAAAACAAATATTAATTAGTGCAAGGATGGACACCACCTTCCACGCTATCGAAAGTAGAGGATCTAATTAGCATAATTTTTTCTCACTTTTTATTAACTTAATATATTTAATCTATAAAAAATTTATAAATTTATTAATAAATACTTTTTTAACTATTAATTAAAAAATTAAAATACCCAAACAAATGATAACATGTAAATGATGCAACAATTGTAGAATCGAAACATTTTTGGGCCGATATAACCTATAAATGGTGATTATCGAAAACCAATCAGATGATGCCATGTATTCAAAATCTCAAATATTAATGTGTAGTGCATAACAAGAGATCGAAGCAAATTTTTGGGGTTTCATGTGCATCGGGCTCTCTCTCTCTCTCTCTCTCTCTCTCTCTCTCTACGTCGCTCAACTTCTCAAAACTCAAATTTGAAAATCGCCCATCATCTTCCTCTTCTTCGTTTAACTTAGCTTCCTACTCATCGGAATCCTAATCAAAATTATCTGTCATTCTAAAATCACCTTCTCCCTTGTCACTTTCTTCATGTTCATTATCCAAGTGGGTATGGTCTAAAGTTAATGACAAGTAGAAACTAATTCCAATAAATATAGTGGCTACAAAATCACACAAGAATTGAGCAACAACCATAATATTCAGTAGTCTTGCCAAAAAAATGCATTATGAACCACTGTATTCAAGAAGCCAAGAACTATAAGCAATTGGGAATAATTGTATACCACAAACATTAGTAATGACATTTGAAATAGCCAATGACATGCAAACTCCATTTTCAAAACTTGACACAACCTATTTGGTTGTCAAAAGAAAAGAAAAAAATCGCGTAATAGTCGGCAATAATCCGTAACAGCCTGTTTGGTTATTGAGAAAACAGAGGAAAATCATGTTTGCGCCCCACAAAATAGCAAAAAATCTAATAGCTCTACTTCTTCCTCTCCCTCAATCCCAGCTCTACTATTATAGATCCACTGACTACACCCCCATGAACCCTTTATTAAACCCAATTAGGGAGCTAAAGGAATCAAAGTTTTTGCTCTTGAATTTCTACTATTAACCTGGGATGGAAGACAATTCTTTTCTCAAGAAGCTGCGCTTGAGCTCAGAAATAGTTGAGTGAGGGGGGGGGGGGGGGAGAGAGAGTGATGCCAATAACCACTTTCAGAGGTCAAGTTCGAGGGTTGGGGTCAACGAAACATTTGATTTCGGATCAAGAGAAATCTCGTATGGGGAGAGAGATAGAGTGAGGAAAGAGAAGTGGATGCAGGGACGATTCACACTTCGATCCCATGCGGTGCCTCAGCTAATCTAATATGCATCTTTTACGTGGCCCTACGTGGTAAGTAAAGATTGGGCTCCAATTTTTGCTTGTTACCAGTGTCACTTGTGGGAAAGTTTTCTCTTGTAGAATAAATGTCTTCTAACCCTTTTATATAATTATTATTGTAAAAATAAACTAAACAAACAATGGTTCTACTAAATTATTGTAAAAATTATGGTTGGTTTCCTTTTATATATATTTTTCCGTGTTAGCGGGCTCCGCTCGTTGCCTCTCTCCTGTTTGTCCCACCTTGCATCTACCCCTTAGCGAGGGCAAGGAACTTATATATACATATATTATATATATAAACATAAATATATGTTTATATATATAAATATATATATATAATTATATTTTATAAATTTGTATATATAAATATATATTATAACTTGTTAGATATGTTTATAAAGTATGTATTAGCAAACTTAAAAATTGCATAATTTAAAATCACAACTTACACAGAACATGCACAAACAAATTTAAAAACTACATAATTTTTAAATTATAGTCATATTTATAAAATATATATTTATAATTTAATCCAAAAATACATTTATGATCATTTTTAGACCTAAAAATAATTTTTAAATATAGTAAAATGTAGTCTATTTTATAAGTGGACATAAAACGAGACAGATTAGAAATCCGCCCTGTACCTTGTTCTCCGGGATGGGGTACCCCACCCTTGGGATGTGGGGTAGGGAACGGGTGAAAACCACACCCCCCGCCCCATGCGAGATGGGAGGCGGGGTGGTACTACCCCTAGGTTTCCGATCATGAAAGAGTGAGCTAAAAGCATTCCCAATAGAATAAATAAAAATAAAAAAGAGTAATGCTACATATAAACAGCATTGTGCACCCATATGCGCACATGTGTATTCTGATTGGTTGCTTTCATATTTTTCATTTTAAATTTACGTATTTTATTAAATCCATCTTTTTACTTCAACATTTGTGTACATATGGGTGCCCAATGTTTCTTGCATCTAAAATTTTTCAATAAAAAATATCTTATATTTAGTTATTATAAAGAAATCAACTTGATTAGATAAAAAAAAAATCTAGTTTAGTTATAATAATTTTAAAAATAAAATCATATTTAATGAGCTTCTCTCCATCTCTACGACCTTTGCTTGACCAAAGAGCCCCACCACCGTGCCACCAACCCAAGTCCCGTCGACAACAATGCCACTGCACCACCGCATGTAAGATTAGAGGAATCAGGGTGCAAAAATGAAACTAAGGCAAAGGAAGAATAGCAGTGTTTGCTGAAGAATGCTTCACTTGGTATATCGAATTGTACTGAAAATAGAGTACAAAAATGTAGCTCATATGCCTTCAGTACAGATGATTCTTGAAGGAATAACAAATAACTAACTCTACCACTAAGCTTTGTACAACTTAACAATTTCCATAACAAAAAATAACTAATTGTTAAATTACAATGCAAACAATGACTATCCTTTTTCATCTGAATTGTGTTGAGGACCTTTTGGTAAAGTAGTGGTGGTTTGCAGCTTGGGTTGATTTTCATTTTGAACTTTATTATTTTCCAATATGCCTTCTCCCCTTCCCGACAAGATGGAGAATAGAGGTTAACTATTCCCATCCTGAAAAGAAGAGTATTAAGCACAATAGAGGAGAGTGCTTTAGTGAAGATATCGGGTAACTATGAATGAGTAGGGACATGGACAATGGCAATGCTTCCCTCTTGAATATTATTTTGAATGAAGTGACAATCCAATTCTATGTGTTTAGTGCGTTAATGGAAAATAGGGTCTGTAGTAATGTGCAAAACTGCTTGGTTGTCACAATGGAGTATGGTAGCATTGGAATGTGGGATGTGCAAGTCATCAAATAATTGTTAAGTCTAGGTAAGCTCACAACAGGTGGCTGCCATAGAATGGTACTTAGCCTTGGCAGAACAACGAGATACAACGGACTATTTTTTGGATTTCCAGAAGACAAAAGAGTGTCCCATAAATATGCAAAAACCAGTTGTTGACTTTCGGGCATCAGGGTATGAAACCTAATCTGAATCATAATAACCATGCAACTAAAGAGGGGAATGAGCTGAGAGAAGAAAACCCTAGCCTGGGTTGCCCTTTAGATATTTTAAAATTTTGTGAGCAGCTTGGAGATGAAGATCAGTTAATTGGCCGAGACGTGAACTAGCTCAAAAGTTGTATTGAATAACTGATATCGGGCCTGTTATGATCAAGTATAGAAGGCGGCCAATGGGTCTTCTGAAGGTGCTGGGGTCATTCAGTGAAGTGCCGTAAGCCTTACTTGTTTAAGGTTTTGATCCATTGGGAGTTTGGTAGGCTTGGAGGCGAGAGTGCCAAAATCCGTGAGAATATCAAGAGTGTATTTCCGTTGACACAAATGGATTCCTTTGTTGGATCTTGCTACCTCAATGCCAAGAAAATATCGAAGTAAAACCAAATCCTTGATTTGAATAAGTATTTAGAAAGCTTTTGAGGGACTCAATGCAAGCAATGGAGTTGGAACCAACACCAATGTCATCAATGTAAACTAACAATGTTGTGAAGGTATCTTGAGTCACCATAGTGAATAAATTGTAATCTGAAGTGGACTGTGTAAAACCATAGTGAAGAAGGGAAGTGGAGAATTTAGCATGCCATTGACGAGAACAAGTACAGGAAATTTTTGTTTTGACTCAGAACCAAAAGTCCCTATTTCTCTCACCGATTTGCTTCTCAAGTACTTTCTCCTTCTAAATTTCCCAACTATCACTCGCCCATTGACTCCAAGTTGATTCAGACCCATCTCTCTCCTTATATTTCATAATTCATGTGGTGTGAGCTTCTTTGTTCAGATTAGGAATAGACAAAAGGATTACCCTCACTGGCCCATGCTTGAGTTTCATGTACATGCATGGGGGAAAAATTGGGGGTTGGAGAATTTTTACTTTCTTTGTATTGGATCTGATTACCTTATTATTGAAGAAAACTGAATCTTTCATATCATCTTGATTCTTGATTACATCAAAAAAATAACGCGGTAATTGCAGCATAATTTTAGAGTACCGATTCCACAGAGAAACATATTAAAAATTGAAAGAAAAAACAAAGAAGTTAGAGAAAAAAATTAAATGATTTATGAGAGAGCAAATATTAATTTTTAAGTGCAAAGTAAAACGAAATAAAATCATTAATGGAAAAAGTATTCAAATTTGCTGAACAATAAAGCGTCAAGAATTTCTTGCACAAATCCAGTATTTTAATTATTCTTAATTCATTGAATAATATAATTGGATATTAATTCCAAAATTTCTAATCGGAATATATAGAACTATAAACCAAAATTAAACCAAGTGTAATTTTTTTAAAAATCATTTACCACTTTTACATTATGCAAATTATTATTCACATTGAGAAAACTCCTCAATAACAACAATATACCCATGGAACAATATTGTAATAGTGAATTAAATCAATATAAAGAATCAATTGATTCAAACATAATCAAAGATCTAATCATTTGATAGAAAAAGTGTGACTAGATCTATAAACAAAATAAGTTTTTTGATTATTTGGAGGAAAAAATATCAACAATAGATTGAAAATGATTAAATAAAGGATTTTTAATAATTGAAAATTAAATATATGAATTAATAATAATATTATATGTGCAAATTCATCCTTAATCTTTTTTGAAAATTTAATTACTCATAAATACAATAAATAACATAAATTTTTCAAAAAAAATCAATGAAGTGGCCGGCGGCATCCCCATGAATTTCTCCATCTGTGTGTGCATTTTCGTTTATGAGTTTACGTCTAAAAAACCCCTCCGGCTCTGGTGAATATATTGAATATATATATATATATATATATGAGGGGTGCTCGGCAACAGTTACTGTGCTGCTGCAAACCTGCACACCCCCTTACATCATTATTTTATTTTATTTTTTATTTTTTTCACTTTAAACAGCTGTGTGCAGCTGCACACCGACTGTTGCTTTTCTTTTTCCCATACATACATACATGTATATAATATATATACATGTATATATATATATATATATATATGAGGTGCCTTGCGTTCCTAGTACCTACCAGTTTGTGAAGTCACGTGCCTCCCCAGAATTTCATCTATGCGGCTCAAAGTTGAGTTTCCAGCAGCAACTATGTGGGCCCATGTCTTGTTGAAGATGAATTGTGGCTTGAGTCTTCAAGTGATGGCCACACAACGTGTGGATCCATTTATGGATTGAAGCCCAATGAGATGCCGTGAGGAAGTGTGGCCCAAGTGAAACAAAATTGCAAGCCGTCTCTTTCCTGTCAATACTACATTATTGGAAATTTAAAATCATATTTCAAATATATTTCAATATGAATAAAAATTAAATTCAATAATATAAATTTTATCTCATTATTTCTATCTATATTTTAGTATTTTAATATAATAATAAAGTATTTAGAATATATTTTCATACGTTCCTCAATACTATAAAATGTTGTGCATAAAACGAAACTTTTATCCAAACTTTTGTAAACTCTCATTATAGAGTTCTTTTTTTCCTCTTTCAAGCTTTCTCAGATTTTTTCAAACCCTGCTTTGAGTAGATACCCCATGCCCTCATAAAACTTACTTGCTGGGAAGGAACAATAGTTGGTAAGGCAAGTGAAATTCATTGAATGAATTGGGGGACTAAATTAGGGACTTTGGACATCTATGTACAACATCAACGAGGCATAGTATATTGCGATTAGTGGAAACGGAGCCAAAATTATGTAGAAGAGAGAAGAAGGAACAAATAAATCTACTTCTAATTGTATAGGCAAGGAGTAAGACATCAAATTTGTGGACATTATTTTGAGGTTTTACTTATATATGTATCTTAAAAAGTTACAGGCCTTCTTCTCCAAGAATTGTATGCAATTGTGTTTTTGCTGGAAAAAATCTTCTGATTATTTTATCCATTTAATCTTTGGGTCTTGATCTTTGATTGTACCCTGCATATAAATGGCCCTTTCCATATATTGTTTTAATTTGATCTGGAGTTAATATAGGTTATGAAAGTGTACCTTCATGGTGAAAATCAAGCAATACTACCAGAATGAACTGGAAAAAATGTGCATTTTTAATGAACTGGAAAACACTTAATTAGTTAACTATTATTGGTTTGACTTCCCGTGTTCAATAATAGCCAAGGAATAATGATACACTTCCTATCCATCTATCACTCTTTTATCAACTTTTTTTATATATATTTTTTAAATTTCTTTTTACTTAATAATTAAGAAAGTTATTATTAGTAAAATTATAATTTTTTTAAATTTTTTCTTAATAATTAAGGATGTTAAAAAAATATTTAAAAGAAAATAATAAAAAATGAATGCACTAAGAGTAGTAAACAAGTGGTAAATTAATGGTAAGTGTATCATTACTTGATAGCCAAGCCACACGTTTATCAGTCTCTCAACTATTTCAACAATTGTCTTGAAATTTTCTTTTACTTGCTTGAATCTAACAAGCAGGTAAAAGATAAACGAAAATTTCAATACCCAGTGCAAATTATATTGTCTACTCGTTGATGTAGGGTGAACGTGAAACCAAGAGAGATAGAATATTAGCAAAGAGAAGAGAAGAAGCAAGAAAGAGTTAAGAGAAGAGGAAATTAGAGAAGTGGAGATTGGAAAAAGTTGGCTACAATAATCATTTGAATATTCATCATAATTTGTCCTACAATATTTCTTACCAACCTTTAAATAGCAAAAACATATAAACCCAAAATAAACCTTAGAGAGGCTATGTACTAAAGCCCCGGACCACTACAACATGTCTACAAGCCTAAGTACCTAAAATAAACATAAGAATCAAAGTAAGAAACACATAAGTAAAATAACTAAAATGACAATATTAAGAGATGTCCTCATCACTCGTATTTAGAATGGCATGTTAAATATTTTAACATGACATTAATAAAATGGATCTTTGATTTTCTATGATCTACAATAATAAATTAATAATATGAGAAATGTACCTTTCTCTCTCTGATTGATGAACAATTAATCTGACTATGAGAGAAGGATCACCCTAACAATGTTTGCCTCACAAGTGTCTCCCGATAGCTAGAGGCACTCTAATGTTGTAGGTGAAAACCCTTGAGCCTCCCAGTGCTATTTATAGACTTCCGACCATCAATAAATTTATGAGTTTGTGTTTGACTATAATTAGAGATATAGAGTTTAATCTTATCTCTTAAGAGTAATTTTTATCCCTTAATAATTCAAATATTATCCAATAAGATTTTGAACTATTTCCAACTGATAAGATGGGTGTGTGGGTCACAGAGTTTAAATAAAACTCTTACATTCTCCTACTTGGCCCATATGCCCATAAAATAATACTTTTCGTTTACGAGTTTATCACAGGAAATTAACCATACTGTGCAAATTTATTTTCTGAACTTTTCATAACTCAAAACACATTTCATGAGTTCCATAATATCAATGTCAAACTAATTACCAATGCGAGTCATGACGGTCCTCTATTATATAATCAACAGATTCCCTTCCATGTACCACAACACCAGTAACTAATTTAACACACGATCTTTAATTGGGATAATTAAGGCTAATACAATAATGCCTTTGGGTTCCAATTCATGTCTATTATAGACATTATTTTGTCATCATTCATTCACACCATTCAATGTACATATAAAGTGGAAAGACAAGAAAGTAGAAACAAAATAACCATAATTGATATCATTAAGTGTCAAAATCGAATCATAACATCCATGAGCTCAATAACATGTTTACATCATAAGACCCATACTGTTAACATGTTTATTAAACTGTTTCGCTATCAGACCCTTTGTTAATGGGTCTGCTATCATAAGCAAAGTCCTAATATGTTCTATGGACACTGTTTGTTTCTGTACTTCCTCCTTGACGCTTAGGTATTTGAACTCCATGTGCTTAGCACCTTTAGAATACCTATCATTCTTGGAGAAAAAGACTGTAGAGGAATTATCACAATAAATTCTCAGCGGCCTGGCTAGAGAGTCAACAATCCCAAACCCTGAGATAAAGTTCCTCAGCCATAAACCATGCACTGTGGCCTCAAAGCACACCACAAACTCAGCCTCCATTGTTGATGAAGCAGTGATTGTTTGCTTCATACTTCTCCATGAGATCGCTCCACCAGCCAACAGGAAAACATAACCCGAAGTGGATTTCCTACTATCAGGACAACCGGCAAAATCAGAGTCTGAGTATCCAGTTACCTCCAAACTGTCAGTTCTTTTGAAAGTAAGCTGGTAATCCTTAGTTCCTTGCAAGTATCGCAATACCCTCTTTGCTGCTTTCCAATGAGACATCCCTGGGTTACTCTAGTAGCGCCCAACCATGCCAATTGCAAAGCTAATATCCGGTCTCGTGCAAATCTACGCATATATCAAACTTCCCACAACCGAAGCATAGGGAATTTTTATCATCTCTTTACGCTCCCACTCAGTTTTAGGACACTATGATTGGTTAAACTTATCACCTTTTGATATCGGAATATTTAGTGATGAACAACTTTTCATACCAAATTTCTCAAGAACTCTTTCCAGGTAACTTTTCTAAGACAATCCCAATAGTCCTTGTTTTCGATCTCGAAAGATTTCGATTCCGATCACGAATGATGCCTCACCCATATCTTTCATTTCAAAGTTCTTAGAGAGAAAACCCTTGGTTTCATAGAGTAAGCCAAGATCACTACTAGCTAACAAGATATCATCAACATACAGAATCAAAATTATGAACTTACTCCCACTGACCTTTAGGTATATACATCGATCAACGATGTTTTCTTTAAAACCAAAGGCAGTAATGGTATCGTTGAACTTTAAGTACCATTGTCGGGAAGCTTACTTAAGCCCGTATATTGATTTCTTAAGTCTACACACTAGATGATCTTTGCCCTTTTCTGAGAAGCCCTCTGGCTGCTCCATGTAGACCACTTCATCCAAACTTCCATTTAAAAATGCCGTTTTCACATCCATCTAATGTAACTCTAAATCATAATGAGCTACCAATGCCATAATGATTCTAAATGAGTCCTTTTTAGATACTGGAGAAAATATCTCTTTGTAATCAATGCTTTCTTTCTGAGTGAAACCCTTAGCAACAAGTCTGGCCTTATGTCGTTCGATGTTGCCTTTTGAGTCGCGTTTGGTCTTAAAGACCCATTTACACTCAACTCTTTTACTACCTTCAGGCAATTCAACGAGGTCCCAGACTTGATTCTGATCCATGGATTTCAACTCTTCTTTCATAGCATCAATCCATTTACTAGAATCATTTCCCTCTATGGCTTGTGAAAACATTGGTGGATATTTTCTTGTCCCAATGTCAAATTCAGATTCTTGGAGATACACCACATAATCTGTCGAAATGGCAGGTCTCCGATCTCTTTGAGATCTGTGCAAGACAATCTGTTCTGGTGCCTCTAAACTTGGTTCATCAATGGTATTTTCATTCTGAGATGGGTGATCATTTACTTGTTCCACAATATCATCGTGATGATCAATTAGAGGAACTATTATCTTTTCTGAGGATGTAGGTATAGGGACATCTACTCGTATTTCCTCAATGATCACATCTGTAGGTTCAATTTTCCCACTGATCTCGCCAAGTTCAATGAATTTGGCATTTCCTGTTTCCACCATTCTCGAACTGTGATTGGGACAGTAAAATCTGTACCCTTTGAATCTCTCTGGGTAACCAATAAAATACCCATATACTGTTCTAGGATCCAACTTCTTTTCATGTGGGTTGTAAAGTCTGGCTTCGGCTGGGCAACCCCAAAAATGCGTAGTCTCAAACTTGGTTTCCTACCAGTCCATAACTCAAAAGGAGTTTTTGGAACTGCCTTACTGGGAACTCGATTTAAGATATACATTGCCGTCTTAATGGCTTCACCCCACAATGATTTGAGTAAGGTAGAATTACTTACCATACTTCTAACCATGTCTAATAAGGTTCGATTACGCCTTTCAGCAACTCCGTTCTGCTGTGGCATCTCGGGCATCGTATACTGTGCAACAATGCCACGCTGTTCAAGAAGTTTAGCGAATGGACCCAGATTACGGCCCGATTCATCATACTTTCCATAGTATTCTCCACCTCTATCCGACCTGATAATTTTCACTTTTCTATCTAACTGTCTTTCCACTTCCATGAGAAATACCTCAAGTACCGATGTAGCTTGAGATTTCTCATACAACAGATAGATATATCCAAATCGTGAAAAGTCATCAATAAAGGTGATGAAATACTTTTCTCCACCAAAACATTCTATGGAGAATGGTCCACATATATCTATGTGAATTATTTCAAGAAGCTCTTTACTTCTTGTGGCGCTTTTTTTAGTATGTTTAGTTTGCTTTCCTTTTATGCAATCCACACACACTTCAGGATTAGTAAAGTCAAGGTGCGGAAGAATCTCTTCTTTTACTAATCTCTGTAACCTTTCTTTGGAGATATGCCCCAACCTTTTATGCCATAAGTCATATGAGTTTTCATTCATTATGTTTCTTTTCATTCCAATACATGTTTCATGGCGTTGGGTATAGGTATTTTTAATGAATGTATTATCAAGGCAAAATTGATAAAGACCATCGGAAAGAAACCTAGAACCTATAGATAAACTGTTTTTAAACAAATTGAAACTACCATTATGGAACGAAAAGGAATAACCATCAGTATCAAGTCTGGAAAGGGAAATTAAATTACGCCTCACAGAAGGCACAAATATTGTGTTATGGAGGTCTAAATAATGACCGGTACTCAAAACTAAACGAAAGGTCCCTATGGCTAAAACTTCAGCCTTATTCTCATTTCCCATAAAAATGAACCGCTCATTGGGACTTGGTGTTTGGCTTGTAAGGTATCCCTGCATGGTTATAGAAATATAAACATTAGCACCTGAATCTAGCCACCAAGAATTAGTAGGAACATTTACAATGTTTGATTCAAGACATACAAAGGTAAGTAACTTACCCTTCTTTTCGAACCAAGTTTTACGTTTTGGACACTCAGCTTTCATGTGTCCATGTTCCCTACAAAAGTAGTATTTGCTACTGTTATTCTGAACCTGATTAGCTTTCACAGGTTGCTTTCCTTTCAGTGGTCCAGTTTGCTTCTTTTTACTGTAATGGTGATTTTTCTTTCTAGTTTCTTTATTCACGAAATTGACAGAGTGATATCCTTGTTGTTTCAGTCTCGCTTCCTCCTGAACTACCATACTTGCCAACTCATTTACATTCTATTTATCTTTTATAGCATTGTAATGCATCTGGAATGGACCATACTGATGTGGCAATGAGTTCAGAATAAACTGAACAACGAAAGGTTCATCTACTTTCATTCCTAGGGTTTGCAATCTGGAAGAAATATTGGTCATTTTAAGGATATGCTCCTGCATTCCTTTAGCACCATCATATTTCATAGTGATGAGTCTAGCCATCAGTGTTCCTGCTAAAGACTTATCAACGGATTTAAACCTCTCCTCAGCATTTTTCAAAAAGGTTTGGGCTTCCTCAGTACTAGGAAGTGAATTTTTGATATTTTCGGCTATGGTCATTTTCATAAACATTAAACTCAGCCTATTCGATCTCTCCCACTGTTTAAAGGATTCTTTATGATCATTGGTACTGGTTTCAGTAATGGGTGATGGTTTTGAATTCATAAGGGATGAGTCAAGGACTCTTAAGGTGAACCTAACTCTCTCAACCCATTCAGAAAAATTGAAGCCATTCAAAACAGGAACAGATGAAATCTGTGAGTGTAGTGATGTGGGTACGCTTACTGCAAGAAAATTTTATAATAAATTGCTTTGAGTTAGACACTTATAAACAATAATCAGAATTTAAACAATTATGGAAGAACTAATAGTGTCATCAAAACCCTCCTTTGGGAGTAAATCTTGACACACAAGGTATTCCATCCACTATTAAATTCTGTGGATGAACTAGCTGTATCATCAGAATTCTCCTTTGGGAGTAAACTCTGACACACAAAGTATTCCCTCCAACCTTACTTTGATGGATAAACTAGTAGTGTCATCAAAATCTTCATTTGGGAGTAGATCTTGACACACAAGATATTCCCTCCATCATATTCACCTTACTATGGGTTTAATGACTTGTCACCGAAATCAAGAAAATCTTGTATCTTTGGGCGACTAATTTTCTCTTAATTTTGACGTAAATCATTTATCCCATATTGGATATACATGGCATAATAACAAAAGCCAAAATAGACAGTGCATAATAATAATATGCATACAATGTGGATAGCAATAATATGCATGAAATAAAAAGTTTGATGAATTTTACAACGGATGTGAATAATACTTACTAAGTAAGTTCCCAGGAAAGAATATTCTTTCTTAGACAGAACTTCAAAGTTTCCAGGAAAGATTGGAGGGTCACAACGGACACACTTGGAATTTCCAATCTCCTAGACAGAACCGCCTCAGTTTGTACACATTCACACTCCCACAGCAAAATTCATAAAAAAAAAATTCATGTTTAAACTTTAATTGATTTTACAGGAAAATCACAATAATAATATTATAGAATTTAATAAACTTTTCATGTATACATGTACATAACAATTATCAATAATAACATGTATATAAATTAAATAAACATTTCATACATACATGTAAATAATTATAATAACATGTACATAATTTAAATGCATACATATAACATTAAAGTATGCATAAAATAAAACTTTAATTAATTAATTGATTTTTTTTTTGTTTACAACGGGAAAGTGCTGTGGCCAGTGGGCTTCATAGCCCACTGCCATCGTTACAGGGACGTCGGCGAGAAGTTCAACTCGTTCTCCCAGCGCTGATCTCCCCTCAGCCGATGGATCTTAAACCGGCAGGGCTACACATGACCATGCGGCAACTCTACAATTTTCTGAAGCACCCTTTCTCCAACAACACAGTATGAGTAATACGTCAGACATAACAAAATAAAACCCAAGTAAAATCAATGCATATTCATCTTTACTTGGTGGAATCGTTAATCATGAGAAATTTTGAAAGACTTTATCTTCCTCTTTCACAAACACAATGCGGCAAATACAGAATGGATGTAAGTAAAATGCATTAAATATATATGTCAATCCGTAAGACATATTTTTCATTTTTTCACAATATAAAATCATACGTACGTGCAAAACATAAACGTACAAATTCCCGTATTAATAAAATAATCATTTATTCATATTTTATTGAGATCATAAAAAATCTATAACCTGAAACTCTGATACCACATGTTAAATATTTTAACATGACATTAATAAAACGGATTTTTGATTTTCTATGAACTACAATAATAAATTAATAATATGAGAAATGTACATTTCTCCATCTGATTGATGAACAATTAATCTGACTATGAGAGAAGGATCGCCCTAACAACGTTTGCCTCACAAGTGTCTCCCGATGGTTAGAGGCACTCTAATGTTGTAGGTGAGAACCCTTGAACCTCCCAGTGTTATTTATAGACTTCCGACCATCAAGAAATCTATGAGTTTGTGTTTGACTATAATTAGAGATATAGAATTTAATCTTATCTCTTAAGAGTAATTTTTATCCCTTCATAACTCAAATATTATCCAATAAGATTTTGAACTATTTAAACTGATAAGATGGGTGTGTGGGTCACAGAGTTTAAATAAAACTTTTACATGGCATAACAATTCGAGTCACATGGAAAAAGAAGCATAAGTTTGAGTGTCATTTGGGTATTTATTTGTTAAGTGATTTGATAGGATAATGTATGCTCCACAACTAGAAGTTAATGGAAATGACATAGATTGCAGAGTGAACTAGAATGGTAGAATAAGCAGCAATGACAGAAAGTGCTCAAAGTCAAAACTATGGGCAATTGTAATTCTTACTTTGAACCATATCCTCAGACAGGACATAGTGGTGGCAATTGTAATATTCTTATTTTCTAGGAGACATGCCAGAGGCTTTATTGTTAAAAGGGGCGATCATATAATTATAACTCCTTGAAATCATCACTCAGCTTGAAATTATCACATCCTTTTTGTTGGTTCATCATTAATGCAATGTTTTTGAACTAAGTTTTCATGACTACTGATGTGGATTTTCAACAATTACTGCTTGTACATATATTCAATTACTGCTTCTATTACATCAAAATTCTGTCCTTATGTTTGGCTTGTTTCATTAATCAATAGCTCCTCTCTATTTTCTCCTCTATTCATTTCTCATTTCATTCGTTTTAGTTATAATACAATTCAGGATGGGCGCACCATCAGATGATGATCCTTTTTGAGGTAATAAAGTTACCATGGGCATCGGTTATGACTGGACCATAGATGTAGCATTCATGTCACCTTGTTTTTTATATTTAATATTAAAATATGAGTACTCATCAGTTTTCTTAATCAGACTGATTTGGGGAGCATGGCATTAAATATGCCAGGCTGCCATCAGCGTGGACTGGCTCTCTACTAGTTGATGGTAGAAGCTCTGGGAATTACCTGAAAACAGTTCGAGACTATTGATCAGAGCTGTCAGTTTGTGGTTTTCCAGTGGCTTTAATTCAGCCATTGACCCAAATAAAAACACATGACCCAAATGATTTGTATCAAGACATAATTATAAAAAATCATTTGTAATCAAGACAATTTATATAAGATTTTAGATGGGTTTAATTTTAAGTTTGTGGTTATTAGTATTAAATGACAACTGAAAATATGATTTTTTAACTAATAAGTTAATTAGAATGTTATTATTAATTAACATATAATAGATAAAATAATAAATATGATAAAACTAATTAAATTAATAATTAAAAAAGTTAAATTAATATTATTTTATTACTTTATAATAAATAAATAATTTAATATGAAAATTTGATGCAAATATAATAGTTAAAATCAAATTCATCTCATATTTATTATTATTTGTTGGGAAAAAACTAATGAAACAAACGACAAGAATATGAAATGAATTGCAGCAGATGCAACAATAAGAAATAAAACACTAAACAACCAAATAACATAGCGATTTAAGTGGTTCAGCTCTAAATGAGCTTACATCCACTGTGGGGTTGGTCAAAACTTCACTAGATCAAATGGAGGTTACAGAAAGAGAATCAGAAAATTCTTACAAAAGAAAACACTCACCTCACGTGTATACACTCAATCCATACAAATTTCACTCACTATAGTGGAGAAATGAAGAAGAAATGATCTAAGGGGGAGCTTTGTTCTTCGGGCAAAAAACAGAGGGCTGCTGCGTTTGTTGTCGTCCGTTCGCGTGAAATGACTTCGCCATATTTATAATATGTGATCTTGCTCGAGCGAGGACTTCTAGGTCAAACTCGCTCAACATCAGACGGACACCTGGCAACACGTGGCACTTCGCTCGAGCGGGAGGTCGAGCGACAGTTGAGCAAAGTTACCGCCTGATCTTCGCTTGAGCTGGAGGTCGAGCGAGGGTCGATCGAACTCTCGGGTTAAGGTCTGCCTAAAGTCTGGAAGTCTTGCTCGATCTGTACTCGAGCGAGGGTCGAGCGAAATATGGTTAAGGCGTGTATTCACAAGTCATATTCAACAAATCTCCACCTTGGCTTGAATACCTAACAGCCCTCATAAAATCCAGATCAACCCAAGAATGAAAAATGCAGCATTTGAAGACCAACCCCATCTTAGTTCCCTAAGGAACCTGGAAACCCCGAACCCCTATCAAGTCCAAACAAAATTTGAACTTGTAGACTGCAATTGGCTTGGTCATTATATTTGCTAGATTCTCTGAAGTAGCAATCTTTTGAATACTAACTGTATCATCTGCAACTACTTCTTTGATAAAATGATACCTGACATTAATGTGTTTCATCCTCTCATGATACATGTGATTTTTAGTCAAATGTATAGCATTCTGGCTGTCACAAAACACAGTCATCTCTATCTGCTGAAGACCCAAGTCACTGATCAGCCCCTTCATCTAAATGGCCTCCTTAACAACCTCAGTTGCTGCCATGTATTCTGCCTCTGTAGTTGATAAAGCAACAGTTCATTGAAGTGTTGCTTTCCAACTAATAGCAGAATCACACAATGTGAAAATATAGCCTGTCAATGATCTTCTCTTGTCTAAATCTCCAACATAGTCAAAATCAACAAAACCAACAACAACAGAACTGAGATCTACATCTCTATCAAATATCAAGCCCACATGCGAGGTTCTTTTTAAGTACCTCAAAATCCATTTCACTGCCTGCCAGTGAGTTCTACCAGGTTTAGCCATATATATACTAACTACACTTACTGTCAGTGAAATATCTGCACGGGTACACACCATGGCATACATAGTGTTACCTACAGCATTAGAGTAAGGAACATTTTCCATAGACTGTTCCTCCTCATCTGTCTGGGGAGATAGGGAAGCTGAAAGTCTAAAATGCAATACCAGTGGTGTGCTGACAGGTTTGGAGTTAGACATTCCAAACCTGTCTAGAACTTTCTCTATATACTTTTTCTGGGACAAGTATAACTTCCAAGTTTTCCTATCCCTATGGATTTCCATCCCCAATATTTTTCTAGCATCACCTAAATCTTTCATCTCAAACTCATTTTTAAGTTGAGTTTTCAACAAATCAATATCAATCATGCTTTTAGCAGCTATAAGCATGTCATCAACATAAAGTAATAAGTGAATGAAATACTTATCAGGCAATTGTTTATGATACATACAACAATCATAATTACTTCTCAAATAACCATGATCAATCATAAACAAATCAAAACGTTTATACCATTACCTAGACGACTGCTTCAACCCATACAAAGACCTCTTCAGTCTGCATACACGGTCTTCTTTACCTTCAACTCTGAACCCTTCTGGCTGACGTATATAGATACTTTCTTCAAACTCACTATGTAAGAACGTTGTCTTCATATCAAGCTGCTGAAACTCCATATCATACAAAGCCATGATGGCTAGTAAAACTCTGATTGAGCTGTGTTTTACCACTGGAGAGAACACTTCATTGAAGTTGACCCCCTCTATCAGATTGTAGTCTTTAGCAACTAGATGAGCTTTGTATCTTGCATCAGACTGGATTCTCTCTTTTCTCTTGAAAACCCACTTGCAGTCCACAACTCTGGTCTTCGCTGGTAATTCAACCAAATCCCAGGTTTAGTTCTTGTGAAGAGACTCAATCTCTTCAGTTATCGCTGAACACTACTGTATAGATTTAGTACTCTTTACAGCCTCTGAGTAACTGGAAAGCTCCTGCCCAATAATTTCTTCTGCTGTAGCGAGTGTATAACTAACCAGGTCTGCCTGAGCATATCTCTGAGGTGGTCTGATCTGCCTCATCTGTCTACCAGTAGCTATACTGTATTATTCCTCAACTGGTGTCTCAATCTTTGATTCAAAATCATGCTCATCAGCTATAGCATGATCCTGACTCTCAAGTGGTGTTTCATGTGAAGCCTGCAACTCCACCTTCTTTCCTGTAGACTCGGGAATCTGATTTTTTAGATTAACCATAGATTTTTCATCAAATACTACATCTCTGCTTATCACAAACTTTGGTGACTTGAGATCAGTATACCACAATCTATATCCCTTCACCCTAAAAGCATATTCCATGAATATACACTTCTTTGTCCTAGGTTCTAGCTTACCATTATTCACATGAAAGTAAGCAGGACAACCAAATATCTTCAAATTCAAATAATCAGTAGGTTCATCAGACCATACCTGATTAGGTGTCTTCAATCCAATAACTGTGGCTGGAGAGCGGTTCACCAGAAAATAGGCTGTATTGACCGCTTTTGGGACACATATGGAAAGTGCAAGCTGAGTCCATAACCCACTTGTCACTGAACCGACTATTCGAATCACTGATTGCAAGAACCACATCAGAACCATCAGATTTATCGACAGCACTGACGGCATTAGAGGAACTCGTGGATTCCTCATTCTTCTTTAGTTTCGTACACTCACTCTTATAGTGTCCAAACTTATGATAGTAATAGCATTTTACATTTTTCTTGTTGGATTTGGACTTTGATTTCCCCCAGGACTTTCCTCTGCCCTTCTCTGAACCCTTCTCACTAGATCTTCCTCTGTCGGAGGTTTCTTTGACAATCAAACCACTGGCTTGTGCTTCACCACCCTTATCATACTTACTCCTCAACTTTTTCGAATTCAAAGCTGACTTCACATCTGCTAAAGAGATAGTATCTCTTCCATAAAGTATAGAATTTACAAAATTTTCAAATGAGGCAGGTAATGAACATAACACAATTAAAGCTTGATCTTCATCATCAAGTTTGATGTCAACATTTCTAAAATCCATAACAATTTTATTAAACTCATCTAAGTGTTCAGTAACCGACGAACCCTCAGTCATTTTGAGCGTATATAACTGTTGTTTCAAATACAATCGGTTAGTGAGAGATTTCTTAATATACAAGCTCTCAAACTTGTTCCAGAGACCCTCAGTGGTCTCTTCCTCCGCTACCTCTCTCAACACACTATTAGACAATGATAGCAAAATAGTACTATGTACCTTTTCTTTATCGTCCTCAGACGGTACTGGAAAATTAGTCGTCCTTTCCTCTAAAACTTTGAATAACCCCTGCTGGCGTAATAATGCTTTCATCTTCAGACGCCATAAGCTGAAACTATTATGACCGTCAAATTTCTCAACTTCAAATCTTGTTGTGACCATCCCTTCAAATATTTACAAAGCTTGAAAGCTCTGATACCAGTTTGTTGGGAAAGAACCAATGAAACAAATAACAAGAATATGAAATGAACTGCAGCGGATGCAATAATAAGAAATAAAACAATAAACAACCAATTAACAGCGATTTAAGTGGTTCAGCTCTAAATGAGCTTACATCTACTGTGGGGTTGGTTTCAAAACCTCACTAGATCAAATGAAGGTTACAGAGAGAGAATCAGAAAATTCTTACAAAAGGAAACACTCACCTCATGTGTATATACTCAATCCTCACAAATTTCACTCAATATAGTGGAGAAATGGAGAAGAAATGATCTAAGGGGGAGCCCTGTTCTTCGGGCCAAAAATAGAGGGCTGCTGCGTTCGTCGTTGTTTGTTCGCGCGAAATGACCGCCATATTTATAATATGCGATCTCGCTCGAGCGAGGACTTCTAGGTCAAACTCGCTCAACATCAGACGGACACCTGGCAACACGTGGCACTTCGCTCGAGCGGGAGATCGAACGACAGTCAAGCGAAATCACTGCCTGATCCTCGCTCGAGCTGGAGGTCGAGCGAGAGTCAATCGAACTCTCGGGTTGAGGTCTGCCTGAAGTCTGGAAGTCTCGCTCGATCCACGCTCGAGCAAGGGTCGAGCGAAACAAGGCTGAGGCGTGTATTCACAAGCCATACTCAATATTATTATTAGGGGTGGCAATTTGTGACACGACACGTTAACACGAAACGAACACGACACGATAAAAGCGGGTTAGTGTTTAGCCTTAACGGGTTTCGGGTCAATTCGTGTCAACCCGTTAAGACACGATTTGATAACGGGTCATAACGGGTCAAACCCGTTATGACCCGTTAAGACCCGTTAAGACACGATAAGAAATTTGAATTTACTTTTATACCCTTGAGCTAAATTTCAAAAAATTCTAACTAAAAATTAGTTTTATACTTTTAGACACTTTACTATCCCATTTAAATACTTATTAAAAAGTCATTAACAAGTTAACCCATTATTATTTAATATGTTTGGATTATAATTTTAATATTTTATAATATGTAGATCATATTTGTGTATTTATCATATTTTATAGTGTACTACTTATTGAATTGTAATTTTAAAATTGTAATTTATAATTAATTTTTTATGGTTTATAACTATTATTTAAGTTTTAATATTTATATAAAATCAATTAAGTTAAATTCAAACGGGTTACTAACGGGTTTGCGGGTTGAAACGGGTCAAATCGTGTTGTATTGTGTCGTGTCATATTGTGTCATATAGTGTCAAAGGTCTTAACAGGTCTTAACGGGTCGTGTCGTGTCAACCCGTTATCTTAACGGGTCGTGTTAGGGTTGAAGTTTTTGACACGAAATCCTTAACGGGTCGTGTTCGTGTTGACCCTTTAAATATTATGCACACGTTCTGACACGACACGAACACGACCCGTTAACACGTTTTGACACCCCTAATTATTATTATATAATACATAAATAAATAATTTAATATAAAAATTTAGAAATAAAGCTGATGCATGTATTCACAAGCCATACTCAATATTATTATTATATAATATATAAATAAATAATTTAATATAAATGGAATAGCCAAAATTAAATTTAGCTAAAATTTGAATTTGGCTGTTGCTACCGTCACTTGCTATTCCAATAATTCAATTTGGCTGTTGCTATTCCAATGTAGCATGGCTCTCAAACATTGTATGTAGCTTGCAGCCAGCACTCATAGAGACCACAAGTATGTTTGGTATTTCATATGGTGAGCTCTTCCTCTTGATCGGTGCCACCGCTGCCCTCGTCGGTACTCTCTCTCACTTTAGATAAAAGTTTGGGTCCAAATATTCCGTATGCTCCATTTTAATTTGATCATAGCTTTTCTGGGGTTATTTGAGTTGTGGAATTCGGTTATGCGGGTCCGCTTTATGACAAAGTAGCGCAAACATAAATTGATTTTTTTTTTTTTCTCGCGAGAATTATAGGCACCAAGGATCTCCCAATTTTAGCTAGAACTGCGGGGAGATTAGCTGGTCGAGCAATTGGGTACGTTCAATTAGCTCGTGGGCAATTCGACAATGTTATGCAGCAGTCTCAAGCTCGTCAGGTAATTTATTTTACTTCCTCTTTTATACCTTAGTGTACAGAATACAGATAAATAGACGGATGGGGATGCTTTGTTCTTTGAGTAGCGATAAACGGAGTAGTCAATTTGTCCCTTCGATAATGATTTCAAGCTTATCTACACTTTGTGACGAATGGGTTTGAACTAATTTTGCTATTCTTTCTGTTTGGAAGTCACATGGAAATGATCATGCTGAATCACATTGATGAGCACTATGGCTCTTTCTTTCTACTTTCTTGTACTTTTTATGATTCAAGGATTGGATATATGTCTATAATCCAATCCAAGGAAACCATGGAAGCTTACAGTTTCCTTATTTCCAACTGTGCTGCGTATTAGTTTGAACTATTATGTTCGATATATAGGTCTATTTGTAGGATTTGGAGAGAGAACGAAAGAAGCACTCCATTGTTCGGGTGACGCGGAGTGCTTTGGAGAAGATCCTTTGCTCATGTCATGATGGGATATGCGAGGCAATCGGACAAATGGACATGAGATAGCAAATTGATGTGGATATTTATGCCATTATTCTCTTGTTGACGGATTATGATCCCCAGTAATTATTTTTCCTCGAAAAAGTTTCTGCAATTCAGAAATCGATAAATAAAACATGTACACCTCACATATAAAACGCAGCCCTGGGTTCTGGGCAACATGGACTGAACATTAAATACTGTGGAGTTCAGATATTGTGTCTATTTCTCTCTGAATTGTTGGAAACTTGGAAGTGTTTGTGACAGAAAATTGTTGGGAATCAATCTCTTGTTGATAGAAATGCTCCGAATCATTCCTCATCTCTCTTCCTAGGACTCATCATGGTCTATGTAGCTAGGCATAGCACATAGGCCTTGCTATTAGTAGCCATATTATGCATGTGTTCATGGATTTACCCCCAAGCTAAATTCCTTTCTGGCCACAATGTTCTTAGAGCCCTGGTGAAGACATGTAATGTGAATGATGTTCTCAAGTGGTATCAATTCATTGTAAACTGAAGTTCCCCGGCCAGATAGCGGCTATAAAGAGAATTTAGAATTATCCAAAAGATAGATACTGCCTGGTTAAGATAAGTAATAGTTTTGGTACTTTAATAAGAGCAAAATACACAAAAGGTTTTTCAAACTTATGTGCTTTGCATTAATCTTTAGGTTCACAAAGAACTTCAAGATACAATGGCTCAACTAGAGGTTATTCGTCATGAAATTCGAAGTATCTCTTTAATTAATCCTGGTCCTTTGACTCGAAGGCTGATGGACGAACCTAAAGATCCTGCTTCCAACATAGATTCTGGTATGCCAAGTCTCTGAAATGTTTATGTTATTGGGTTATTTCAGTACCTTGGCAAATTTATTCCCTCTGTTTAAATGTTATTCTTGTTCATCATCCTAAAATGTTTTTTTGGTCTCTCTCTCCTAAGCAGGCAATAGGCTACCTGATAAGTGTGAAGAAGCGCAGAAGCCTATAAATGCTATGATGAAGGTTTTTACTTTTTTTATTTTTTTTTATTTTTATCTTGGTTACATCATTAAAGTTGCTTCTTAATGTGGATCATCTTAATCCCATTTTATGCATCTCTCTCAGGACTATAGCTTCAAAACCTCAGGTTTTGTTGATCTACGTAGTCAAGCTACTTCTTATGCTAGATTGGCTGAGTCTGAAACCTTAAAGACTGGTTATTTGAGTAGCATTACAGAAAAAGAGAACGCCATTGGTGAATCTACTCTCTTCACTGTCCTCCCAATTTCAGCTGAAAGCACTGGGATGCTACCAGATCGAAAGGGTAATAGTCTTCCCTCTATCAGTTATTATTTTTATCCTCTCATGTATACTCCCTGTATATTTGGGCTTGGCCTACTCTTATGAATAAAATACCTTGATTACTGATCAAAGGAACAAAATTCGGTTATTATTTTTATCCATCTCTAACTTGGACATGTTGTTTCTGTCTTTAGTTTATGTGCCTGACCCAAGAACAGCGCACATCACTTTGGACTGGAGATTTTCCTCCCCATATTAAATAAGAAACTTAAAAGCACTTGTGCTTTTTCTTGCTAATTTTTTTAGCTGCTGCTCTGCAGTAATTAGTAAATATCTTCAGCCTGTTTCTTTGTACCACCTGAGACCCTCAATCTGTTGTCCTGTGCCACTTCTTGTTCCTATTGGTAGAGCTTTAAACGTTTGAGTTTCATTGAAAGAAATAAGCCAAGTATCTTTATGACAATTTCTCTTGGAAGAGGTGCAGTGTTTTAGGTACCAAGGATAGTAAAGATATTGATTTCTGAAGCAGTTGAAATTGAAATTATCATCATTTGCAGTCTACTTGTCCACCTCGTGTTCTTTTCTTGAAAGAAATCTTAATTAGATACTAAAACTAATGCGAAGAATTGCAATCTTTTGAAATAGATGAAAAATTGGTTGTTGAAGACTTGAGCTTGATGGCTGTAACAAAGAGGAATAAGGGGCTTAGATTGTAAAGCATTAACTCTGGCACGTATTTTTCATAGGGATATCTGGTTTGACTTTGTATGCCAGAAATCTGTAAGAAAGGATTTGCTAAGGTAAACTGTTTTGCTTAGGACAAAGTGGAAATCTCGTATTTCATTAAGTGGACATCTGACAAATTGCTTAGGAAAATGCATTTCATTATACATAGATCTTGTATCCTTTTTACTATCAGTTTAGCCAATAATTGTAGTTAACTAGTCAGTAGTGGGAACATTGGATTAACTGCCTGGAAAAAGGTTTATTCATATTAACTTATGAATTTCAGTTTTATTTTCATTCAAAGAGTTTAAACAGAACCGGTTGTCCACATGCATATTATTTAACTTGTAATAGTCATTCAAAAATAGGAAAACTCCTCTGTGTACATTGCTTGTAGAATTCCCGACTATCATTGTTGGTGGTGTTGTCTTCTTTATTCATTAACTTACTTCACTGAATGCACTTGTTTAGAAACACCATTTGACATACTCAAGTCTTTTGAAGGGACAATGCTAGGGCACTAGTGCAAATGAGTTTTTTTATTTTTCCTTTATTTTATTTTTCTTAACGCATTCTTTAAAAATCCTTAACCATTAAGAAAAAATGAAAAGAAATATAGACTAATAGTCACTTGTTTAATCATTAAGAAATAATATATATATATATATATATGTGGGCACATTTGGGAGTCATACTATCATTTTCCTTTTTGAAAATAGCTTGAAAGGAGTTTTATATTTATGTGGTGTCAAATATTTATATCGTCCAAATACTTGAAAAAAGATATATTTATGTCCAAATAATTAACCGCATGGATGTGGTGGCAGGAAGTGCAAAAGGATCAGACATTGTGTTGGAAGCAGTACTTGAAGCAGAAGTAGCACGTAATGCCAAAGATTTCTTTTCACAACCACAAAATCAAATAGACCGAATAGATGGGTAATGCTACTTTTGGATCTACCCATAGGAGGTTGGGTGAGTACATTTCCACTCTCAAACTAACATTTGTTTTATACATACCATCCTCCTAAACTTCAAAAATTGATACAGTGCACCTGCCAATTATTAAATGAGACACAGTACCTCTAAACACCACCGACATATAACACCGCATTAAAGCATGACAGTGAAAACTAAAAAGAAATGTCTTCACAGGCTGCAAACAGTTTCTTCCAAATTATACTGAACGGGTTGGTTGATCCCCCTCCCGTTTTAGCAACTTATCCTAAGGTCTCCTCACCAAGAGCTCCCTGATGAGAAACCAGCCTGCCCGCTGTGGCTGGCAGCTTTTTTGTTTCACAATAAGACCTGGACGATTATCCTTACCCTCAAGCAGCTTACAAGCTTACGTCCATCTCTGGTCAGGTACAGTTTCCTTTCTTTTATTTTTTATTTTTCTATTTAATCTTTCAGAGATTTGGACAAAAGATTCTATTTGACATAAAGTGGTGGTTGGATGGTGCAATGATTATATTTTGGTTGTTTGGAGTGCAAAGAAATAAAACACTTGTTAATTGGAGCGTAGAAACTGTATCTATCCCAAATGAAAATTTAGGTTGATATTTCAAAACTTTCTGGTGAATTCTATATGAGACTGTATATTGTACGTTAATGCTGATGAGATGGTTACCATGTAAGTTTTGGTAGCTGTCACAGGCTCTAATGAGAAAGTTGCTCATACATTGTATAAAACCAGTTCATAACAACTTGCGCAAGTCAGTTTGTATAAATATATCATCTCTAAAGTGCCTGCTGTTAGCCAGAATTGGCTTTGGCCTATGGGTTGAAATCAATTGATAAGTCCTCCAACTTGAAAGAGTAGATAATACCTTTAGGGGAGGGGTTTGGATAGTATAAATAAATCTTTAAAGCTTAATAAGAGGGAGGAAAGGGGGGGAAAAAAAGACTCCATGGATTGAAGAAGAAACCATCTCTAGTTTTGCGTATATAAATTTCTTTTTTTAAAATTAAATTCATAACCAATGGGGTAGATAAGAAAATGTAGAAGCAAGCATTTCGCAAAAGGAAAATGCCACTATATTCGACCAAGAAAATCCAAACATGATCCTCTCTCTCTCTCTCTCTCTCTCTCTCTATGTATATATATATATTTTTTTTTATGAACATGCAAGTGTTTCCTTTATCCAACCCCAAAGAATTGCACAACAGTCTACATTCAATAATAAATATGAATCGATGTCCCAAACCAGTAAACAAAATCCCATAAACTAATGGCCATAAACGAAAATCCCATCAACGTGCACATGGCCTTGTTCCCTACCAGCTCGTTTGGCTCATGAGTTTTATTTGACCACTTCCTCACATAAAAAATAAATAAAAATAATAACTAGCAATAAATAAAGATTGGAAATTAAGAAAATGATGGTGTGTGTAATATATATATATATATATATAAATATATTATACTTACATATGAAGAATCTTCAGATCAGGAAAACAGTAGAATTTATAAATTTGAAGGAATAAAACACACAAAGCAAGCATTAACAGAGCAATAATTAACATGGCAGACAATAGGCCCGGGGGTGCTAATTTAGTTTATTGCTTCTTAAATATTATCTATTACAAAGCTCCAGTTTCTTAATTTTCATGATATCTTATCTTATATATACGACCAAATCTCAAATAAAAATTGCAGAAAATCAAAATCAAAGAACGCCACTGGCCAGCCTGCATTGGCCGATACATGATGATGATGATGATGACGACGACTTTTGGGAAAGCTAGCTAGCCAGCAGACCAAGCTACACATCGTTTAGCTACGGTTCTTGCAGTACTTCTCCATGGCTCTGGGTGCTGCATGCATCAAAACTCGGACAAAATTTATACCAATTATAGTAGCACGTATATACATATATATGGAATATTAATGCCGTTTAATCAATTAATTAGTGAATGCTCATAGAATTAAGATGCATACCAAGCCCTATTGCTTCTGATCCTTTCATTATGCGTAGCCGCTTGCATGAATCAACAAACATCCTATACATATTTACACCAGGCCAGGTTAGATATATATATTTATTGTCACTTTTTTAAATAAAAAAAAAAAGAAAGAAAAAAGAAAAAGAATTACTACTACTACAACTTACTCCCATGGAACATCGCCAACGAGCATCCAGTCGCCATCCTTATCTTCATAGGTTGGCACATACTCGGAGCTGTTCAGTACGTCCATTAACTTCCTCTCGTTCATGAAGTCAATCATTCCTTGGGCTCCATAATTTCCCTCTATATCCATTATAAATCATAAAAATATTATTAAACTATCTTTTCTAGCTATATAATATATATATATATATATATGGTGATAACACCAGCATTATAAAGTGGTAAATTTCTAGCTAGTATAGGTTGTAATTATTATAAATATGATATTTAAATTATTAATCAGTTTTTATTTATCTATTTATTGATATTTAAAAAAAAATTGAATTTTTAACTTGGAAGGAACCATGTGCATGTATAATTGCTTGCAAGAATTATCATGTGTTCTTGTCACCATGCATATATGATAATTAAAATCTAAATGCAAGACTGAACCTGGATCTGAACTTGTATCTTTCTTCGATCTAGTTTATAAATCACATCATGAGACTGGAAAATAATTTCTTAAAACAGAACCAGCAATATCTTCTTCTTGATGATCCCCTTAATTACTTATATATATATATATATAGATCCATTATATAATATTAATTTAGAGTACTACGTACTTACCCATGGTGAAGGAACTGAACATCTTGGCCAAGGCATCAGAAAGTTCTTGATAACTCTTGTACATTTTCAAGTCCACTTTACGAAGATATGGTGCGCCGTCTATGGAAACCTTCACCAAGGCGGCTGCAGCACTATTACTGTTGCTGCCTCCACCCTTCTGATGATCTCCCTCAACCTCACTTTTATTATTATTATTGTTCATGTTATTATTTTGAGCCATCATCATGTTCTTCCTGTACGATCGCACTGGTGGCCATCCCACAACTTGTGCCCTGAAATATTAATCCATCTATCCCCGTATTATATATTTATCTCCATTTTTAATTAACAAAACTATATATATAATTATCAAACCCTATTAGTGAATATATATGGATTTACTAGATCATCTTTTTCTTCCGGCAAAGATGGCTTTTCCTAAATTTAGAAAAAAAAAATGAAGAATCTTAGAATAATTAGCTTACTTGGCCGGTGGCTTAGCCGGATCCTTGGTGCAAGTAAGGAGGTTGTTTTCCTTTGAAGCATTGTCCAACACGCTCTGATCATCTTCCTTAGACTGAAGGTTAAGTTTCAGATCAACAGTCTCGGAAAAACCTCTTTTTCCGGTAGCTTTTATAAGAAGCTCAGGCTCGCTCCCACCACCGCCGGCACCAGGCAATCCCAGACACAGCTCAGTCTCCTTGAAGTTCAAATCACGCTCATGATGAGAGCCGGCCAGCATGTTCACCATTTTCCTGCTAACTTCCATGTGAACAAGAATGCTTCAGAAACTTTAAAGGGTTTTGCTAGTTTCTCTATCTATATCTGGTTTTGTTGGAGATAGTTCGACGTTTCCCTTAATTTGCTTGTGTGATCTGCTTCCTTCTATTATTGTGTTGCTTAGCTAAAGAGAGACCCCCCCCCCCCCCCTTCCCCTCAAGTAATATAACTGTCTGGAAGTTTGTGTGCGTGTGGCTGCATGTGTACGTCATGTCGAGCTTGTTCCTGTGGTATGTTGACACGAGGGGATACCTGGGACGTTGATCTTGGAAGGGTTAACCGAGTTTGATGATCTTATTGATTTTTCCCAAATTACGTCAAAATACGTACAACACCTAGCAGTGATCAACTCATGTAACGTGCATGGCTGTGGGTTATGTGAAAGAGAAATTCTTTTATCAAATGTGTTGTATGGATATGAGTAGATGAACTCAATTAGTTTAAAAAGAACAAAAAAAAAATAAAAAAAATAAAAAAGGTGTGATGTCTGGTGTGTGAATGATCATGAGTAACAAAAACTAAGTTGTAGCTTAATTAATTACCAAGAAAACAAGACAATTTCATGAAAGATTTAGATCATGATCATGTACATGTACATGGAGAGGAGTTTTACGAGTAAAATGCTAGTACTTATCAATATTTCAATTTTTATCATTCTCTTATCATCTCATTATGTAATATTAGATAAATAAAAATGATTTATTATATTTTATTATAAATTTATTATTTAATACCATATCATAAAATAATAAAAAGATGATGTGAATTGAGATGATGAATATATTTTTACTTTACAGGATGAACATCATAATTAAGTTGAGTTCACACGTGCGAAGGTAAATTGTTGAAACGGTACAAATGCCTAGTTTGTCAATGGTAAAACCTACAAAATTGAGATTGAAGAATTTACTTATCATCATTTTTATTACCATTCTCTCAACATTTCATGTTAATGTAACATTAAATAATAGGTTTCTATATAAGTAAAATATAATAAAATATTCATTTAATATCAAATTTTTCCATTGTGATTGATAACATTACTTAATCGAGATAAGAAGGCCGGTGATCGAAGAAGTCAACATATTTAACATTAAATAAATAGTATTATCAGATTAAAATTCTATATAGAAGTCTGCACATCCTACACATTAAAGATTTTTAAAAATAAAATAAAAAAGGATAAAAAAGAAAAATCATATTTTTAAATAGGCGTACAGGGTGTGCAAGCTTTTGTTTAGAATTTTTCATATTTATATTGTCTCAAATAATATCCAGGTTATAAATCTTCAAACATGCAGGCTGCAAGCTGGGTGTATGTGAGCAATGTCGTAGATCAAGAATCCCAAAATAATTAATATTATTGGGTCATTCTCCCATCAGTTTCATGTCCTTTTAAAAATTAAACTCCTCCTCCGATCGATGGATTTACTTCTTCAGAGATATATAGTACCACAAAAATTTAGCAAATCACAAAAATATATATAGATTTTCTGCAGCATGCCAACTGCATGTTCCTTTCTGCCGCTCGTTTCCTTTTCCATCATTATTGAGTACGTTGGGTGTTGGCATCAGAAGCTAACTAGCAATTGCATATATGACCAGGCACGATCGACCAACCCATGTTTCTGTTATTATAAACGTAAAAATATTGCACATAGTTTATGTTAATATATTCTTTCTAGGAACCTTCCAAATATATCAGCACATGGATGAATGATTTGTACCATGTTAGGGCTACTCCATTATTATATATCTCTAAATAATTAGCAACGAATATAAGCACATAACATCATGATTATAAATCAGAAACATTATTAATTAAACAAAGTACCAATTACTTTCTGGTACTTGAGGTCTCATATTTGATTCACCATGAAAATTCAACAATTGTTGTGTATGTATACTAGGAGCTAGCTCCTTTTTCATAGTACTTAAAACTCTTGGCATTGTTTATGACGCAGAAGCATGAGATAAAAAATTTACTCGACATTCGATTCGAGCGAATGTTTGAGTCTAGATAAAGAATTCGCTCGACATTAGCTCATTTTTTTACTTATTAGGATTTTGATCTAGTTTGAAGTTTAAGACTATTTTTACACGAGATATATGTGTATGTGTGTGTGTGAATAGATATTTTGTCCATGGTTAATCATTTTTTACAGCAAGAATAAAGCGACTGAGTCGATCATGACTTCGGCTTACTCCAGGCAAGTAATTGGTATGCATGTGTTTTGGCTAAGCACATCGATCTATAGTGTCACAAAACCTCCTGCAAGACACATGAATATGACATTAATCAACAGTTGTTGTCAAATATCATTCATTTTAAAGCTTTTAGGGCATGATTATGGTGGTGACTTAGAGACAGGTCACTACCTAAAGCGAAGGAAACATCCCTAAACCTCGCTGTGCCCTTGCCCTGTCCACGTCCTCCCCAACCCCATTCCGCTTTGTTTTCTTCCTATCGTACGGAGAGAAAGAGAGAAAGAGAGAGAGAGAGAGTCCTAAACCATTTGTACTTCTCCTTGTTTTGGTTTTGAAATCTCAAAAGTTTAGTACTTTTTAGAGAAATGATACTTCTAGTTATAGTTATGAATACTTAAATTTCATAAAATCATTTAAAAAAAAATTGAATAAATACGGAATAACTTTTGCAATGCAGTAGTGACTTAAGTTCTCGAAGGATTCGGATTTTTGAGGTGGTCCTAAAGTAAAGAGTAATGCATGACCACTTATAATTAAAAAGAGAGGGCCAAAATAAATACCAGGTTGATCCACATCCACCTGGTCCCTTGGTAATCTCACTCCCTTTCTTTCTTTCAAAGTTTTAGATAGAAGTAGATGGCAGAGAGTTAATTGCCATAAATGCGAGTAGTTGCAGTCTATGACACTCACTTTCAGGGTGCTTAATTATCTAGACTAGTAGTACTTACTCTCTCTTCTGTTTTTGTCTCTTCTTGATCTGATCTCTGCCATAGCAATATTGGTGCAGATCATCCAGATCATGAAGTATTGATCCCATTTGAACTTTCTGCAAATTAAGGAGATATATCGAAATTAACAATAACCCATAAAGTTAATTAATCAACAATAATTATCGATCAGAACTAATTGTGTAGTTTATTATCATGGGTCCTACATGAAAAAGAAGTGTGGGAGAATCCTCCCCGGCCCACAATGATTATATTCCAAATGCTGGTAGAACTTGGGACATTGGAATAACATGGTGGGGGCTGACCAGCCACTCTCAGCTTGGAATGTGTTAAAATTTAAAATATAGCTGACCATAGTTGCCTCTTTGTCCAATGTCAATATTTTTTTCTAACTTACCCGTATATATATATTTTAAGCCAGCTAACTTTGATTTTGTAAGTCATCATGATGAAGTTAATTCATATGCATATATATATATAATGAATTCAGTTATATATAATCACTTTTACATATATTTTCTTTTTACGTATTTTACTGATATAATTAATTAGTTAAAGCAATTATTTTATATTAAACAAATAACATAGTCAATTACATTAATAGACTGCTCAAAGAATATAAAAAATGACACGTAAATTTTTGATATAATAAGGAAAATGCTACTCTTCTCTTTAAAATGTATCCCAATTGCATCTCGTTTTGAGATTATTTTTTTCAATTTTTTTATATGATTTTAAAATATATTTATTTTAAAAGATTTTTTTAACATATTAAAATATTTTAAAAAAATATAAAATCACAATATTATTTTAAAACACCTACTTTAAATTCATGTAAAAAAAATGAAAAATAAAAATAATCTCAAAACAAAATATAATAAAAATACATTTGATAGAGATAAGTAGCACTTCCCATACACTGCAGATGAATTAGAACATGATCTGTTTACTGAAATCGAAGAGGATAGTAGCTAGATCTTTCAGCGGCCTAGTGGGGGGCAAAAGAATCATCATGCTTTTTAGAAAGAGATTAGATCGATCAAGTTATGATCCCAAAACAAATAAAATTACCTTCTTTTTTTTCTCTTATTTTCCTCCTACAATGATATCAAAGTTAGGTGGACAATAATCTTGGGGAAGGCTAGGGAGGGGACCATTTAATGATAAAGAAAATTATTAAGGATCAGGTGCAACAGAAAGTGAAATTTTGATTAAACATGGTTGAAGGAAAGAAACTGAAAAGGATGGGATCGAGAAATTAGAAGAGGTATATACATATGCGATTATCTGATTTCCCAAAAGATGTCGTTATTCCCACCAAAAGAAAAGTTGCAAACAGACTTTAGGGGAAATTGTTTCCCATATATATATATATATATATATATATCGTATATAGATATACCACTAGGCACTAGCTAACGTTTTGTCCTTGATTTGTTTTCAACAAGAGATCAAAAGAAAAGGCCATCTAAATAGTGACAACTGATGATCACAATTTTATAAGGTCCCTACTGCAAAACCACCTGACCCAAAATCTGGATTATTTGCCACCCAACTGAATTTTTTGTTTTTTTCTTTTTTTTTTTTGATTCTTTTTGTGAGCTGTGAAGGAAAAAAAAAATTAAAAATCTTCTTTTTTTTTTTCTTTTTAAATTTAATTTGGGAGAAAATATTGTTGTAGGCTTTGATAGGCCCATTTCTGTGTATTTGGTCCAATTCTGTAAGGAACTTTCCAAGCCCAATTCTCTACGGTTCTAACAGCACATTTTGATCCAAGTCGAATTCGCTGCATCATTTTGAAAACGAAGATCGGTTTCGGTCTGTCTCTGTCTGGATAGTGCGACCCTGTTCGATCTCATGCTTTGATTTGTTTTCTCGGATCAGAAAGTTCTTGTTTTCCCTGTTTTTTTACCCACATTCGTCCATCTTTAGAAAACCTAGAGCCGTTTATGCAAATATCAAACTTCAAAGAGTCAAAAGTAAACATATACATCAGACCTAACATTGAAATGACAATTATAGCATTTACTTGCACGCATTTCATTTGGAATTAGAGATAACAAGTGCTTTCGGCTAATTTTGTGGGAGAAATGGACTAGATTGAAAGATCCAGTGGAAAAATCTTTCATCTGGGAAAGACACATGGGTCCCACGATCATTGATGGTGTCCCACGTTTTTCAGGTTCGTGAAGGTCATCATGCCCATTGCCCACGAACGGTTCTCGCAGCAGAGACGTGGCTCTAGGGTTTTTACACCGACATGAGATGACTGATTCCCTTGTCCAGGAAGTGTCAAGAACACGCAGGTAAACATTATTATACATCATAGCAATGGGGTCCAAAAGTACCTGTCGTATGTGGGTGTCACCAACTCGCACGCACACCACACGCATCATCTGTTTGATATTATTCCTGCCTCCTGGAACGTCCCTTTCACGCGGTTTTCATAACACGCTTCCTCTGCTCCAGAGGCCTGATTATTAAGAGACTGATTTTTATTTTTATTTTTATTTTTTTCATTCTTTTACTTTTTTTCCATATGCTTTCACTGTTTGGTTTAATTTAAGGAAAGAGAGTCTATGACATAGTAAAAAATAGGTTTTATAAGACATAGTTTCTGTTTCTTGAAAGCTCTTGCAGATTTTTTGAAGCAAACGTATCTGATTGCCATCATTATCATACGGATTACAAAACACCAATATGATGTTGGGTAGTTGGGTTGATATATTTTTTTCTCAAAGTTCACTGTCAAATGAAAGCTAGATACAACTCCAAATCTTCTTGTATTTATAGCAGGAGTGACATTCTGGTATATGTATTTGTCCTAGCTTTGAATAGGCTGACAAATATGGTTTTCGAAATAACCCCACAAAGCTCACCCCAAATATCCGTTTGCTTCATCAACATGATTTCTATATCCACTCTATTATCTTGCTAGTTTTATTGGGATATTTCTATACCACAAGAGATGTAGGGGCAGGTGGATGGGTGTAACATGTGATTGGTCCAATATCATAGCATTTTGTTGCTGGTGGTGCTCATTTCTGCAGAAATAGTGGACACCCTTTTCTGCAGAAAAGTGGTCCTGGCCAGGTATGACACAGAAAATGGGGGAGCTAAGTAGAGGGATACCCACGGATGTAATAGCAGATTAGCTAAATATTTTCTTTAAAAAATACAACTTTACACAAATATAAAAAAAAAAGTTATTTTTGATAATAAAAAATTGACACTTTTAATCACGGTAAAAAGTAAAAAGTTATTTTTTATTTTGAAAAGTAAATAGTAAAATATCAAAATTCTTCAAATTTAAAAGTTTGATATTTTACTATTTACTTTTCAAAATAAAAATAATTTTTTATTTTTTATGACATTCAAAAGTGTCATTGTTTTATTAAAAATAATATTTTTTTTTATTTATAAAATTGTATTTTTTGAAAAAATATTTAATTAATTCAATGTTAATATTATAATGCTGACATCTAAAATAGGTACTGTTACAGCTCTCTCTTAAAAAAAAAAAAATTCTATGCACAAAAGTCAAACCAATAATCAACAAAAATAACTAATAAAAAAATAATGTTTTCTTATGTTTTTGTGTCCTAACTGTGTCCCTACCAATTTTTTGACCGCTTATAGCTAACTTGGTGGTATCTGTTAAAGTGTCTTAGATCCACTACTTCAAAGAAAATTCTTCATGTTCTAATGTCGGTAAAACTTTTTTTATTTAAATAAAGTTGTTTGCAATATTGTTTTTCCTATTTCTTTGAAGGATTAAGTGGTAAAAGTAGCAGTATGTGAACCAAAAGGTATCAGCACCGACTTGCTAGTGGAGCCAAATCAAGCACTCCAAACTTCAACATCCTGTACAGGGGGCGCCATGTCTGTGGTAGTAGGCACAAGAGCACACAACTAAAGTTGTCAAACAACATATATTAAAGGTATATTCTATTACCACTTCTTTACTTTGCATAATGTTTCTGGCATTGCCGCTGATATTACTAGATATCATTTGGTAATATCCGAAGTTCAAACTGTGGGCAAGGTTTTTATAGATTATAGGACAGACGTAGACTGTCCATGAATATATCCACAACCTTGTTCTGCCTGGTGCCTATGAGTATTTGCTTGTATTTTCGTAAATAATCTCATTTTATTTCATTATTATTATTTTTTTAAATTTTTATATAAAATAAAATAAATAATTTAATTTTTTTAAATCTTAAAATAAGACTAATATTAAAATATATATATTATAATAATTTTTTTATTTATTTTTTTATTTTTATCTCATCTTTATGAAAACAAACAAATCCTTAAAGTCTAAGACAATGCGAACAAACACGGAGATTTCTTTTAGTTTATCAATTTTCACCTTTAGTTTTCTTCTGGATTCATAACTGCTGTAAAGACATTTTATAAAAATAAATTATAAACTAATCTAGTTTAATGCATTAGATTTTGTTTGCAAGTTGGATTGTACGGAGTCTAATACATAAACATCTAACTTTCAAAATTTAAATTCATTTAACTCATTTTTTTTTTTTATAAATGAGATCTATGAATTTTTTTAATTTAATACTCTTTATACACAAGATCACTAACTTTTTTAAAATTTTCATAAATAAATCTAACACTTCTTAATATTTCAACCTATCTAAATTTATTTAGATGAACTCTATAAAATTATTTTAACTAATTTAATTCACTATTTTTTATATATAAAAAAAAATCTAACTTATTTTAACTCAATCTAGCATCCAAACCAAATTATACTAAATATTAACGGAAGAGAGATGATAGATTTATAATTATTTTATTTAATTTTTAATTTTGTTTAATGATTAAAAATGTGAATATTAATAAAATTATATTTTTTTTAATTTTTTTTAATAATTAAGAATATTAAAAAAATTAAATACACTAAAAATTATAAATAAATAATAAAAAATTATACCCCTATTACTGCTCTTAACAGAATCTGTGTCCACCAGCATACAATGCCAAATAATCCATGTCACAGGTAGTCGATCCAAAGCTTGCCGACTGGGCTGCATCGACAACAGTGAAGTGTCAAATCATATCCAGCCTGGAATTTCTTTTGGATTAAAATCTGCAAGATATGATTCTGCCAGTGCCTGTCGTTCGAGTAGTTTTTGGACCGAACAAGTGCCAAGCTGTTTTAGCTCAGACACCACAAGTACAATGTCATGTTCATTGGTTATATGCCCACAAATTCGAGCTAACTTTGGGGATATCGTCGATGTTACTATCACCACGTTGCAGAAGCAATAATGACCATTTTCAGCTCAGCCACTAATGGTTAGAACTTAGACCCAGCAATCGTAATGAACATTACGCTTTTTTTTTTCTTTTTTAATTGAGAGATGAAATTAAAATATTATTATTATTTTAAAATAAAAAATTAAAATTAAAATTTAAAAAATATGAATTAAAATTTAAAAAAGTGTATTAAAATATATATTTTATATAATAAATTAATAAATTATAATAATAAAATAAAAATAAATAAAAATAAATTTAATTCAATCTTCAATTCAAATACAATTGGATTCAATTATATAATTAATTAAATCTACTACACTTTTAAATTAAAGTTGGAAAGTGATTGAAAGGTGATCATACCTTAACTATATATGATATTGGAGTAACGAATTAGAATACTAGAAATAATTCAAATCTTCTTAGAAAGTTTCACAAACTGACCTGTCATGAATTAAAAGTTAAAACCAAAGAGACAAAAAATATGCTAAAAGACAAGTTTTCTTATAAATTGTAACTTGAGTTGGCAATTCATGTGATTTGTGGCATTTTTTTAGTATAGTTATTGATTTGGGAAGCATCAACATGTAAAACAAAAGCAGTAGGATTTCTGGGGTCTATGGCATTATTCAAAAGTATGAAAATTTATATATACAAGATGTACATTTATATAGTTAATTTATAAGAATTTAGTAGTAAAATTCATATGATATCTTCATTATTTTTCTTGGAAATAAGATCTTAATTAATCGCAACGCACACCACATGCAAACTTTAGGATGGGATCGTAACTTCAAAAGTATGACAAGTTAAGATGTGTTTGGTAATATATTGATGGTGATCAAAGAATACAAACATACAATTTTGGGACAAAATCGGTAGAGCTAATTAACTTGATCCACATTCTAAATACTGTTGGAGATATAGTTACCCAGGATAATTAAAAGATAGCAAAATTTAAATACAAAGATTTCACTAAAATATACTAAGGGTTTTCTATTAAGAAAAAAAGAGTATTATAAAGATGAGTTATACAAATAAGTTATCCGGATGTAATAAAGTCTGTCTCTCTCCCTCTGTCTCACAAAATAACAAATTCTATTTTAAAAATTTTTCATTGAACGCTCTATTTTCAACACACTAATATAGAACACACATATACATAAATAAATTAGAAGAAGTTCTATAGATAGACACATTGAGAGGTGATTATTTAACGTTCATAATTTGCCATTCAAAATATACAATACTTAACCGCACATACTTTTCCTCGTAAACCAATAAAAATAATGTTTGAATGGTTGACCATTCAATGACCTTCCTTCTATCATTTTGCGACACCAAGACTTATTAAGGAAATAAATCGACAGCTATAGCTTGTAAATTAGCAGCAACAAGAAGTCAAATAAAGTGACTATCTTTGAGCTTAAAAATACTTAGCTATTGGATAAGCAAAAAAATGGTGGCTGCCGACTTATCTTCTAAGGTTTTTTAGCAAAGTTACAATTTGTCTCCACCTCCATCGAATACAAGAGTAGCAGACTGGTCACTAAACAGTTAGAGAGTAATGGGATTCATTTTTAAGATAGTTTTAGAAACAAGTTTAAAAATAATTAAAAGTCTGCCAATTAATTGAATGCATCCATGGCAACTACGATTTTTAATTAATTACTAAGATGTTAATCATTACAGTTTATATATAATTATATATGTTCAAGCCGATCTCAAGTAATTAATTCACAATTGAACTCAAATTTGTACTACAATAAATAGGACTTTTTCTAGCAATTTTATATCTGATGCAAATTATTTCTCTGGGTATACTTTACACGATTATTAATTGGCCACTTAGTTTTCAAATACATTTGATGCCGGCACTTTTTGCATAGAGTATAGTGATTATTACGGCGAAAAAAATTGCTAAAATTTATTTGAAATATTGCAACAAAATAAATTGCCGTAAAATAGATTTAATGAGGTGGGAATCTTTTCCCTTATTCCCCCTTCGAATTTGCGCCCAATTTCGGAAAACCCTCCCTTTCGATTTTGTGCCCAAACCTCTGTAAAATTTTACTCCTAAAGAACCTTCTACCGCTGCGATCACATGACAACCCACCTTTTCACCGGCCTCTTGCTCTACCGCGAACTGCCACCGCCTCACCACCTCCACCTATTTATCTTCCCGCGCTAGCATGCATGAGCAAGAGTAAGGGTTTGGAGGTACACTTTCGATTTACTCCAAAATCCACAAATACCTATGTATTCCTCCACTGAAGTTTGTGCTCTTGGAGCTTGCTGCCTCTGATTTCCACCATTTGTCGAGTTTCTCTATTAGGAGCCCTAGATCGTGGAAGACACAGCTCGAAGGAAAACTTCTAGAAGACTGGAATCGAAGGGCTCGGTTCATGCTTAAAGTGCTTAAATACATTATTCTGTGATTTGCAGTAGAATTTATTGGTAAAACTCTAATCATTTTATATATATATATAAGGTTTTTATTTTTCGATGCCGAGATAAACTAGTTAATTTCTCGTATTTGACTATCAATTGAGACTGTGTTTAACACCTTATGATCATGTAATAGTTTATGTTAATTAATATTTTTTTAAATGATGATATTAATTTATCAAATTAAATTCTCATAATAAATTTTTTATATTATATACCTTTGAAAAGAATTAATAACGTGATCCAGTGATCTTATGAATTTGACACTGATCTCCCAAAGTAAAAACTAATTAATAATGATAATAATATACCATATAGATATTTGTTACACGATTTTGGGTCTAAGTTTCAAATAGTATGTCAGTGAATTATAATCGAGACGGACACTACAAGAAAAAGCATTTTATTGGACTACTTTTATTTACGGCAACTTAATTATTGTCAGAAATAAGCTGTATTACAGTTTCAAGCAAGGGTGTCAAATCGTGTTGATGGGTCATATTCGTGTCGTGTCAATACATATATATTATATTATTAGGTCAATTCTAACCTGACTCGTTAAATTTATCGTGTCAAAATCTCAAACTCCTAATACGACTCGTTAACATACGTGTTGTGTCGTGTCAACCCGTTATGATCCATTAGTGAATATTATAAAATAAATTAACACGATAAAAATATGATACGTTTCAACTTGTTTATGTAAATGTATTGAATATGGCCAAAATTAACATGTTTGACTTAATTAAACTTAACATAATTTTATACAAATGTTTAAATCACAATATTCATAAATATTATAATATTAACTACAAGTATGAATTACAATATGAACAAGAAAAATATCAAAATTAAGATTTTAACAATTTTACTTTTAAATGTAAAGATATTCTTGTAATTTGAATTTTCTTAACGTGTCATAGCGAGTTAAAATGAGTTGACCTGCTATCAACCCATTAAGCAATCGGGTCGTAACGGGTCAACCCGTTTTAACCCAAAACCCATTAAGACTAAACTCTAACTCGCTATTATTGTATCATATTCATGTTGGGTTAACGAGTCGTGTAACATATTGTCATCCCTAGTTTTAAGTCAATCTTTCTATCAATTTAAGAAAATAGCCGTAATAGTATACTTTTTGCGGCTAAGTCGCCACTTTTTTTTCACTCATGCGCCTTATTTTTCCACTCTTCCTTCCCAAATCTCCATCGATTTTCCCTTTGTCTCTCTCTCTCTCTCTCTTTTCCCTTTCTCTTTCTGGAAGAATCATCCCTGTTGCCCAGATGACTAACACAAGAGGGGGGGTGAATTGAGTTGTATTTAAAAAAATAACAATTATAAATCAAATATATAATATAAAATATAAAAAAAAATATGAAACAACAATAAATATAAATAGTAAGAGTAAGAGAGAAGAAAACTCAGTATGTTAACGAGGTTCGGCCCCACTGCCTACGTCCTCGCCTCAAGCTACCTCTTGAAGATTCTCAAATCCACTATTCAATCTCCTTTAGGTGGAGATAGAAACCTATTACATCTTTGAGCAGCACCGCTCCAAAGAATCCGTGTAGAACACCCTCTACACTTCCAATCACTTTACACTTGGTAATTTAACTATTCTCCGTGTAGAACACCGTCTACACTTCCAATCACCTCACACTTAGTAATTTAACTATTCCCCGTGTAGAATACCTTCTACACACACAAAGGTTATACACACCCTTTTACAAATACAAGAGTTGATAGTAGGTAAACTATCAAAGTACACTCCTCAATGAGTGAGATAGAAACAATACAGCGCAACCTATATCTCTCTCAATAAGAACAAGAATTAAGGCTCAAAACTTTAGAAAAGAGAGAATGAGAGTTTTGAAGAAATGATGCAAAACTTAGCAATAGATGTGTAAGCTCTTGTTGTGAATTTTGCAAAACTCAAGTGAGCTATTTATAGGCAAATGATTTTTCAATTTCAAATTTGAAAAGATTCCCATATCAAAAATATCATCATTTACTTTTCAAAAATTTCAAATCTAATATATTTTACTTTTTGCATGTGACAAAAAGAGCACACTTTACTTTTCAAAAATTTCAAACATAATCTTTTACTTTTTGTATATGACAAAAGGAGTACACTTTACTTTTCAAAATTTTCAAATAAAGACATCTACCTTTTGCATAAGTCAAGAAAAGCATCCACCACTTTTGAAAATATTCAAATAAAACATGCACATGTGAAATATGACAATCAATCATCTTAATTTTTCAAAGTTCAAATCTTTAATCATGTCATGCACATGTGAAAGATGACAATCAATCATCTTTCAAAATTTTCAAATTTAATTTTTAAAATATTCATGCATATGTGGAAAATGTATTTTAATGCTTTATGATAAAATATTAATTTTGAGCCTTAATCCTAATTTTGAATTTTTAAGAGATTTACAACATTACTCTATGATTTTAATGTGAACTTGTTCCCTTCTTGCTCATGCTTGCTTCCTTGATATGCTTGATTATATTGTGTGGACAACTTGAACTTGAAACTCCTTTATTCTTTGGATTCATTTGTTATCATCAAAATCCATTTGTAGATTTACATGAAACTTGAAATCTTGGGTTCAACAATCTCCCCCTTTTTGATGATGACAAATGCTTGATAGAACCTGAATCCTGTATTAATACTTAAGCTCCCCCTGAGAATGTGCGTTAGTTTTTCAAGCAAAAATATAAACATAATTCCAAGCATATATAACAAGTTTAGCGATTTAAACAATATTAATGTTCTAGTCTAAAATTTCTCCCCCTTTTGGCATCATTAAAAAGGAATCATAATTAGTTCAATAAGATATATTCCTACAATAACCAATAGATAAATAAAATGCTGCGTTAGTAGAGACTGTAGAGAATTCGGTGTGTAGCCACACGTGTTCGACAAAACCTGCAAAGATTGGAGGTCTAGTTTCGGTAATTCGGTGCGGAAGGAGATTTTGTAAATAGCTGAATAATTGAAACCATCCGTGCCCGACAAAACTTGCAAAGGTTGAAGCCGAATTTTATCATCTCGGTGCGGAAGAAGATTTAAATCCGCTTGATGTTATTGACGAATTAGATGTTCCAGAGATTTGAAGTTGAATAATTAAAATTATTCGTGTCCGACAAAGACAACAAAAGTTGCAGGCCTAGCTCTGGCAATGCGGTGCCGAGCCATGCATGTCCGACAAAACTTGCAAATGTTGGAAGTCTAACTCTGGCAATTCGGTGCAAAATCACGCGTATCTGACAAAACCTGTAAAGGTTGGAGGCCTAGCTCTAGCAGTCGGTGCGAAAGCAGATTTAAATCAATCGCTTGATGTTGTTGATAAACGGGTTTGAAGGCTCTGAGTTTCTATAAAAAAAAATCATTTTCACCTATCGGATACTAAAAAAAAATCGCTTCTTGACCTAAATTCTGTTTTTTTTCATAACGATAGAATGATGGAAAAAATTTCGTCTGATAATCTTCCGGATTTGAATCAGGAACTGTCTCAACCAATGATTTTATCTCATGAGGTTGTCAACACCATGATAGAAGCAGAATGCATTTTTCAAATAGAACTGATTCTGAGGTTGTTGCAGCATCAAGAACTCTCAATGCTCAATATGCTGCCTCTGTTACGACCATGTCTCGGAGATTACTAGCGAGAGCAAATGAAGTTGATCGACTTAACAATCAAATATCTGTTCTGCATCAAAAGCTTGCAAATAAAGGCAGAAAGAATAAGAGGTTAAAGCAAGAAAATAAAGATTTAACGGAATTAGCTCATGTTTTGAAACTTCAAATAGAGGAATCGGAACGAGTAAGAGTTCAAGCACAGAGTCAACATCAGCAGATAATGGCAGCGTTTCACGAGAGAAACAGGGACAATTATAATTAATCTCGCTAGCTTCGTTCGGTAACTTTTGACAATATGCATCCGGCATATCTTATAATCTTGACTAAGTAAGATTTGAAGAGATGACAGTTTGTCTTCTACTTATTTCCATCTTTATAAAAGCAATCTTTGGTTTTATCTAATCCGCATCAAATCTTCTTTTCATTGTTGTAGTTCATCTTCATTCTCACTTTACAAAATCTTAATGGCTCATCAATTCTCGTTCAGTGCTTCTCGTGATCAATCTATTTCTGCATCTGTCGTAAGTGCCATGAAGCAGCAAAACACTGATTTGGCTAATAAATCAGATCATGATGTCATTTACGAGCTTGTGGGTCTCGGGACTCGATACTCATCTTCCATTGTTGCTTTTTCCACTCGGTTGCAGTCCAAAACTCGCGAGATAGAGAAGCTTAATGAGAAGATCGATATTCTTCAACGACTTGTTCAAGAGTCTAACAAAAAAATAGTAGACTTAAAACAACAGAATAAGGATTTAAAGTCCTTACTCGCCTCTGCATTTCGATTGCCTAATCCTTTAGACAAGGATGGCATGATGATTTATGAGGAGCAAATGCATTTGAATGATGAGGCTAAACGTCTCAAGTTGCTGTAGGTCATTTGAGATAATAGAATAAAAGTATCTAGCAGATATTCATGGCATGCATAATTCCTATTTATCTTCTAATCATGCATAGTTTATCTTCTGGTAGGGGTTTTGTGAAAATTTCTGCCAATTGATCATGTGTACTAGTGAATTCTAATACAATATCGCTCTTCTGCACATGATCTCTGAGAAAATGATATCTAATTTCAATATGTTTGGTCTGAGAATGTCGTATTAGATTCTTCGAAAAATTTATAGCACTTATATTTATCACATTTGATTGGAATGTGATTGTACATAAGTTTAAAATCCTCAAGTTGTTGTTTCATGTAAAGAACTTGAGCACAACAACTACCCGCAGCAACATATTCTGCCTCAGAAGTAGATAGTGCAACAGAATTTTATTTTTTTTACTAAACCAGGAAACTAGTGCATGACCTAAGAAATGACATGTTCTACTAAAACTTTTTCGATCATCTTTGCAACCAGTATAATCGGTACCTGAATAACTAATAAGATCGAAAGAAGTGTGTTTAGGATACCATAACTCTAAGTCAATGGTACTGGCAAAATATCTAAAAATCCGCTTGACTGCAATCAAATGAGATTGTTTTGGAAATGATTGAAAACGTGCACATAAACATACACTGAACATAATATCTGGTCTACTGGCTGTCAAATATAATAAGCTACCAATCATACCTCGATATACCTTCGAATCAACTAGTTTACCGGATTCATCTTTATCAAGTTTAGTGGATGGGCTCATTGGTGTTCCAGTTTCCTTAGCACCTTCCATCCCAAACTTCTTCAGCAATTTCTTAATATATTTTGATTGATTGATGAATGTCCCACTTTTTGCTTGCTTAATTTGCAATCCGAGAAAGAATATAAGCTCTCCCATCATACTCATTTCAAATTCTTCCTGCATAGTCTTAGCAAAAACTTGGCACATATTTTCATTAGTAGCACCGAATATTATATCATCAACATAAATTTGAATCAAAATAATATCATCATTTTCGTATATAATGAAAAGAGTTGTATCAATTTTTCCTCTTAAAAAGCCTTTTTCAATAAAAAAAAACTACTGAATCTCTCATACCGCGCTCTAGGAGCTTGTTTGAGTCCAAATAGTACTTTTGTGAGTTTGAAAACATGATTTAGAGAAATATGATTTTCAAAACCTGGAGGTTGCTCAACATATACTTCTTCATTTATAAAACCGTTTAAGAAAGCACTTTTAACATCCATTTGAAAAAGTTTGAAATTTTTATAACAAGCATATGCAAGTAGCATTCGAATAGCTTCTAATCTTGCGACTGGTGCATATATCTCATCATAATTGATTCATTCTTCTTAATTGAAACCTTGGACCACTAGTCGAGCCTTATTTCTAGTAATGACTTCGGACTCATGTTTCTTGTTTCTAAAAACTCATTTTGTTCCAATAATAGTATGATTTTTGGGTTTAGAAATAAGTGTTCAAACATCATTTCTTTCAAATTGATTAAGCTCTTCTTACATAGCTAGAATCTAAGATTCATCAATAAGTACTTCATCAATATTTTTAGGTTCAATCTGAGATAGAAAAGCAGTATGATTGCAAATATTTTTAAGAGATGATCGAGTACTTACACCTCGTGAAGGTTCTCCTAGAATTTATTCCGCTGGATGATCTTTCACATGTTTCCACTATTTGGTTGCATCTTGTACTAAGTCTTGATGATCTTTCCTTCTATTTCCATGATCTTCTCTTTTGAATTGTCTCCAAATATCACACATCATTTTTCTTTAGAAGTGAAGTCAATGAATTTAGTTTTATCTTCTGTCATGTATCTTGAGCATCCGTTATCTAAAAATCATTTATTTTTACTTGTAGAATACTTCATGCATACCTACAAAAGCAATTAAAAACAATTCCTGGTACCCAAGTTCTTTGGATCCTTTATTTATTAGTATTAGAAGAAATAAGATTTTTAGGTACCCATATGACCCTAATAGTCATTGTATGTTTTCTTCTAATAGGACAAGCAAAATAATTATGACCATTTCTATTACAAAAATTGCAAATAGCATGTGACATATATGAAGAACTTGAATGATTATAATAGTATCCTTTTTTAACAAAATTATTTTTATGAAAAGAATTTTGAATATTGGATTTTGATGTAGAAGGATTATCAAAGAAATTTTTATAAGATTTGAATTTTTGTTTTGGCTTATATCCCAAGCCTGCCTTATCAAAAACACATCTTTGACTACCAAGAAGTTTTTCAAAATTTCTTTTTCCATTCGTAAAGTTTTCAATAATATTTTCTAAATCAGTTTTCTTTTTCTTCAACTCAAGATTTTCATCTTTCAAAACAATACTTTTTTTTCTTAAAATATCAATTTCGTTTGTTAAAGAAGAATTTTTTTTTTCAAAACAGTATACTTGATACCCAATTTTTCAAATTCCTCATATACCTCTTCTAAAACATTTTGCAATTCTTCATATGAAGGATCTTCAATATTATCAAGATTTGTTACCTCAATGTCATCTTTAGCCATAAGACAAAGATTTGCTGATTCTCCATTGCTTGCTTCACTATCTGAGCTATTTGAATCATCATCCCACGTAGCTTTCATTGCTTTTTTGCCTTTGTTTCGATCTTTCTTTAGCAGAGGACAATCTGGCTTGATATGACCAGGTTTATTGCATTTATAACAAATTAAAGTGTCATTTTTACCTGAATCTTTCTTGGAAAACTTATTGAAGAATTTCCTTAGAGGAGTTTTATTTTTCTTTAAGAACCTATGAATTCTTCTTACTATCATCGCAATTTCTTCATTTTTGTCGTCATTTTCCTCATTTTCATCACTTTCACTTTCATGTGGAACAGCTTTAAGTGCCAAGCTTTTCTTTGACTTTCCTTCTTCTTCTCCTCTTTTCAATGTGTACTCATGGGTGATAAGTGACCCGATGAGTTCATTCACTTCGAGCTTCTTGAGGTCTCTAGTTTCAAGAATCGCTGTCACTTTTGATTCCCAACATTTTGATAGAGAGTTGAGAATTTTTCTTACTATCTCCACTTTGGAATAAATTTTGCCAAGAGCTGTCAAACTGTTTATGATGTTAGTAAAACGAGTGTACATACTAGAAATAGATTCATCATCATTCATCTTAAACATTTCATATTCATGAGTAAGAATATAAATTTTTGATTCCTTGACTTGAGAAGTTCCTTCATAAGTAACTTCCAAGTTATCCCAAATTTCCTTTGCTGTAGCACAAGTCATTACTCTATTAAATTTATTACCATTGAGAGCATTATATAATAAATTCATAACAGTTAAATTCAAAGTATAAAGTCTATCGTCTTCACGATTAAACTCTTCTTCTTCCTTTTTAATCTTTACTCCATCAACCACTTTTGTTGGAATATAAGGTCCATTTACAATGCATTTCCAGATTTCTCGACCTTGAGCCTGAAGGAATATTCTCATTCTAACTTTCCAGAATGAGTAATTGTCTCCGCAAAAGAGTGGAGGCCGACTGCTAGATTGACCTTCACCAAATGAAACTGCAATGTTAGCCATAAGACCTTAACTCAAAAGATAGTTAATCTTATAATAGAGCTCTAGCTCTGATACCAATTGTTGCCCAGATGACTAACACAAGAGGGAGGGTGAATTGAGTTGTATTTTAAAAAATAACAATTATAAATCAAATATATAATATAAAATATAAAAAAAAATATGAAACAACAATAAATATAAATAGTAAGAGTAAGAGAGAAGCAAACTCAGTATGTTAACGAGGTTCGGCCCCACTGCCTACGTCCTCGCCTCAAGCTACCTCTTGAGGATTCCCAAATCCACTATTCAATCTCCTTTAGGTGGAGATAGAAACCTATTACACCTTTGAGCAGCACCGCTCCAAAGAATCCGTGTAGAACACCCTCTATACTTCCAATCACCTTACACTTGGTAATTTAACTATTCTCCATGTAGAACACCTTCTACACTTCCAATCACCTCACACTTAGTGATTTAACTATTCCCCGTGTAAAACACCTTCTACACACACAAAGGTTATACACACCCTTTTACAAATACAAGAGTTGATAGTAGGTAGACTATCAAAGTACACTCCTCAATGAGTGAGATAGAAATAATACAGCGCAACCTATATCTCTCTCAATAAGAACAAGAATTAAGGCTCAAAATTTTAGAAAAGAGAGAATGAGAGCTTTGAAGAAATGATACAAAACTTAGCAATAGATGTGTAAGCTCTTGTTGTGAATTTTGCAAAACTCAAGTGAGCTATTTATAGGCAAATGATTTTTCAATTTCAAATTTGAAAAGATTCTCATATCAAAAATATCATCATTTACTTTTCAAAAATTTCAAATCTAATATATTTTACTTTTTGCATGTGACAAAAGGAGCACACTTTACTTTTCAAAAATTTCAAACATAATCTTTTACTTTTTGCATATGACAAAAGGAGTACACTTTACTTTTCAAAATTTTCAAATAAAGACATCTACCTTTTGCATAAGTCAAGAAAAACATCCACCACTTTTGAAAATATTCAAATAAAACATGCACATGTGAAATATGACAATCAATCATCTTAATATTTTCAAAGTTCAAACCTTTAATCATGTCATGCACATGTGAAAGATGACAATCAATCATCTTTCAAAATTTTCAAATTTAATTTTCAAAATATTCATGCATATGTGGAAAATGTATTTTAATGCTTTATGATAAAATATTAATTTTGAGCCTTAATCCTAATTTTGAATTTTTAAGAGATTTACAACATTACTCTATGATTTTAATGTGAACTTGTTCCCTTCTTGCTCATGCTTGCTTCCTTGATATGCTTGATTATATTGTGTGGACAACTTGAACTTGAAACTCCTTTATTCTTTGGATTCATTTGTTATCATCAAAATCCATTTGTAAATTTACATGAAACTTGAAACCTTGGGTTCAACAATCCCGAATTTGACCATCACCCTGTTGGGAAATTTTGAGAAAGGAAAGAGAATCTGAAGATTTATCAAAGTTTTGAGGCGTATGATAATACTGTCTTTAAGATGATATTTGCCCCCACTTACAAAGAATTTTCTAATAAGTTTCTAGCAAATCGTCTCCAGGATACAACAAAGTCTTGAATTCTACAAATAGCAATTTTGTAGAATTCCTAGAGTTACTAATGAAAATGACAGAAACAGAGGGAGATTAAAAATAATCGTTTTATAAACATTTCTGTCACGACTATATTTATAAAGAGTAAAGAGGCATGTGTGAAAAATCACGTCTGGAAGAATTTTGTCGTTTCTCGCTCGAGCGTGGTGTCGAGCGAGGGTCGAGCGAAGTTACTGCCTGATCGCTCCCTCAAGCGTTACATCTATCGAGTATCAAGCGATATCTCGGTCTGATTCTCGCTCGAGCGACAAGTCGAGTGAGGTCGAGCGAACAACGGTAAAGTCACGTACCTCTTTGGTTGAGATGCATATGTCCTTCAGATGACGCATTATTCAATTTCGCGCTTGAGCGAAATGTCGAGCGAATATCTAGCGAGATCACTACCTGATTCTCGGTCGAGCGGTATATCGAGCGAAGTCTCGGCCTTGCCCTCGCTTGAGCGACATATCGAGCGACATCTCGGCTCAAGTTCAATTCTCAACCATTTCCACACATTCCATCCCTTCAACTTTATATATATATTACAACTTATTCCAACAATCTCCCACTAGGTTGTAATTTATATAATTAAAGTTCTGTTTCATTATTGATATTATCATTCATAAAAGAATGTATCTTTCGATTTAAACATTCCCTTAAAGTAATTGGTTCAAGGTTATGAAAAATAATTGGTGGTCTAGGCTTAAACCAAAACTCTTTCGTTCAAAACCGGAACCAAAACACAAAAGATAATATATCTTTTTTCAATAGAATTTCACAATTTTTAGCACTATTATGGTCTTGTGCTACAACCTGGTTTAATGAACATTTACAAGAGACAAATCCAGATTTCTTATTAAAGCGACACCACTTCTATATTCATATAGGCAAAGTTTCTCTTAAATCTCTGTTACCAAGATACTTCTAAATTTAAATTTCGTTAAGAGTGTAACTCATCCTCTTCAACGTAACAATCAAGCACTTTCTATCCTGAATGATCCTTTGTTATTGTAGTGCTTTACTAATCACAAATCAGTAACTTGTTTTCATCCATTAAACTCTTTTTAAGAAAATCTTAAGAATTAGGTTACCATTATTGGTGATTCTCTTAAAATGGGTTTAGTCCCATACCAATGGATGTGATCTTTACTAGTTCTCGTGATAAACTTTTAGTAAAAGGATTTGCCAAGTTACAACTTGACCTCACATAAACAATTGTTATGATCCCATCAACTACTAATTGTCTAACATAATCATGTCTCAGACTTATATGTCTAGACTTTCCATTATACACTTTATTGTATGCTCTAGACATAGTAGCTTCATTATCACAATGGAGAGAAATAGCTGGCATAGGTTGTAACCACAACTCTATTTCTAATAACATATTTATAAGCCATTCTTCTTCTTTCCCTACTGCTGCTAAAGTTATAAACTCTGATTCCATTGTGGAATGAAAGATACATGTCTGTTTCTTAGATGCCCAAGAAACAGCACCCCCACTAAGGGTATATATTCAACCTGTCGTAAATTTATTATCATTAATGCTAGTGATCCAACTAGCATCTGAATATCTTTCAAGAACTGCTGGAAACTTCGAATAAAAGAGTCCTAAACCAATTGTCCTTTTTAAGTATCTAAGGACTCTACCAATTGCTTTCCAGTGGATTACACCAGGACAACTAGTATATCTTGAAAGTTTGCACACAGCAAAAGCAATATCTGGTCTAGTACAATGCATAGCATACATCATACTACCAATTGCACTAGTATACTCCAGTTGTGCTACTGCTCTTCCATAATTATTATCCAACTTGACACTAGAGTCAAAAGGTGTATTAGTTTCTTTTATTCCTAAATGATTAAATTTAAGAAACACTTTCTCAATGTAGTGAGATTGACATAATGCATAACCATTGCTATGCTTCTTCACTTTAATACCTAAAATGGTATTTGCTTCATTAAGATATTTCATTTTGAACTTTGAAGTCAAATACTTCTTTGTTTCACAAATACCTTCCAAATTAGTACCAAAAATTAGCATGTCATCAACATAAAAACAAACAATAACACCATATTTTTCAGTGAATTTTGAATAAATTCATTTGTCAGCACTATTGTATTTGAAACCATCAGCCAATATAACGGAATCAAACTTTTCATGCCATTGTTTAGGTGCTTGTTTTAGTCCATACAATGACTTAACTAATTTACATACTTTCTTTTTATTTCCTGGTAGAACAAATATCTCAGGTTGTTCGATGTAAACTTCCTCGTCAAGTTCACTATTTAAAAAGACAGTTTTTACATCTATTTGATGCACAAGTAGATCATATATAGATGCAAGAGAAATAAGTACACGAACTAATGTAATTCTCGCCACTGGAGCATAGGTGTGAAAATAGTCTATACATTATTTTTTACTAAAACCTTTGGCAACCAATCTTACTTTAAAAGTATGAACGGTACCATCAACATTGTACTTCCTTCTTAATACCCATTTGCAGCCAATAGCCTTTAAGTTTGGAGGAAAGTCTACTAGTACCCAAGTATTATTAGATAATATCGAGTCCATCTCGTCATTTATTGCTTCCTTCCAAAAGGCTACATCTCTAGAAGTCAAAGCCTTTTTAAAACTTTTGGGATTATCCTCCATGTTTAGAACAATGGGTATTTTATTAAGAACTGTGTTTAAGTCTCCTTCCACAAAGAAAACTAAAGCAAGAGTTGATACGAAATCAAGACCAATTTTTTTTTTCTAATTTTCTGACTTTTCCTTTGTTCTTTTGGCAAATCCAAAGATTTTCTCTTAATTTTATCAAGAGATTTATTCATGTTAGAGTTAGAACTTTTAGTTTGATTGGGTTCTGATATTAATTCAGAATCACTGTTAAATTTATTTTCAATAAATTCAACATCTCTTTATTCTACTATAATATTTGAACTCAAGTTTAATAACATATATGCCTTGGAATTTTCATCATATCCAACAAATACACTTTTTAATACTCTTGGTCTGAATTTAGTGCTCTTTGGATCTATAACTCTGTAAAAGGCTAGACACCCCCACACTTTAAGATAACTTAAATTTGGTTTTCTTCCATTCCAGAGTTCATAAGGTGAGACTTGTAATTTCTTAGATGGTATTCTATTATGTATATGGCATGCTGTCAATAATGCCTCTCTCCACAAATTAAGAGGTAATTTGGTACTTAGAATTATAGTATTAACCATATCTACAATAGTCATATTCTTTCGTTCTGTCAAGCCATTTTGTTGTGGTGTGTAAGGTGAGACCATTTTATGTATAATCCCATACTCTTCACAGAATTTAGAAAATTCATGTGAGAAATATTCTTCACCTTTATCTGTTCTAAGAATTTTAATTTTCTTTTCCTTTTGATTTTCTACTTCTGATTTATACCGAATGAACATGTTATAGGCCTCATCCTTACTCTTCATTAAATACACAACAGTATATCTAGAGAAGTCATCTATAAATGTAATAATATATCTTCTTCCTCATCTAGTTAAAATACCATTTAACTCACAAATATCAGAATGAATAAGTTTTAATATTTGTGAAATTCTGTTAGCAGTAGGAAAAGGTTTCTTAATCATTTTTGTTTGAATACAAATTTCACATTTCGAGTCAACTACATTTTTGTAATCTATCAAGCCAAGCTTTGACATGTATTTCAAGTATTTATAATTCAAATGTACTAAACGACCATGCCACACAGAAAATGAATCAAGCATATAAGTAGAATTTGGAACTTCTTTATTAATAACAATACTGAGTTTGAACATCTCATCACAAGAATATCATTTGCCTATGAATACACCATTCTTATACAAAATTAATTTGTCAGACTTAAGGACAGCTGTAATGCCCTTTTTACATAGTAAATTGGCAGATAAAAGGTTCTTCTTAATTTCTGGAACATGATAAACATTAGTGAGTACAAGTTTCTTTCTAGAAGTAAGTTGCATCTCTATATTTATTTTTCCATGAACTTTGACTGCATTGTGATTCCCCACGAGAACTTATTCACTATCAGTAGTCTCAACATAATTCTTAAATTGTGCTTTATCATTGCACGCATGCACTGTCGCACCAGAATCAAACCACCAATCATAATTATTTCCAGTCAAAGCGAGATGCACCTCTCTTATCATGCCAATCTCCATATCTTCTACCATCGCAACAATTTCCTCAATTGCATTTGCAACATTTGAATTGCTCCCATCATCTTTCTTCTTGTTTTTCAAGAATCTGCACTCACGAATATAATAGCCTTTCTTTCCACAGTTGAAACATTGCCTATTTTTCTTCATTTTATCAGTAGAAGATTTCTTTTTGATGGTGTTTCCCTTCTTAGGCTTAAGAAAATTCTTTTTCTTTTCATCACCCTTTTACACATTGTTCACATTTACTTTAGAATCAAAATGGCTATCATCATGAATTCTACTCTCCTCTTTAATTCGTAGATGCTTTCCAATTTGTTCTAAAGTAAGTTCTTCTATCATATGTAGAAACTTCTTCCTATAATTATTCCAACTTGGTAGGAGTTTTGCAATAATTACTCCCACTTGAAATGATTCAGGAATGACAATGGACAAATCACGAAGTTTTTTGACCAAGACTTGCAACTCATGCATTTGGTCCAACACAGACAGATTATCCACCATTTTAAATTCAAAGTACTTTAAAATAATATATTTATCAGTACCCAATTTTTCTGTCTTATACTTTGTTTCAAGAGCATTCCATATTTCCAGAGGTGATTTTATAGCTGTGAATAAATTATATAATCGATCAGAGAGAGTGTTAAGAATGTGACATCTGCAGACCAACTCATTCTCCTTGCGTTTCTTCCTCAATGCCTTGACAGTTTCAGAATCTTTTGGAGTTGATGCAGGAATTGGCTCCAAACTTGGATCCAGGACATAGAAAATCTTCAGTGCAGTCAGAAGAAATTTCATCTTGTCTTGCCAACGAGTAAAGTTAGAGCCATTGAATCTGTCTAACTTCACAAAATCTTGATTCATTACTTTGAAAGTAGCGGATTCTGAACTTCCTTCCATTAAAATATCGTCTTAAAATTGTTGGAAAATTTTGAGAAAGGAAAGAGAATCTGAAAATCTATCAAATCTTTGAGGCGTATGATAATATTGTCTTTAAGACAATATTTGCCCCCACTCACAAAGAGTTTGCTAATAGGTTTCTAGTAAATCGTCTCCAGGATACAACAAAGTCTTGAATTCTACAAATAGCAATTTTGTAGAATTCTTAGAGTTACTATTGAAAATGACAGAAACAGAGGGAGATTAAGAATAATCATTTTTTAGACATGTCTATCACGACTATATTTATAAAGAGTAAAGAGGCATGTGTGAAAAATCACGTCTGGAGGAATTTTATCGTTTCTCGCTCGAGCGTGGTGTCGAGCGAGGGTTGAGTGAAGTTACTGCCTGACCGCTCGCTCAAGCGTTACATCTACCGAGTATCAAGCGATATCTCGGTCTGATTCTCGCTCGAGCGACAAGTCGAGCGAGGTCGAGCAAACAACAGTAAAGTCACGTACCTCTTTGGTTAAGATGCATCTGTCCTTCAGACGACGCATTTATTCAATTTTGTGTTCGAGCGAAATGTCGAACGAATATCTAGCGAGATCACTGCCTGATTCTCGCTTGAGCGGTATATCGAGCAAGTATCGAGCGAAATCTCGGCCTCGGCCTCAATCAAGTGACATATTGAGCGACATCTCGGCTCAAGTTCAATTTTCAACCATTTCCACACATTTCATTCCTTTAACTTTATATATAAATATATATATATATTACAACCTATTTCAACACACCCTCTCACCAAAGTCGTCCCCTTTCTCTATCATACTTGTAACGAGGTTAGTAGGACAACTAAATTGATGAACTGTTCTAGGTTGGTCCCTTTTCTTGCAGAGCTTAAAAAGTATCGTAATTGGTTGCACTACAACTTTTGGTTCCAATGTCTTTTTCTTTTTGCTAAATAACAGCATCAGTAAAACTAAATATTATCTTTACTGAAGTTAATATCTAGGTTTGAAGGCTTTTATGTCTGATTGGGCTATGTCTATTCTTCCTGTGATCCCTCATCAAAGCATTATTTTAAGCTCAGGCTATGCCTTTTCTTCTAAAATAACAGCATTATATTAGTTTATTATTTTGAACTTGGGCCATGCCTATTCTTCTGTTAGAATGAATAAAAGCTTTTACTTATCAAAAAATTTCATTGCCTGTGTTAGGATGTCAAGAGTTGTCTTTCTAGTTTAGTTAGGTGCTTGGACTAAACATGATCCTTTCAAAAATGGCTAAATCCAAAAGATTGTCTTCAAGCAGAGCATTCTGCCCCAGAAAACCATTTATTGATTAGAGCTTTTCAGCTTATCATTAATGTTGTGACTGAATCAATAACTTTATGTGTGAAAATGGAGACTTTCATTGGGTTCATAGAGGTGCATCTTTCTTAATGTTCATGAAAAACCATGATTTATGTGAAACTTTATAAGACCAAGGCTGATTGATTGACTTTCGGCGGTATATGTACAGGATTAGTCTTGATAATTTCCAGAATTTGTTTTAGATTCCTCTTGGTATTAGAAAGTAGTATTGTTACTTGGGTTTATGCCTATTCTTGGGAATAAAACCTCTTATTATTTATCAAAAATATAATATGTACTTTGGTTATATCTTTACACTTTTTAATGAAAATCTGATTTCTTATATTAATTTGTTCATGTGGTAATGACAGGCACTAGAAAAGAAGTATGAGGATGGGATAGGATTGGCACGTCCTGAAAGAATTGAAACCTACGAAAGGAAGAAGGTTATTGTTAGTTGGAAAATCATGAACATGTCGGATTCCTTAGACACATTAGGTTTCTGTGGTTACAATGAAAAACTGAGAATTTGGGTTTTTTTTGTTTCCCATTTTTTGTTTGTTATAATTAGCGAAACAAAATTGAACAAAATTTTTGCATGTGAAATGTATACACGAAGCTCTCTTTACACTTCTATTGGGCCTGTATTGACCAACGCAAATTTTAGATTAAAACTACACTTCTATGGAACGGTGTTGTTGGTGATGGTGGTGTTATTGTTGTTCTATTTTTTCTTCTCGTGATTGAAATCTGGTTTTTCAAACTCTTCTTCTTTGTTTTTTTTGTTTATCTTTCTGTTGATCCTTTGGTTTAGTTTTTTTTTATTATATGAGGTAAGCCTATTAACATCTTATAGTCGAATTGGTTTCAAGAAAAAATCTTCTGCTTCATCCTTTAAGCACTTGTTGCTAATTATGCCCATTACTATTATGGCTAATACTAAAATAAATAAAATAAAACAATTAAAATGCAAAAAAAAAAAAATGGGGCAAAAAAAAATCGCTAAAAAAAAAAGAAGCTCTAGGGTTGACTTTCTGTGATGAATTATTATACTATTTCCGGCGACTATTAGTCGCCCCAAATAAGAAAATAATTCTGTCCGTAACTACCATAGTTGGAATTTAACAATATTTTGAATACCATATTATGGGCGTACCAATCAGATCACTAAAATGAAATATTTCAATACTAATATTATTTTAGAATAATTTATACATAAATAAATTAAATATATATATACATTTATAAATTATATTTCAAAATAATATTTAATATTTAATATTTAAATACATTATATATATAAATATATAGGTACTTAGTTTAGTCTGAAATGAAGTTTAAAAATAGCAAAAAATGAAAAAAAATAGAGGTTGAAATCCAGTACGGCCGAAACATGAATACTGGCCGATATCGGCCGGTACGATCAAAAAATTGTCTGAAACAAAACACATTTTTTTTGTACTAGATGAAGGCCACTACGACATATTTTGGCCAATATGGCCGGTACTGATACGAAATTTAAAATTTTTGGTCGGAAATATCGTTTTATGGCTCTAGGTTAGTGGCGCTTTCTGGGCAGTGATTATTAACTAGAAATAATTATTTTTGGCAACTTATAGACTTTTCCCAACAATGGAAATATTCTTATTTTTTTTTTTAGCGGATTCATACCCCAATTATCATCTACTAGAAAATAAAAAATAAAAAATAAATAAATATGTTATGAATTGTAAATGAACGAACGAAACGGCAGTCGCCCCCTGTCCCACCACTAAAATTATGTGAATAACCCCACCACTATTATTTTAAAATCTGCATAGTGACTTGCATAGTAACTTGCATAGTAACTTCAACGCCTATAAATATGGGTTTCAGTTGTAATGAAATTCATAAGAAAATATAGAGAAGGAAGAAAGTTTCAGAGAGTTTCTTTTACATTTCTCTTGCAATAGTAGTAGTTTTCTTTTTAGTTTTATAACACGTTATCAGCACGAAGTTCTACCGATACTGAAGCTAATGGTCTTCTACTTCAAGTAAGTTTTTCAATATATTATTTGCAGTCCTTGAGATAAATATTAAAGGTAATATTTCTGAATATTACTTGATAAAATTTTATTTTTATTCTCATGATAATGTGAATATATTTATTAAATTCACAGATTTATTTTTGTAATATAATGTCAAATATTGAGATTTATTACTATTGACATTTTTTAAAAATATTATTTATCCAGAATCCTTGATGAGATCTATTTGGATATAATGATGAACTTGAAAGATACAATCATAGAAGAAAATCATGTGTCCCTGAAGGACCGTGCTGTGTATCTCATGATGAAAAATCATCTTACTGTGTGAAATAAATTAAGAGAGTGATATAAACACCAGAAGATGTAATCCTCTCAAAAGATCATTATGATTTATTGCACCTGAAGTTGCAAGATTTTAAAAGTGGTATTGAATATTATGCACTCTTTAAAATTAGCTCAATATTAAAATTATACAGTAAAAATATCACTGATAATGATATATAAAAGAAGATATTATTTTTCATACCTCGAATGTGCTCCTACAGTAGCAATATCGAAAGTGAAAGTTCAACAAATATTCTGAACTTTTGTTTTGTCTTCCAGTGATTGAGCTAAATAATGAGTTTTTATTACACCAGTTACGTCCTATTAATGATATCGAATTTACACAATTCCCAGAAGTGAACGGGAACTAAGGGCGTAGACGTGGTAGAAAAATTATAGAAGTGTTGGTCCCAAAAGCGACAACACTAAAGATGATAAAAATATATCGTATTACCAGAAGTGATCAAACTCAGAGAAGGGTAAAGGCCCTCAGAATAATTTTTCATAAAAAGATGAAAATGTTTGTCATAGATGTAATATGACCAAACAGTAGTCACGTACCTGTTGTACGGCCAAGCACTTGATTTATTTATGCTAAGTTTTTATATATAAGCTTATTAATATTTCATCATGTTTTGAAATAATGAAATATCGGTGCCTGAAGTACGACAAGAAATTACTTGGGATAATAAAGCCCTGTTTAAATTTGATCCTCTTACAAATAAATGTGAACCAGAAGTTCAGAGGATTATTTATCTGCAAAGTGTTGCAAATCAATTACATGATGTATTTACTGACACTAAAGGTGTTGTAAAATCATATATTACTGCTGTTACTGCTTAAGTAAAAATTGAAGTCCCTGAAGGATGAGTTGTTAAAACAGCAATAAATAAGTCTAAGATACACCTGAAGCGTTGAAGACCTATTGGTGTACAAGAAAAATAAAAATCGGTGCTCATGAAGAGACCGTATTTTCTGTATAAAATATAATTCTCCTGAAGAGTGTAACTCCTGAAGAGTATAACTCCTGAAGAGAAAACTCCTGAAGAGTATAAACCTCCTGAAGAGGAACCTCCTGTAGAGGTGTTTCATGAAATGTTTTTCCCTGGAAAGGAACAATGAGATCTCAATACATTTCATGAGTACTGGAAAATTTATGGATAGAAATAAAACTGTTGTCGACAACATATATGATAACACTTGATATTACCAGAAGTAATGAAAAAAAAGTGAGCCAAAAATCGTCGAAGAATGTCGACGTAGAAATGATTGGCCAAAATGGAAAGCAGTTATTAAAACTGAATTAAATTCGCTAGTGAAGCGAGATGCATTTGGACCTGTTGTCCAAACACCAAAGGGTGTAATATTTGTTAGATATAAGTGAGTATTTATACGAAAGCGTAATACGAAATGAAATTGTGCGGTATAATTTGTCGCACAAGGTTTCCTGTAGAAACCCGAGAGCAATTATGAGGAAACATATTTCCTTGGTATGAATGCAATCACATTCATATTTTTAATTGATTTGGTTATTACAAAAGGATTAGATATGCAGTCAATGAATGTGGTCACTGCATATTTATAAGCATCATTAGATTATTACGATACTTGAAGCATCTAATCCAAGTACATTTAGGAGTATGTACTTTATAAAGTTTCAAAGATCTTTATATGGGTTAAAGCAATCCGGACACATGTTCTATAATTGAATCAACGAGTATCTATTGAAAGACGGATTTAAGAATAATCCTATATGTTCATGTGTTTTATCAGAATCCGGATTCGTCATTATTGCAGTTTACGTTGATGATTTACCTTGTTAGAACTCTTGAAAAGATTACAAGGATTGCTATAAATTCAAGGAATGCATTTGAAAAGGAAATATCTTATTATTCAATTCATAGATGAGTTACAAGAATTTGAGACTTCTAGCCTCATCTCTCAAATGCATTTGCTCTTCATAAAGCAACATACCATCCTTATCTAAAGGATTAGGCAGTCGAAATGAAGAGGCAAGTAAGGATTTTAAATCCTTATTATCCTGCTTTAAGTCTGCAATTTTTTTGTCAGACTCTTGAACGAGTCGTTGAAGTTACAGAAACCTTCTCGTTAAGCTCCTCAATCTCACGATTTTTGGATTGTAATCAGTTGGAAAATCCAACAATAGAGGAGGAGTATCGGGTGCCGAGAGTCACCAGCTCATAAACAGCTTCACGATCTGACTTATTAGCCAGATCATTTGCTTGCTGCAACATTCCACCTGCAGAAGATGCAAGATCAACTTGTAATTGAGGTGAAGGATACCTCATATGTTGATTGTGAGAAATAGTAAAAGGAAATTGATGAGCCATTGGAAATTTATAGAATAAGAATACAAATACAGATGAATTATAGATATGAGAAGAAGATTTGATGCGTACTAAATGAAGCTAAAGACGGTTCTTATAGAAATGGAAATAAGAATAAGACAAACCATCATCTCTTCAAATCTCACTTTACAAGATATGCTGGATGCATAATTTCAAAAGCCAGCGAGATTAATTACAGCTATCCCTATTTTCTTGTAAACGCTGAACCTCTGCTGTTAGCTGCTGTTCTTGACTTTGTATCTGAGCTCTTTCTCGTTCCAGCTCTTCTACTCGTGTTTTCAGGTCACGAGAATACCAGTCTACAAGTTTCTTCAGCTTCTTGTTATCTTGTTTTAAATCTTTATTTTTTCTATCTTTAGTTGCAAGCGTTTGATGCAACTCAGATATTTAATTTTTTAAGATGATCAATCTCACTCGTTCTCGCCAATAGCCTCTGTGACATGGTTGTAAGAGAAGCAGCATATTGAGCACTGAGGGTTCTTGATGCTGTAACAATTTCAGGATCAGATTTACTAGATAGATATATCTCTGCTCCTATCATGGTATTTACAGCCTCAGGAGAAAATATAAGTGGTTGAGGTATAAAAGGTTCGTGGTTTAAATCTGGGACATTAGAATTTCTATCAGACATAATATCGTTCTGGATGAACAAAAACTGAATCTATGATGAATGCGAAATCTTTTTGCTAGAGTAAACCAATGGTAAAATTGATTATATTTAAACAACAACCCGAAGCCTTCAAATCTCTTCAAGATCTCGTTTGTCCACAATATCAAGCGGATTTGATTTTCCGCCGAACCGATAATATTAAACCTCAAAGCTTTTACAGCTTTTATCATACATAGATGGTTTCCAATGTTATTTCCGCCGTATATAAACAAGTTCTTCCTAATAACGCCGAATGAGGGAGAGAAAATTTTAGATGAAAATATTATCATACTCTCTCTAATGCATTATTTAGTTGGAGATCGTGTTTGAATTCTTAACTTGTTATATATACTGAAATCATATTTGCTTATTACTTGAAACACTAACGCATATTATCAGGGAGAGTTTAAGTATTACTGCAGGTATCATATTTCTATTAAGTTTGTCAACCAGATATTATTTTTCATCTTCAAATCACTCAGAAATTATTGCAATTCATGAAACAAGTCGAGAGTATATTTGGCTGAGATCAATGATTCAACAATTTTATACGAAGATAATGCTACTTGTATCACTCAAATCAAAGGAGGATATATCAAATATACGATCAAGTGATAACCTGACAGATTTATTCACGAAGACATCACCAACTGCGACATTCAAGAAAATTGTGCAGAATATTAAAATGTGAAGACTCAAAAACTATTGTCATGCACTTTCTAGGGGGAGAAAGTCCTGAAGACTTGTACTGATTGTACTCTTTTTCCTTCGCTATGGTTTTATCCCATTGAGTTTTCCTTTGCAAGGTTTTAATGAGGCAATCTTAAAGCACTTGTGGATACATAAAGAGACTGTACTCTTTTTCCTTCGCCATTGGTTTTTCTTCCCACTGGGTTTTTCCTTGGCAAGGTTTTAACGAGACAGATTCTTTATGGGTGGTCATTCAAGGGGGAGTGTTATGAATTGTAAATGAACGAACGAAACGGCAGCCGCCCCTATCCTGCCACTAAAATTATGTGAATGATCTCACCACTATTATTTTAAAATCTGCATAGTGACTTGCATAATAACTTGCATAGTAACTTCAACGCCTATAAATATGAACTTCAGTTGTAATGAAATTCATAAGAAAATATAGATAAGGAAGAAAATTTCAAAAAGTTTCTTTTACATTTCTCTTATAATAATAGTAATTTTCTTTTTAATTTTATAACCAAATATAAATAGTTTCATTTCAGGGCTGACCATACCATCCCACATGTCATGTACCTCACCCTCCATAAACCAAATTCAAAACACTGCAAAAGTTTGTGTCCCACATGGCCATGCTATGTACATACCAAACATACATGAGGACCCTTTTCACATGGGACTGATCCTTTCCTTCAAACCAACGCTCCTGATTTCGCTCCCACAACCTCTCAAAACGCATCTTGACCGTCCCCCTGAATCCCTTAGACTTCCATGTGGGCGGCTGAGCTTGTACCACCCTTGTCCCCCTTTCGCAGCGACAAGATGCCTCAAAGGTGCTGCTATTGCTACCGACAACATAGCTTGCCTTTGTCCATAATTCATGCATCTCTGAGAATCACAAGGCCATTTCACATCTCTTTAATGCCTTTGTTTATCATATTCTATAAAAATACAACCTTGCATTCCTACCTCCATTACCCTATCATATACCTTTCCTCGAACTTCTTTTTTGTTCCGAGAACTTGAGAGCAGCCTCCAAAGATTACAAACACCAACAGATCAAGAAGAAGTCCATCAAGAAGAAAGATCAAGATCTTGTCAAAACTTTGTTGTTATCTTTAATTTGGATCATAGATTAAAGGGGAAATGGAAAGCAAGGTGGCATATGAGAATGATCTTAACCTCAAGGCAACCGAGCTTAGATTAGGGTTGCCGGGAACAGGTTACAGTGAAGAACAAGCACTTTTTAGTGCCAGAAACAGTAAGCGGTCATTACCTGAAGCGAACGAGGAGTCATGTGGATCAAAGGCTAGTTCTGATGCTTCACACGCAGGGAATCAAACTGCCCCTCCTACCAAGTAAGTACAAATTATAACTTGTTTTTGTCACAGCTAAGTTTGAATCTCGATCGAATTCCTTCCCCCCCCCCCCCCAAAAAAAAAAACCCAACTCATGATATTTGTTACATGACAGGGCGCAGATAGTGGGGTGGCCGCCAATCCGATCATACAGAAAAAACAACCTGCAGCCGAAGAAAACTGAGCCTGAGGCTGCTGGAACTTACGTTAAAGTAAGCATGGATGGAGCCCCTTACCTCAGAAAAATTGACCCAAGGATCTACAAGGGATACCCAGAACTCCTTCAGGCTTTGGAGAACATGTTTAAATTCACCATCGGTAAGACTAGTTACGCACATCGATTAATGTTGCTTTTGTTATTATTCATGTTCTGATATTTGTTTGGCGTGTGTTTGATGATGTTTCTGACGGTGAAATTTACCTTGGCCTTACTTTTTTCAGGTGAGTACTCGGAGAGGGAAGGGTACAAGGGATCGGAATATGTTCCAACTTATGAAGACAAAGATGGTGACTGGATGCTGGTTGGAGATGTACCGTGGGAGTAAGCTCTCTCTCTCTCTCTCTCTCTCTCTCCCGCCCTGATCTCTGTGTTCTTTATTTCATAGTACTTACAGAAATTACCTGCTCTTTGTTGCAGTATGTTCATGTCATCCTGCAAAAGGCTGAGAATCATGAAAGGGTCAGAGTCTAGAGGCTTAGGATGTACTGGTATATGAAATACCCACAAGTTAAAGAAACCCCAAAGGAGGTGGAGAAGAATTTGATGTCTTTGTCATCCAGAGCATATTATCTCTTAGCTTGGGTTCTCGGAGAAGAATTTGGATTGGAAGTTTGGTCTCGTTGCTCAGAGTCTCTAGTATTATTCGACCGGGAATCGTAGGTAGAGAGACAAACATGGTGCACTTACCGTTTATTTCCTGGCATTTGGCAGCAACTTTAGACTCTGGAGGTCTGAGGATGTTCGATCGATGCTATTGATCAATGGCTTCGATTTACTGATTCTATCAAGCCTGCAAAAGTGCATGTATGGAAGAAGTTATTGCTTCGAAGGCAGGCATGAGTTGTATAAACCAAATTATGACCTTTTTTCTTTATTTTTTTTTTTAAGTTTGGCTTTGTATAATATTGAATCATTGATATAACTTATATCAAAGCTATATACCCCACACATATATATCCATACAGGCCGGATGGAACCTGAATTTTATGTCTATCGTTTCCATTTTGTCTCTCTTTCCATAGCAGATCAGCTTCTAATAGATCATCATGACCAACGAATCTGGATATAGATGAATGGCTAAGTTTTTATTAAATAACAGAGATTTTGATTTTCAAAACAAGAAAAAATAAAAATGCACTTTGCATTATCATTATCAAACTCACTTTAAAACCACATTTGTGAAGGATGATATTTCTCTCTTTTTTCTCTCAACCAAGCGAGTCTCTGAAACTTCTCGTTGCCATAGGTAGAGGTGGGTCGGAGTCTCTGAAACTTCTCGTTGTCATAGGTAGAGGTGGGTCGGAATTTTGGTTCCGACCACCTCCTCCCTCCTTTTTTTTTCCATCCATTTATTGTCCTTCCTAGTGTTTTTTCAGCTTTTCTTAGTTTATCTCCATTTTGTAGTGCCGATCACCAATTTACTAACAACCGGCCATCTCCAGCCATCACACGCAAGCCCATCAACTTCCCCCGTTGCCGATCTTGTTTGCGATGGGGGGTTGCATTTCAAGCCATCGCGTTGGCCGCACGCGCAGCTTTTGCCGTGCATGTCAATCACGCACAGCCGTGGCTTGGGACAATTCTTGACGCCAAGTGCCGTTGCGTCAGCTTCAGAGGGCTTGGATCTTTCAAAAGGGGCCGTCCTAATTCTCTGTTCCAGGTGGTGCGTGGATCTCATGCATTACCACCACCACACGCGCCTTCGGAGAACTACCAGGTGGTGCGTGGATCCCATGCGTTACCACTACCACACGCGCCTTCGGAGAACTACGAGGTGGTGCGTGGATCCCATGCGTTACCACTACCACACACGCCTTCAGAGAACTACCGTCGACAACTCGGTTTCAATTGTTACGCTCATATATTTCCGCTTTCAATAATCCGTGATTTTGAAAGAGAGATTATGAACCTCTCCTGCAATTTACTCCAAACAATATGCGACAGTGCTCCTACCACCCGCACTACTTTGAGCATAGGAACCACTGTCTCCAACGATGGTTTCTTTGTTCGATTTTTAATAAACACTTTTATTCCATATTTTTATAAGATGACGTCATGTTATAGGAAATAGGTAGGGACAAAGCAGTTGGTCTCAAATAAACCTTATTTTTTTTTATTTTCTCTACTTTCTTGGTACTCTTGTTTTATAGTTTTGGAGTCATTGTTGGGAACTTCACCCCCTCCTCATGTATCACTTTTCTTAATTCAATGAATATGTTTACTTAAAAAATAAAAAAATAAAAAAAAATATCAAACTCACTTTGCTATAAAAAAAAAAAAAAGCTCACTTTGAACCTTAGATTTCAAAATCCACACATTATACTATATCTCAAGTCAAACCATACAAAAAGTATCATTATTGTCTAAATTATATTTCTCTGTCGCTTTTCTTTTTAATCTGTAAATGAATTTCACAAAATATAAATTGAATTGATATTATTTGATGTAAAACGACACCTCTATTTTATATTAAAAACTAAAAAAATATTAATTATCACATAACGTATTACATATATGATCAAGCTACATCTAATATTGCATAGTCTACCATTCCATATACTTGTAAAAAAAATGATATTTGCAGTAGTGAATATATAATATTTTAAAAAAAGTAATTAAATATTGGATTCACATAAAAAGAACTCATTTTTTAATAATGGATCTCATATTTATTTTCAAAGTAATTATACATTGTTTATATACTTTATGATTATATGAAATATTATTCTATTTGTAAAGGATAAACATTCATTGTTTTTGGTGAAAGACAAATAATATGTAAAGTATGCACAGTAATGGTTTGATCGTCCTATATATTCTTTTTAGGAGTTTTTGAAGTTATAGGCGCTACCTAATCAACGATCATCTGTCTCACCTTACATGTTATTCACTTAATGGTGGGTGGCATCAAACCCTAATTGAATAGTACTTTTCTTTGGAAAATCGTATCGAGCAGTGAGAAAATTTTTGGGGCATTGTAAACTTTATTTTTAACTTATATTCTATTAATGAAGGATGATAACTTTGTACGCCCTTTTTATAGTCTAAAAATATATATGGACTTTAGTGTTTTCCCCTTATAAGTAAAAAAGATTGCCGGTTACATTTTTCCATGTAATTGAAAATGCTAAAGGTTCAATATTGGATTTGAATCATGAAATTAATTTAAGTTAGGTGAGGGTGGGGATTACGAGACCGACATCTTGTCTGTGCTAATTAACTATTCGATTATGCACTAGTCTTTATAGAAAAAAGCAGGTAGGTTTGCAAGTTCTATCTGTATGTTATATCTTTTAAATTAAATTAAACATCAAGATCACTATCTGCGTCTCTTTTGCTCTTGTCTTGATCTATAGCTAGCTGGTGAATGGTGATGGAGAAACAAAGTCTGGTACAAATCCCAGGTTCAACTCCTTAATGATTCTTAATTAATTAGCTATATATTCAGATGTCGGATGAGAATCATGCCGGCCTGTAAATTAAACATATATTATAAAAAATACTAGTAGTCATATATGCTTCTGACCATATTAATTAATTTGACCAAGATACATGCATGCACTAGCTGCCTGCCACTTGGCATCAACTGCGCCATCTGTATTAGCAACTCGGGCAATGCGCACTTGGATCTGTTCCTTAATTTGTGTTAGAATTGGATGATGATCCGTTGGATGAGGAATATATAGTATCTTGTTATAAGATAAGATCATGGCATTGCCTTACGGCCAGGGGCGGACCTACCCCTGGTCTTGGGGGGGCTACCGCCCCCCCAAAGTTTTTAAAAATTATATATAGTGTATGAATATATATAATTTTTTGTATATAATTAAAATTTCTATATTAATTTATCAAAAAATAAAAAATTTGCCCCTCCAATTCTTAGACCTCTAAAAATTTTACTAAAATTATTTTTTCAAATTTTAATACTTACTTAAACTCTCTCATACTTTAGCTTGATGTGCTGATACAATTAAATTTTTAAGATATATTTAGATTATCTAAACTATGTAGATGACTAGAAATATGAATTTTTTTACATATCATTTGCTAATTTATATTGAGAAAAAATTGTCAATAATTTCACTTTAGAAATGATAATAGATGAATTTTATTTTTTGAAAGATTATTGTCGAACTTAATTTGTAGGAGAAATCTTAAAGTTTTTTTTTTTTTTGTAATGGGCTCTAACAAATTGCAAAAATTAAAAAAAAAAGATTTATAAGCATGTATTTTTATATATAATTTTATAACATATAATTATTATTTTTATATATAATCACGCATAACTAAAAAATTTATATTCACATATACTACATATTTTGTCAACCGCCCCCCCAAATGTCAAATCCTAGTTCCGCCCCTGCTTACGGCCTCATGCACCTTTGAGCTTTAACATGATGGGATAAGCATGCAGTTGCAGCGCCCTCTAAGCCTATTTCCTTTCAGGGCAATGCTAGAAATCCTGCGGGGGATTCTGTTGTCCAGTCTCGTTAGTGTATTTTTTTTGTTTTTGTTTTTTTACATTATTTTTTTAACACTTTTAAATATATATTTTAAAAAATCACAATATTCTTAAACAGCACTTTCTTAATCACTTAATAAAATAAAAATAAATTGAAAGGAAAAAATATCAGGATCCTGCAGCGGAATTCCTATCTTTTTCCTTTCAATTAGGGCAATGTTAGGGATCCCACTGAGGGATCCTGTTGCGTAGTCCCGTTAGTATTTTTTTTACATCATTTTTTAGTGCTAATTTTAAATATTTTTAAAAAATGGTAAAATTCACAATATTAGTAAACAACACCTAAAATAAATAAAAAGAAAAAAAAATTGAGCGAAAAAAAGAACGAAATCCCCTAGTGATATCCCTATTTTTTCTTTTCAATTAGGGAAATGCTAGGGATCTCACTAGGGGATCCTGTTGCCCAGTTCCATTAGTGTATTTTTTGTTTTTTCACATTATTTTTTAACACTTTTAGATATTTTTAAAAAATAAAAAAAAAATCAAAATATTATTAAACAACACTTTCTTTATCACTTAATAAAAAAAAGTTAAAAAAAATAAGAGTAGGATACCTATATTTTTCCTCGCAATAAGGGAATATTAGGGACCTCGCTGGAGGATCCTGTTACCTAGTTTCGATAGTATTTTTTTTAGTGTGTTTTTTTTATATAATTCTTTTAACATTTCTAAATATTTTTTAAAAATGAAAAAAATTCACAATATTATTAAACAATACTTTCTTAATCACTTAATAAAAAAATTAAAAAATAAAGAAAATTGAGCAGGAAAAAGATAGTGATCCCGCTGGGGGATCCCATTGCGCGCCCTGTCCCGTTAGTGTATTTTTATTTTTATTTTTATTTTTACTTTTTTTATATTATTTTTTCAACACTTCTAAATATTTAAAAAAAATTTACAATATTATTAAGAGAAATACTGGGGGGCAGACGGGCTGCCCCCCTCAACCAAAACAGCCCCGCCGCCCCCGGCGGCGATGGGCGACACCGCCCCCACCATCGGGACCGGCGGACTCAGACGACCTCACCCCTACAACGGCGAGCTCCGGCGAGCTCCGGTGTGCCCCCGACAGCCTTCAACCCGTTTCGGACCCGGCGGCTCCGTTTGCTCTATGGCCGTGTTGCCCAGATGACTAACACAAGAGGGGGGTGAATTGAGTTGTATTTAAAAAAATAACAATTATAAATCAAATATATAATATAAAATATAAACAAAATATGAAACAACAATAAATATAAATAGTAAGAGTAAGAGAAAAACAAACTCAGTATGTTAACGAGGTTCGGCTCCACTGCCTACGTCCTCCCCTCAAGCTACCTCTTGAGAATCCCCAAATCCACTATTCAATCTCCTTTAGGTGTAGATAGAAACCTATTACACTTTTGAGCAGCACCGCTCCAAAGAATCCGTGTAGAAAACCCTCTACACTTCCAATCACCTTACACTTGGTGATTTAACTATTTCCCGTGTAGAACACCTTCTACACTTCCAATCACCTCACACTTGGTGATTTAACTATTCCCCGTGTAGAACACCTTCTACACACACAAGGGTTATACACGCCCTTTTACAAATACAAGAGTTGATAGTAGGTAGACTATCAAAGTACACTCCTCAATGAGTGAGATAGAAACAATACAGCGCAACCTATATCTCTCTCAACAAGAACAAGAATTAAGGCTCAAAATTTTAGAAAAGAGAGAATGAGAGCTTTGAAGAAATGATGCAAAACTTAGCAATAGATGTGTAAGCTCTTGTTGTAAATTTTGCAAAACTCAAGTGAGCTATTTATAGGCAAATGATTTTTCAATTTCAAATTTGAAAAGATTCCCATGTCAAAAACATCATCATTTACTTTTCAAAACTTTCAAATCTAATATTTTTACTTTTTGCATGTGACAAAAGGAGCACACTTTACTTTTCAAAAATTTCAAACATAATCTTTTACTTTTTGCATATGACAAAAGGAGCACACTTTACTTTTCAAAATTTTCAAATAAAGACATCTACCTTTTGCATAAGTCAAGAAAATCATCCACCACTTTTGAAAATATTCAAATAAAACATGCACATGTGAAAGATGACAATCAATCATCTTAATATTTTCAAAGTTCAAACTTTTAATCATGTCATGCACATGTGAAAGATGACAATCAATCATCTTTCAAAATTTTCAAATTTAATTTTCAAAATATTCATGCATATGTGGAAAATGTATTTTAATACTTTATGATAAAATATTAATTTTGAGCCTTAATCCTAATTTTGAATTTTTAAAGAGATTTACAAAATTACTCTATGATTTTAATATGAACTTGTTCCCTTCTTGCTCATGCTTGCTTCCTTGATGTGCTTGATTATATTGTATGGACAACTTGAGCTTGAGACTCCTTTATTCTTTGGATTCATTTGTTATCATCAAAATCCATTTGTAGATTTACATGAAACTTGAAACCTTGAGTTCAACAATCTCCCCATTTTTGATGATGTCAAATACTTGATAGAACCTGAAGCCTGTATTAATACTTAAGCTCCCCCTGAGAATGTGCGTTAGTTTTTCAAGCAAAAATATAAATATAATTCCAAGCATATATAACAAGTTTAGCAATTTAAACAATATTAAAGTTCTAGTCTAAAACTTCTCCCCCTTTTGGCATCATTAAAAAGGAATCATAATTAACTCAATAAGATATATTCCTACAATAACCAATAGGCAAATAAAACGCTGCGTTAGTAGAGACTGTAGAAATTAGAACCACCCGTGTCCGACAAAACTTGCAAATGTTGAAGCCGAATTTTATCATCTCGGTGTGGAAGAAGATTTAAATCCGTTTGATGTTATTGACGAATTAGATGTTTCAGAGATTTAAAGATGAATAATTAAAATTATTCGTGTCCGACAAAGACAGCAAAAGCTGCAGGCCTAGCTTTGGCAATGCGGTGCGGAGCCATGCATGTCCGACAAAACCTACAAATGTTGGAAGTCTAAATCTGGCAATTCGGTGCGGAGCCACGCGTATCTGACAAAACCTGTAAAGGTTGGAGGCCTAGCTCTAGCAGTCGGTGCGAAAGCAAATTTAAATCAATCGCCTGATGTTGTTGACAAACGGGTTTGAAGGCTCTGAGTTTCTATAAAAAAAATCATTTTCACCTATCGGATACAAAAAAAAAACATCGCTTCTTGACCTAAGTTCTGTTTCTCCATAACGATAGAATGGCCGAACAATTCTCTTCCACTAATGTTCCAGACTTGAATCAGGAACCCTTGACGCATCAACCATCAATCTTCTCTCCTAAGGCCGTCAATGCCATGATAGGAGCAAAAAACCGTTTTTCTAGTAAGAAAACTTTTGACAATGTGTATCCAGCATATCTTATATTTTTTTTTTGACTAATAAGATTTGAAGAGACAATAGTTTGTCTTGTTCTTTATACTATCTCTATAAAATCAGTTTTAAAGTTCATCCGATTTGCATCAAATCTTATTTTCATCTCTATAACTCATCTGCATTCCTTCAATATTCTTGCTTTAAGTTTTCAATTCTTTTCTCAATGGCTCATTCTTCTAACATTCCTCTAGATGCATCCATGAGGTATTCTACATCTCAATCTCATGTCCTTTCTGCAGCTACCATTGGCACCATGTTGCAGCAAGAGAACAATAGTTTGGCTAATAAGCCAGACTCCGATGCTATTTACGACTTGGTGAGTTTCGGGACTCGCTACTCATCCTCTATTGTCGCTTTTTCCCAGCGGCTACAAGTCAAAAATCATGAGGTTGAAAAGCTTAAAGAACAAATTTTTATACTTCAACGAATTGTTCAAGAGTCTCACACAAAGGAAGGAATCCTTCGGCAGAAAAATAAAAAGTTGAAATCTCTATTGGATTCTTCATTCCGCTTGCCAGTTCCCATGGATAGGGATGACATGATATTGTATGAAGAGAATGAGCGTCTCAAACATGAGGCTAAGAATCTCAAGTTTATGTAAAAGTATTTAAAAAAATATCTCTCTATTTTTATGAACTCTGATCTATCTTTCAAGAGATATTCATAACATGCATCATACCTATTTCTCTTCTAATCATACATAATCTATCTTCTGGTAAGGGTTTTGTGAATATATCTGCTAACTGATCGTGTGTGTTTGTGAACTCCAGTACTATATCGCCTTTCTGCACATGATCTCGAAAAAAAATGATATCTTATTTCAATATGCTTAATTCTAGAATGTTGTATTGGGTTTTTTTTTGAAAGATTTATAACACTTGTATTATCACATTTGATTGGAATGTGATTATACATAAGTTTAAAATCCTCAAGTTGTTGCTTCATGTTAAAAAAACTTGAGCACAACAACTACCCGCAGAAACATATTCTGCCTCAGCAGTAGATAGTGCAACAAAATTTTATTTTTTTTTTACTAAACCAGGAAACTAGTATAATCGGTACCTGAATAACTAATAAGATCGAAAGAAGTGTGTTTAGGATACCATAACTCTAAGTCAATGGTACTGGCAAAATATCTAAAAATCCGCTTGACTGCAATCAAATGAAATTGTTTTGGAAATGATTGAAAACATGCACATAAACATACACTGAACATAATATCAGGTCTACTAGTTATCAAATATAATAAATTACTAATCATACCTCGATATACATTTGAGTTAACTGGCTTACCGCTTTCATCTTTATCAAATTTAGTGGTCGGATTCATTGATGTTCCAATTACCTTCGCACGTTCCATCTCAAATTTTGAGTAACTCTTTGATATATTTTGACTGATTAATAAATGTTCCACTTTTTGCTCGCTTGATTTGCAATCCGAGAAAGAAATTAAGTTCTCCCATCATGCTCATTTCAAATTCTTCCTGCATATTCTTAACAAAATCTTGACATATATTCATTAGTAGCACCAAATATTATATCATCTACATAAATTTGAATTAAAAGAATGTCATTCTATTCATACTTGATGAAAAGAGTTATATCGATCTTTTCTCTTGAAAAACATTTTTCAATAAAAAAAAACTATTTAAGAAAACATTTTTAACATCCATTTGAAAAAGTTTGAAATCTTTATAACAATCATATGTAAGTAGCATTCGAATAGCTTCTAATCTTGCGACTGGTGCATATGTCTCATCATAATCGATTCCTTCTTTTTGACTGAAACCTTGGGCCATTAGTCGAGCCTTATTTCTAGTAATGACTCCGGACTCATCTTTCTTGTTTCTAAAAACCCATTTTGTTCCAATAATAGTATGATTTTTGGGTCTAGGAATAAGTGTCCAAACATCATTTCTTTCAAATTGATTAAGCTCTTCTTGCATAGCTAGAATCCAAAATTCATCAAGAAGTGTTTCACCAATATTTTTAGGTTCAATCTGAGATAAAAAAAAGCAGTATGATTGCAAATATTTCTAAGAGATGATCGAGTGGTTACACCTCGTAAAGGTTCTCCTAAAATTTATTCCGCTGGATGATCTTTCACATGTTTCCACTATTTGGTTGCATCTTGTACTAAGTCTTGATGATCTTTCCTTCTATTTCCATGATCTTCCCTTTTGAATTGTCTCCAAATATCACACATCCTTTTTCTTTAGAAGTGAAGTCAATGAATTTAGTTTTGTCTTCTGTCACGTATCTTGAGCATCCGTTATCTAAAAATCATTTATTTTTACCTGTAGAATACTTCATGCATACCTACAAAAGCAATTAAAAACAATTCCTGATACCCAAGTTCTTTGGGTCCTTTATTTATTAGTATTAGAAGAAATAAGATTTTTAGGTACCCATATGGTCCTAATAGTCATTGTATGTTTTCTTCTAATAGGACAAGTAAAATAATTATGACCATTTCTATTACAAAAATTGCAAATAGCATGTGACATATATGAAGAACTTGAGTGATTATAATAGTATCCTTTTTTAACAAAATTATTTTTATGAAAAGAATTTTGAATATTGGATTTTGATGTAGAAGGATTATCAAAGAAGTTTTTATAAGATTTGTATTTTTGTTTAGGCTTATATCCCAAGCCTGCCTTATCAAAAACACATCTTTGACTACCAAGAAGTTTTTCAAAATTTCTTTTTCTATTCGTAAAGTTTTCAATAATATTTTCTAAATCAGTTTTCTTTTTCTTCAACTTAAGATTTTCATCTTTCAAAACAATACTTTCTTTTCTTAAAATATCAATTTCATTTGTTAAAAAATAATTTTTCTTTTTCAAAATAGTATACTTGATACCCAATTTTTCAAATTCCTCATATACCTCTTCTAAAACATTTTGCAATTCTTCATATAAAGGATCTTCAATATTATCAAAATTTGTTACCTCAATGTCATCTTTAGCCATAAGACAAAAATTTGCTGATTCTCCATTGCTTACTTCACTATCTGAGCTACTTGAATCATAAGACAAAAATTTGCTGATTCTCCATTTCTTTCTTCTTCTCCTCTTTTCAATGTGTACTCATGGGTGATAAGTGACCCGATGAGTTCATTCACTTCGAGCTTCTTGAGGTCTCTAGCTTCAAGAATCGCTGTCACTTTTAATTCCCAACGTTTTGGTAGAGAGTTGAGAATTTTTCTTACTATCTCCACTTTGGAATAAACTTTGCCAAGAGCTGTCAAGCTATTTATGATGTTAGTAAAACGAGTGTACATACTAGAAATAGATTCATCATCATTCATCTTAAACATTTCATATTCATGAGTAAGAATATAAATTTTTGATTCCTTGACTTGAGAAGTTCCTTCATAAGTAATTTCCAAGTTATCCCAAATTTCCTTTGCTGTAGCACAAGTCATTACTCTATTAAATTCATTACCATTGAGAGCATTATATAATAAATTCATAGCAGTTAAATTCAAAGTATAAAGTCTGTCGTTTTCACGATTAAACTCTTCTTCTTCCTTTTTGACCTTTACTCCATCAACTACTTTTGTTGGAATATAAGGTCCATTTACAATGCATTTCCAGATTTCTCGACCTTGAGCCTGAAGGAATATTCTCATTCTAATTTTCCAGAATGAGTAATTGTCTCCACAAAAAAGTGGAGGCCGACTGCTAGATTGACCTTCACCAAATGAAGCTGCAATGTTAGCTATAAGATCTTAACTCAAAAAATAGTTAATCTTATAATAGAGCTCTAGCTCTGATATCAATTGTTGCCCAGATGACTAACACAAGAGGGGGGGTGAATTGAGTTGTATTTAAAAAAATAACAATTATAAATCAAATATATAATATAAAATATAAACAAAATATGAAACAACAATAAATATAAATAGTAAGAGTAAGAGAGAAGCAAACTCAATATGTTAACGAGGTTCGGCCCCACTGCCTACGTCCTCCCCTCAAGCTACCTCTTGAGAATCTCCAAATCCACTATTCAATCTCCTTTAGGTGGAGATAGAAACCTATTACACCTTTGAGCAGCACCGCTCCAAAGAATCCGTGTAGAAAACCCTCTACACTTCCAATCACCTTACACTTGGTGATTTAACTATTCCCCGTGTAGAACACCTTCTACACTTCCAATCACCTCACACTTGGTGATTTAACTATTCCCCGTGTAGAACACCTTCTACACACACAAGGGTTATACACGCCCTTTTACAAATACAAGAGTTGATAGTAGGTAGACTATCAAAGTACACTCCTCAATGAGTGAGATAGAAACAATACAGCGCAACCTATATCTCTCTCAACAAGAACAAGAATTAAGGCTCAAAATTTTAGAAAAGAGAGAATGAGAGCTTTGAAGAAATGATGCAAAACTTAGCAATAGATGTGTAAGCTCTTGTTGTAAATTTTGCAAAACTCAAGTGAGCTATTTATAGGCAAATGATTTTTCAATTTCAAATTTGAAAAGATTCCCAAGTCAAAAATATCATCATTTACTTTTCAAAAATTTCAAATCTAATATTTTTACTTTTTGCATGTGACAAAAGGAGCACACTTTATTTTTCAAAAATTTCAAACATAATCTTTTACTTTTTGCATATGACAAAAGGAGCACACTTTACTTTTCAAAATTTTCAAATAAAGACATCTACCTTTTGCATAAGTCAAGAAAATCATCCACCACTTTTAAAAATATTCAAATAAAACATGCACATGTGAAAGATGACAATCAATCATCTTAATATTTTCAAAGTTCAAACCTTTAATCATGTCATGCACATGTGAAAGATGACAATCAATCATCTTTCAAAATTTTCAAATTTAATTTTCAAAATATTCATGCATATGTGGAAAATGTATTTTAATACTTTATGATAAAATATTAATTTTGAACCTTAATCCTAATTTTGAATTTTTAGAGAGATTTACAAAATTACTCTATGATTTTAATATGAATTTGTTCCCTTCTTGCTCATGCTTGCTTCATTGATGTGCTTGATTATATTATGTGGACAACTTGAGCTTGAGACTCTTTTATTCTTTGGATTCATTTGTTATCATCAAAATCCATTTGTAGATTTACATGAAACTTGAAACCTTGAGTTCAACAGGTCGAATCCCCTCTTAAATTCATCTTCATTTTATTTTTTTATTGTATTTTTCATTATATTTTTTATTATGTTTTGTTTATTTTATTTTTTTAATATATTTTTAATCTTCATTTTTTTATTTAATTTTATTTTTTAATTTTATTTTTATGTGTTTTTCATCATCAAGCAGCCCAATTAACGTTGGGCTGCTTTGGACGCTGGGGACAGCCGGACCGATCCCCAGCGTCACCCTATTATTAAATAACACCTTAATCACTTAATAGAAAAAACAAAACAAAAAAAAAAGAAAGAATTGAGCGGGAAAAATTGCGGGCATAAAACTGTGATAGTATAAGAGATTTTCATGCTAGGGTTTCCCGTTTCCGAATCCCCATCTTATCACCTCATGACGTAAGATCTTCAGATGATTCGAGGAACAATCTTAATTATTTATTATTTATTAATTTTTTGGTTAAGCATAGTGTACTGGTTCAAAAAGTAATCAACCTAATATTGCTGTTTAGAGGACATTAATGAAAATACTGTTCATAAATAAGGCACTAGGAAATGGAAAGGAAATATGTTGGCAGAAGCCGAAGCCGAAGCCGAAGCACAGTTTTTGTTTCTTTGTTTGAAATGGTTTGGCTGTTCCGGCCTATCATGCGCCATGCTGATCGCTCATCATCTTCTGTACTTTATCTGCTCTAGCTAGATGACAGATGCCACCAGCACTTCATATAAATTGGAGCGCGTCATATTATATTATGATGCCATCTACTCTGCTCAGATCGGATACTGAAGCTCAGGCACGGGACTGGATTTGGATATACAGATCATAGAAAGAATCTGCATATAGACTACTGCATTCGAAATGCCCATGAATCGAGGTTGTCCATGGAAAAGGTGCTTATAATTGTTTGCGTAATCTCAACGAACATGTCGCGAGCATCATTAACCGCTGCCCGGCCCGATAAATAGTAAGGACTAGTAGGTGATCATACGAAGTGGAAAAGACTAGCTTTGGCACCTCATGTTGGACAGGACAGGAGAAGAAAGCTGAAGGCATGCAGAGGGCCAGAGGGGTACTGATTCCCTTCATCGAGCAAAGGAAACGAAACGGTGGCAGAGTTAAAATGGGTTCTCATGGTTTCAGTTAGAGAAAATGGGCTCAGCACGGATGTCTTTGAGGCCCAGATCATGCCCATATGTTTTCTGTTCATAAGCTAAGAGCCGAGGAAATGACCCAAATTGGGTAATACATGGTACTCTCGTTAAGATTACAAAAATCTATAATAAACAATAAGAGTTGATGTTATAAAACTAAATAGAAAATATTATTGTAAGAGGTTTTATAAAAAAGAATATTTAAATTTTTATTACTCAAGAACTAAATTTTCTATCTTTTTTTCTCCTTTCTCTTCTCTTTCGTTTATAAAACTTGTACAAACTGATTGAACGAAAACTCATATTTATAAGCAATTAAAGGTGTGCCTTACGGCTTAATTGCCGTAATTGATGGATGCACAGCATCCATCAATTATTCTAATTTCTAAATTTCAAAATGGGGGTTTATTCATGTCCCCTCTATAATTGATTACAACACTCCTTAAATGACCACCCATAAAGAATCTGTCTCATTAAAACCTTGTCAAAAAAAAACTTAGTGGGAAGAAAAATCAATGGCGAAGGAAAAATAGTACAGTATTCTTATGTACCGCCAAGTACTTTAAGATTGTCTCATTAAAACCTTATAAAGGAAAATGCAATGGGACAAAATCTCAATGAAAGAAAAGGAGTACAATCAACACAAATTTATCAAAATATTTACTCCTCCTGAAAAGTGCATAACGATAGATTTTTAATTTTTCGCATTCTAATGTTCTGCACAATTTTTTTAAATGTCGCAATTAGTAATGCTTTTGTGAATAAATACGTCCGATTATCACTTGATCGTATCTGCTTGACATCAATTTCACATTTCTCTTTAAATTCGTGAGTATAAAAGAATTTAAGAAAAATATGTTTGGTTATGTCACCTTTGATATATCCTCCTTTCATTTGAGTGATACAAGTAGTATTATTTTCGTATAATTATTCGGTTATCATTGATCATGGGAAGACCACTCTTTTCTTGGATATGTTGAATCACTAATCTCAGCCAAATACACTCTTAACTTGTTTTATGATTTGCAATGATCTCTGAGTGATTTGAAGATGTGGTAGATAGTGTCTACTTAACAGATTTACATGATATAGAAGTATCTCTATAAGTAAATACGTATCCAGTTTAAAATCTACTTGTGTAGATTTGAAAGATAACATGCATCTACGTATCTAATCAATTATGGACTTGATCCACGCTGATAAAATAATCTCATATTAACCGTACCATGAAGGTAACAAAAGAGATTTTTAATATCATTTCAATGTCTTCGAATTGGTGCAGAATTATATCTTCCAAGCAGATTAACTGAAAATGTAATAGCAGGTCAAGTGCAATTTGTAAGATACATCAAAACTCTAATTGCACTGAGATATGGTACTTTAGGACCAAGAATTTCTTCATCGTCTTTACAAGTATGGAATGAATCATTCCTCACATCAAGTGATCAAACAATCATTGGAGTACTCAAGGGATGAGTTTTGTCAATATAAAAGTGCTTCAGGACTTTTTCTGTATATATAGACTAATGAATAAATATTTCATTTAGCAAGTACTTGAACTGCAAGTCGAGACAAAGTTTTATTTTGCTAAATTTTCATTTCAAATTCATTCTTTAAATATATAACGATTATTATAATCTCTTCAAGAGTTTTCACAATATTTAAATCATCAATAGAAATCGCAATAATGACAAATCTAAATTTTGATTTATTAATAAAAATACATTAGCATATAGGATTATTGTCAAATCCTTCTTTCAATAGATATTCGCTTAGGTAATTATAGCACATGCGTCCGGATTACTTTAATTTATATAAAAAAATTTGAAATTTGATAGAATACATACTTCTAAATGTACTTATAGATGTTTCAGGCATTTTATATCTTTCAGGAGTTTTCATATATATGTCATGGTCTAAGGATCCATATAAATATGCAGTGACCACATCCATCAACCACATATCTAATTCTTTTGTAACAACTAGACTAATCAAAAATCTGAATGTGATTACACCCATAACAGGAGAATATGTTTCCTTATAATCAATTCTAGGTTTCTGTAAGAAACCTTGTGTAATAAGTCGTGCTTTGTACCGCACAATTTCATTTTTCTCATTACGTTTACGTATAAGTACCCACTTATATCCAACATTCATTACATCATTTGGTGTTTGGACAACAGGTCTAAATATATCTCGCTTTGTTAGCAAGTTTAATTCAGTTTTAATAATTACTTTCCATTTTGGTCAATTATTTCTACGTCGACATTTTTCGAAATTTTTGACTCACTTTATTCATTACTTCTGGTAATATCAATAGCCATCTTATATGAAAATATGTTGTCGACAATAATTTTATTTCTATCCATAATTTTTCCAGTACTCATGAAATGTATTGAGATCTCATTATTTTCAGGTATCTGTTCATTTTCAGGAGAAAATATTTCATGAAACACATCTTCAGGAGGTCATTTTTCAAGAGATTTTGGAATAGAAGATTTGACATCTTCAGAAATATCAACTATGCTTGTAGCCTGTATTGTGGGTATGGGTTCTTCAAGAATATCAAATTTATTTTGTATATTTTTCTTTCAAAAATTTTTGTCTTTTGCACCAATAGGTCTTACACTCTTCAAGGATGTCTTAGACTCATCTATTACTGTTTTGACAACTTGTCCTCTAGAAATTTCAATTCTTGCTGGAGTATTAACAGCAGAAATATATAATTTTATCACACTTTTAGCGTCTGTAAATACATTCGGTAATTATTTTGCAACACTTTACAAATGGATAATCCTCTAAACTTTTAGTTTATATTCATTTGTTGAATGACCAAATTGAGACAAAACTTTATTATCCCAAGTAATTTTTTGTCGTACTTCAAGTACCGACTTTTCGTTATCCAGTAATGGAAAAGTGGATTCGTCAAAGTGATAATTCTCAAAACGTGCTTTAAACATATCTCATGTAAGAGACTCAAGATATCTAATAATAGATGGATAATCAAAACCAACATATATCCCAAGTCTACGTTGATGGCCCATTTTTGTACGTTGTGGAGGTACAATTGGAACATATACAGCACATCTAAAAGTACGAAGATGAGAAATATTTGATTGTTCACCAAATACAAGCTGTAATGGAGAATATTTATGATATGCAGATGATCTAATTCAAATTAATGATACTGCATGAAGTATAACACGTCCATAAGTAAAAACATATAGTTTTGATTTCATAAGTAAATGTCTAGCGATTAGCTGAAATCTTTCGATCAAAAATTCAGTTAAACCGTTTTGAGTGTGTTTTTGGGCAACAAGATGTTCAACATTTATTCTTATTAACATGCAATAATTATCAAAAGTTTGAGATGAAAATTCGCATGTATTATCCAATCGAATAGTTTTAATTGGATGCTCAGGGAATTTTTCTCATAGTTTGATTATTTGGACAAAAAATCTAGCAAATGCAACATTTCTAGTGGAAAGCAGACAAACATGTGACTATTGATTTGATGCATCAATCAAAATCATAAAATATCTAAATGGTCTACTTGATGGATGAATAAGCCCACATATATCCTCATGAATCTTTTATAAAAATGATGAAGATTCAACAACGACTTTTGAAAGAGATGGTTTAATAATCAACTTACTTTGGAAATATGCAGAGCACAGATATTCATTAGGTAAAAGAATCTTTTAATTCTTTAAGGGATGCCCATGCAAATTATTAATGACTCATCTCATCATTATTGATCCCGGATGTCCAAGGCGATCATGCTATATCATAAATACTTTAGGGTCAATGCACTTTTGATGCATTACTACATATGATTCAATTGTTTTCATTTTTACATAATACAATTTAGAAGAGATAACAGACAATTTTTCTAATACGAGCTTCTGACCCAATATTATTTTAGTAATGAGAATATGCTCTTTACTGCCTTCATTGGTAGTTTCAACATAATAATCATTAAGACATATATTTTTTAAACTTAATAAATTTCTTCTAAATTGCGAAGAAAAAAGAGTATCATCAATACAAAATTTAGTGTCATTAGGCAACACAATGTAAGCTCTTCTGGAACTCTCAATTAAATTTGATGAACTTAATATGGTATGGACATAGGATTTGTTAAGTGTTAGATTTTAAAAATACTTCTTATTCCTAATAATTGTGTTAATTGTAGCACTGTCAGCCAAACATACATTTTTATCATTCAACTCAAAGATAAAAAGTTTATTAATGTGATTTATAATTTTACAAAATATACAAAACTTTCATTACAGATATTAAAAAGAACTAAATATAAAAAAAATACATTAATTGAGATGAACACTTACATCTCCAATCAAGTGATCAATTCTACCATTAGGGTCTTCAAAAAAATCAAAAATATCAAGATGAGTGATATCATTCTCATCTATATATAATGAATCATCTAATGGTTTTAATAAATTTATTTCAAACTTTTTATTTTTTTTCTTTTATAGATGTTTGATATAAATCAACCAAGTGTCTGACCAATGTCAAATTATACCACATTTATAGCACACCCTTCACCTTTTTTTGAAAAATCATTTTGAGAGCTTTTACCTCTATCTGAATTGTACCACTTATGGTTATATGGTATATTTTTATTATTATCTCTTTTAATATTGTCGCTTATAGGACCAACATTTCTATAGTTTCTTCTATCACGTTCACGCCACCGATTTTTTTGAAATAATGCACCATTCGCTTCTGGGAATAATGTAAATCTAGTACTATTCACTTCAGGGAATGATGATGAACCAGTAGAACATGACTGATGGTTTCTTAATAAAAACTCATTATTTTGCTCATCTACTAGAAGATAAGATATAAGTTCAAAATATTTATTGAACTTTCGTTCTCGATACTGCTGCTGCAGGAACACATTCGAGATATGAAAAATAGTAGATGTCTTCTCTAACATATCATCATCGGTGATTTTCGCACCGCATAATTTTAATACTGAACTGATTTTAAAAAGTGCAGAGTTATATTCACTAACACTTTTAAAATCTTGCAATTTCAGGTACAACCAGTTATAACGAGCTTTTAAGAGGATAACAGTTTTCTGGTGTTCATATCTCTCCCTTAAATTATTTCACAAAATAAAGAAATTTTTTACTATGGGATACTCAGTTTTTAATTATTCGTAAAGATAGTGGCGAAAGAAAATCATTGTCTTAGTACGGTCATGCAGAAACGCTTGATTTCATTCTTTTATTGTTTCTCCCAAATTCATTACATTCAAATGGATCTTAGGATCAAGAATTGAGGATAAATAATTTTTTTAGATATGTCAAGAGTAACAAATTCTAACTTTGTAAAATTTGATTTTCTACATATATAAATAGTGAAATAAATATGTGTATTTAAGAAATATATTTATAAAGTCATGGGAGTAAATGCAGATTTTACCAAGTAATAATCAGCAATATAATATTTTATATTCATTTCAAAAACTGTAAATAATACATTGAAAAACTTACTTGAAGTAGAAGACTATTAGTTTCAAAATTGGTAGAACTTCATGCTGATAACGTATTATAAAAGTAAAGAAGAAAATATTATTACAAGAGATTTTATAAGAACAAATATTTAGAACTCTTATTACTCAAGAACGGAAGTTTTCTATTTTTCTTTTTCTCTTCTCTTTTTTTTTTCTATTTTTTTTAATAAAATTTGTACAAATTGATCGAATGAAAACTCGTATTTATAAGCAATTGAAGCAGTGTCTTACAGCCTAATTATCATAATTGATGAATGTGGGGGTCATTTATATTCTCTATTACTACAATTTTCATATTTTTTACCCAAAAAATCTGGATTAGTACACTTTATTATTATTACTATTAAGCTCAAGCATCTATGAGATTGATGGTACGTTTGGGATTGAGATAGGAGTAAGATGTATTTAAATAGTCTAACAAACTTTTTAGTGATAAAGTTAGATTAAAGTACTTTTTGTTATGAAACTTAAAGAAATGAACTACTATTGCAAGAGAAAAGAAACTCTTAAGAACTGAAACTTTCTTTCTCTCTTTATATTTTCTTATAAACTTCATTACAACTGAAACCCATATTTATAGGCGTTGAAATTACTATGCAAGTCACTATGCAAGTCACTATGCAAGTTACTATGCAGATTTAAAATAATAGTGGTGGGGTCATTCACATAATTTAGTGGTGGGACATAGGGGCGGCGGCCGACGTTTGTTTATAACACTCCCCCTTGAATGACCACCCATAAAGAATCTGCCTCGTTAAAACCTTGCCAAGGAAAAACCCAGTGGGAAGAAAAACCAATGGCGAAGGAAAAAGAGTACAGTCTCTTTATGTATCCACAAGTGCTTTAAGATTGCCTCATTAAAACCTTGCAAAGAAAAACCCAATGGGATAAAACCTTAGCGAAGGAAAAAGAGTACAATCAGCACAAGTCTTCAGGACTTTTACTCCCCCTGGAAAGTGCATGACAATAGTTTTTAAGTCTTCACATTTTAATATTCTGCACAATTTTCTTGAATGTCGCAGTTGGTGATGTCTTCATGAATAAATCTGCCAGATTATCACTTGATCGTATATTTGATATATCCTCCTTTGATTTGAGCGATACAAGTAGCATTATCTTCATATAAAATTGTTGAGTCATTGATCTCAGTCAAATATACTCTTGACTTGTTTCATGAATTGCAATAATCTCTGAGTGATTTGAAGATGAAAAATAATATCTGATTGACAAACTTAATAGAAATCTGATACCTGCAGTAATACTTAAACTCCCCTTGATAATATGCGTTAGTGTTTCAAGTAATAAGCAAATATGATTTCAGTATATATAACAAGTTAAGAATTCAAACACGATCTCCAACTAAATAATGCATTAGAGAGAGTATGATAATATTTTCATCTAAAATTTTCTCCCCCTCATTCGGCGTTATTAGGAAGAACTTGTTTATATACGGCGGAAATAATATTGGAAACCATCTATGTATGATAAAAGCTGTAAAATCTTTGAGATTTAATATTATCGATTCGGCGGAAAATCAAATCCGCTTGACATTGTGGACAAACGAGATCTTGAAGAGATTTGAAAGTTTCGGGTTGTTGTTTAAATATAACCAATTTTACCATTGGTTTACTCCAGCAAAAATATTTCACATTCCTCATAGATTCAGTTGTTGTTCATCCAGAACGATATTATGTTTGATAGAAATTCTAATGTCCCAGATTTAAACCACGAACCTTTTATACCTCAACCACTTATATTTTCTCCTGAGGCTATAAACACCATGATAGGAGCAGAGATATATCTATCTAGTAAATCTGATCCTGAAATTGTTGCAGCATCAAGAACCCTCAGTGCTCAATATGCTGCCTCTCTTACAACCATGTCTCAGAGGCTATTGGCGAGAACGAGTGAGGTTGATCATCTTAAAAATCAAATATCTGAGTTGCATCAAACGCTTGCAACTAAAGATAGAAAAACTAAAGATTTAAAACAAGATAACAAGGAGCTGAAGAAACTTGTAGACTTGTATTCTCGTGACCTGAAAACACGAGTAGAAGAGCTGGAACGAGAAAGAGCTCAGATACAAAGTCAACAACAGCAGCTAACGGCAGAGGTTCAGCGTTTACAAGAAAATAAGGATAGCTGTAATTAATCTCGCTGGCTTTTGAAATTATGCATCCAGCATATCTTGTAAAGGGAAATTTGAAGAGATGATGGTTTGTCTTGTTCTTATTTCCATTTCTATAAGAACCGTCTTTAGTTTCATTTAGTACGCATCAAATCTTCTTCTCATATCTATAATTCATCTGTATTTGTATTCTTATTCTACAAATTTTCAATGGCTCATCAATTTCCTTTTACTATTTCTCACGATCAACATATGAGGTATCCTTCACCTCAATTACAAGTTGTTTCTGCATCTTCCGCAGGTGCCATGTTGCAGCAAGCAAATGATCTGGCTAATAAGTCAGATCGTGAAGCTGTTTATGAGCTGGTGACTCTTGGCACCCGATACTTCTCCTCTATTGTTGGATTTTCCAACCGATTACAATCCAAAAATCGTGAGATTGAGGAGCTTAACGAGAAGGTTTTTGTACTTCAACGACTCGTTCAAGAGTCTGACAAAAAAATTACAGACTTAAAGCAGGAGAATAAGGATTTAAAATCTTTACTTGCCTCTTCATTTCGACTGCCTAATCCTTTAGATAAGGATGGTACGTTACTTTATGAAAAGCAATTGCATTTGAGAGATGAGGCTAGAAGTCTCAAATTCTTGTAACTCATCTATGAATTGAATAATAAGATTTTTCCTTTTCAAATGCATTCCTTGAATTTATAGCAACCCTTGTGATCTTTTCAAGAGTTCTAATAAGGTAAATCATCAACGTAAACTGCAATAATGACGAATCCAGATTCTGATAAAACACATGAACATGTAGGATTATTCTTAAATCCTTCTTTTAATAAATACTCGTTGATTCAATTATACAACATGTGTCCGGATTGCTTTAACCCATATAAAGATCTTTGAAGCTTTATAAAGTACATACTCCTAAATGTACTTGGATTAGATGCTTCAAGTATCGTAATAATCTAATGATGCTTATAAATATGCAGTGACCACATTCATTAACTGCATATCTAATCATTTTGCAATAACCAAATTGATTAAAAATATGAATGTGATTGCATTCATAACAAGGAAATATGTTTCCTCATAATTGCTCTCGGGTTTCTACAGGAAACCTTGTGCGACAAATTATACCGCATAATTTCATTTCGCATTACGCTTTCGTATAAATACTCACTTATATCTGACAAATATTACACCCTTTGGTGTTTGGACAACAGGTCCAAATGCATCTCGCTTCACTAGCGAGTTTAATTCAGTTTTAAAAACTGCTTTCCATTTTGGCCAATCATTTCTACGTCGACATTCTTCGACGGTTTTTGGCTCATTACTTCTGGTAATATCAAGTGTTATCATATATGTTGTCGACAACAATTTTATTTCTATCCATAAATTTTCCAGTACTCATGAAATGTATTGAGATCTCATTGTTCCTCTCAAGGGGAAAACATTTCATGAAACACCTCTACAGGAGGTTCCTCTTCAGGAGGTTTATACTCTTCAGGAGTTTTCTCTTCAGGAGTTATACTCTTCAGGAGTTATACTCTTCAGGAGTTACACTCTTCAGGAGTTTTCCTCTGTAGGAGGTTTCCTCTTCAGGAGGATTATATTTTATACAGAAAATACGGTCTCTTCATGAGCACCGATTTTTATTTTTCTTGTGCACCAATAGGTCTTCAACGCTTCAGGTGTATCTTAGACTCATTTATTTCTGTTTTAACAACTCGTCCTTCAGGGACTTCAATTCCTGCTTAAGTATTAATAGCAGTAATATATGATTTTACAACACCTTTAGTGTCAGTAAATACATCATGTAATTGATTTGCAACATTTTTCAGATAAATAATCCTCTGAACTTCTGGTTCACATTTATTTGTAAGAGGATCAAATTTAAACAGGACTTTATTATCCCAAGTAATTTCTTGTCGTGCTTCAGGCACCGATATTTCATTATTTCAAAATATGATGAAATATTAATAAGTATATACATAAAAACTTAGTATAAATAAATCAAGTGCTTGGCCGTACAACAGGTACGTGACTACTGTTTAGTTATATTACATCTATGACAAGCATCTTCATTTTTTTTTATGAAGAATTATTCTGAGGGCTTTTACCCTTCTCTGAGTTTGATCACTTCTGGTGATACGATATATTTTTATCATCTTTAGTGTTGTCGCTTTTGGGACCAACACTTCTATAATTTTTCTACCACGTCTACGCCCTTAGTTTCCATTCACTTCTGGAAATTGTGTAAATTCGATATCATTAATAGGACGTAACTGGTGTAACAAAAACTCATTATTTAGCTCAATCACTGGAAGACAAAACAAAAGTTCAGAATATTTGTTGAACTTTCACTCTCGATATTGCTACTGCAGGAGCACATTCGAGGTATGAAAAATAATGTCTTCTTTTATATATCATCATCAGTAATATTTTCACTGTATAATTTTAATATTGAGCTGATTTTAAAGAGTGCAGGATATTCAATACCACTCTTAAAATCTTACAACTTCAGGTGCAATAAATCATAATGATCTTTTGAGAGGATTACATCTTCTGGTGTTTATATCACTCTCTTAATTTATTTCACACAGTATGATGATCTTTCATCATGAGATACACAGCACGGTCCTTCAGGGACACATGAATTCCTTCTATGATTGTATCTTTCAAGTTCATCATCATATCCAAATAGATCTCATCAAGGATCTGGATAAATAACATTTTTCAGAAATGTCAATAGTAATAAATCTCAATATTTGACATTATATTACAAAAATAAATCTGTGAATTTAATAAATATATTCACATTATCATGAGAATAAAAATAAAATTTTATCAAGTAATATTCAGAAATATTACCTTTAATATTTATCTCAAGGACTGCAAATAATATATTGAAAAACTTACTTGAAATAGAAGACCATTAGCTTCAGTATCGGTAGAACCTCGTGCTGATAACGTATTATGAAACTTAAAGAAAGGAACTACTATTGCAAGAGAAAAGAAACTCTTAAGAACTGAAACTTTCTTTCTCTCTCTATATTTTCTTATAAATTTCATTATAACTAAAGCCCATATTTATAGGCGTTGAAATTACTATGCAAGTCACTATGCAAGTCACTATGCAGATTTAAAATAATAGTGGTGGGGTCATTCACATAATTTAGTGGTGGGACATAGGAGCGGCGGCCGACGTTTGTTTATAACACTTTTTAATCTAAAATGATATGCTTCAGGAAAATAATGTGCTTTTTCAAATTATATCAAACGTCGTTTCAAATTTTAAAGAAAATTGTAATTGAGTAAAAATATTCCTAACACTTTTAGATAATTACATCTGTCCTTTCTATAAAAATTATATTTAAACTCTTTGTCTAATATACTCTTCTCTTGATGACTTTAGAATAATTCAATAATGACTTAATTGATGAGTTACAATAGGATAAGACTAACTCTAATTTGATAAAATTAACTCAATATCTAAAAACATTGAGACATAAAATCTCTAAATTTATTAATAGTTAAAAGTTTATAAATAATAATGAGAGTTCAGGATTCTCATGACCTACAACATAGCCATTGGAAGATACTTGGGAGGTCAACTAAATTGTTAAGGCAATCATTCTCTCAAAATTAGGTTAAATTCTTTGTCAATTTGAGATGAATGAAGGTATGTTTCTTAACTACTATTATTATTTTATTATTATGAATTATAAAAAAAAATTTTAAAAAATTGATTATTAATGTTCATGTTAAAATATTTAGCATTTTGATCTTATTCTTATCACAAGCATGATGCTATCTCAAACAACCTTTAATTTATATCATTTCTACTTCAAAAAACATTTTTTTATATTGTTCCTAACAAATACTTCAGGTTGGAAAATGTTTTAGATATATGATTATATTAAACATGAAATAACTTTTTAAGTTGATCTACAACTAAAAATCTTAAAGTTAAAAGCTATATTACTCACCATAATTTCAAACATGCATGAAATAATATTCATCTCAACCAAAAATTCTTATCGTATAGGTGTGATCAATTCCCTATCTGATCTTATTGAGATCGATCATACGGTCTTTTTTGAACTTAAACACAAAGCCTCTGAACTTACAATAACTTTAAAAAAAAATGCTGCTTTCCGGGGATGATTTAGTAACAAATCATCATTATGCACTGACAAAAAATTAATACCTATTACTACAAATCATTGTTATTAATTTTATTTTTTTGTTTTTTTTTTAACATAGAAAGGTTAATCTTTCACAATCAATCTTGATCTACATTAATTGTCTCATAAAAATATTGTTGAAATGGAACGGATCGAATAAACCCGAGGCTGTGACCGCAAGCACACAGAGATCAGGAAGAACATGCACGACATTATATAAATAATAATAAAAATACAAAAATAGCAACATTTCAAATATGAAAAAGAAAGAAATATTATAATTACATCATTTTTTTTCATAAATAATCTTTCTTTTTACCAAATGTTATCAACTCATGATCTGTGTTCCTCTGAGTGGCAATATTGCATACCTTTTTTTTCCCCTCATTTCTTGGATTGGCTAGGAGCTCTTCTTTTTCTTCTTGTTCAGCTTGTTCTTGTCTTTCTTCAAGTTCTTCTGGGTTTGGTCCTCCACCATCTTCGGAAACCTCACATTTCGATCCCAACCATAATCTCCATAGTACGCATAATTCCTTCCATAATCACTCCCTAACTCTCCACCACTCATCCCTGAGGTGCCTGCACCGGAGTTGTTCTTCTTGTTATAAATAAACCCAAAACCCAGAAGTACATGACCAGATTTCCCCTTTGAACTCATTTCAAAAAATGGCTTTGAATTGTAAACCAGAGTGAATAAATGGCAGCAGCCTTTTATCATGTGAATGATAGCTAGCAGCTCGAGCTACCCCAATTCAATGCCAACATTAATCGTAACGAGTTTATAATATTTTTCCTTGATATATAAATGCTCACGAAAAATAGAGCCATGCATATTACAAAACAAAAACAAAATCAATAAACAAAAAACTTATAGAGATCTAGTGGGATCATGAAGTTCTTCTGAAATTTATTGTTTTTTTTTTTTTATTTCACCGAAGTAACAAAATATATATACAGCAGGTTTTGGTGTAAGAAAGAAATAACCACAACTGTCAACTACCCTGTTCATGTGATAAGGTTTTAAAAAAAATTCTACTAAATTTAAGGAAAGAGGGGCCAACCCTACTCTCTCTTCTTTAATTTTAGTTGAGTCTTGGGAGAAAGAAAAATAGTCAGCTTTTGCTTTTCAATTATATATGTGTAATTTGAAAACATTTAAATCTAATTATTAGAGTATTAATTAATCCAATTATTTGTACATGAGAGATGGAAATGTAAATTATCCTTGGTAAAAAAATACCATTAAAATATCCATGCACTTCCAGTGATTGCCATTTATCAAGGCCATGATCACAAATTAAAATATATATATATATATATATATTCTACATTATTTTATACTTTCGACTGCTGTATATTTATTCTTTGAAGTTCAAACCCTAGAAATTAAAAGAACTCCTTTATCAATCTTGAAATTCGTTTGGCTACTACGATAGTACTGTAGGTGAAGGATAAAAATTAGAACATTATCATTAATAAAAACAAAAAAGATAACAGGGAAACCCGAAAAAATAATATTTTGGATAAAGTAATTAATTATATTAAGAGGTGATCATTGCTATCCTCCAGATTTCTCTATATTTATCTGGATAATCTTTATTTAAATTGCAAACTAGTGCTTTTCAAAATCCAACATTTTTCACTTTGAAATTTAAAATGGACATGCAGATTAAATGTTAAAATGACAGATATTTAATTTCCAAGTGGAAAATGTTAAATCTCTTTCATCGACTGAGTACACTAGACAACTGTTGATGTCAGCCCCCCCTACATGAGAGGGACGGCTCAATTTGGTAGATTTGCTAATTATTTCGGTACCATGACTTTTGAATATTCCTGTAACTGTATTATTTATGGGAAAATGATCGATGATCATCTTATCACTGATTCTTACCGCTCGATGTGATGGTTAATTTTTTTTTTTTTTAGTAATTATAAAATTTTTTTTTAATAATATTATAGTTTTTTACTTTTTTAAAAAGTATTTAAAACAAAGAAAATAAAAAATACAATTATAACTAATTGTAGCTCCCAACGAAAGCTGTGGGCAGTGGGCGTAGAAGCGTCCTTATTCAAAAGATTAAAAATACAATCTATTTTATAACTTGTTACAGCAAGCAAAAGGCTTAGAAGCCCTATTAAATCACATTTTTATATTGATGTGCAGGCTTCTGTATAGAAATTTCTCACAATAGAATAACGGAGTAGGAAGAAAGACTACTTGAAACAAAGGAATCAAATTGTCAATATTTTCGAGTACAGAACTACGAAAATTCACTTATAGATATATAATAGAATCAGATGAAATTATCTCATTCTCAGTTAAGTAATTTCGTGTTTGTGACAACTTTTTAAATGAAACAGCCCTTTTCCAGACGATAGCAAAGTAGGAGATGCAAGAGTAGATGTCAAGCTTTCTGCCCATCAGTGATTCTGTAAATAAACACAATCTATAGTTTTCTAGCTACTTTTGAAATGTGTTCTTACAAATACGCCATTCCAACTCGCACCGAGGCTGATGAGAGAGCCCCTCAACCATAATCAATCTTTGAAACCCACCTTAAAGAAAAAGAGTGTACAAAATTCGGCTCCATTGTGCCAAGGGACACGGGCCTAACAGCTGACTAATTGCAGCTTTTCCAGTCCCCTGCCAGGGTAGTGAAACCAGAAATGATGATCAGACACAATTTCCAGTTCACATTTCTATCCGCAAGCTCTATGCTCACTCTATCAATAGATGCCGAATCGCTCGAACCTATGATCATAATCTACACAGTCAAAGAGAACCACAATTTTTCTAGTCTTCCATGCAGCCCCCAAAAAATGTATCACGTTGGACCCATCTTAGCATTCAGCCCATCTTATGGCAGAATAGATAGAAGGCAGGGAATGTGGAAGGCCGAATCCTGATCATTTGGAGGCTACTTCCAATCAATTAGCTTGATTTCCCCGAGTTCCATTACCATCGGCCTTACTCATACCTGAGATGGCAGAGGTACCTTACTCTCTGATCCTTCCTCGCTAAATTCCGGCACATTGTCACAATCATTTTCAGGAAGTGAGTCATCAGAACTTTGGTTTTGGACAACCGCCACCGAATGGCTCTGCAGAGTGGTTGGTTTTCCATTGGATGCAGGCTCATGCTGGTGAGCTGTATCCACTGAAGCAATGTATGATATCCCAAACTTCTGCCCATGAGATAGTCCTGGGCAAAATCCCTGCAGGAAGCAAAATGTAATTTTTAATCGTTAATACTGATGAGGTGGACAATCCAGCTAGCATATGTGAAGTTAAGTGTTTGAACATGGCTTATGCACACTAGTTTTGACCCAGCACAATTCATCCACTTATTGCTTTACTTCAAAGTTTGGTTGTTTGAGCACTAAACTGTTTTCTAAATTATTCACGTTTTAAACATGGACAGAAGGCAGGAGTGGGGTGTTCCCTTGGGTCATCCAGGAAGGTAATGCTGAGAATGTAGCTAGTTTGGCAGCATATCCATGGCTGTAGGATTTATACCTTACACACGATTTACCTTGGTCTTCTCTTACGAAAACCCTTTTAACAGCCAATCCTATTTGGGATGGTACTATTGGGAAGATGTAGCTCCAGTTGGCTGGTTGGCAGTCCCTGAGTTTGTCAAGGGTGGTAGAAATACATTGACCAAGGGCATGCTATCCAACTTGCCTACCTATTATGTCTCTTCTTGCACTACCTGTTGGAGTGTCAATCGACTTGAGAAGTAACAACAAGAATTTCTTTAATGAGGAGTTATGGGGGTATAACATAAATTTCATCTAGTGAAATGGTCCAAGGTGCCTTCGCTGGTTGTGGGTGTGGTTTAGGAGGTAGAAACTCAATTCTCTCTTTCTTTTTCTTTTTTATTAGTAGATAATGCATGGAGACCTGAATCTTCCTTTATAGGTTACAAGGAAACGATAATTATTATTATGATTTATTTTTTTTCATAACTTTTTACGTTTTCTCTATCAGTATGTGATGTTCGACTTGAGAAGTAACAACAAGAATTTCTTTAATGAGGAGTTATGGGGGTATAACATAAATTTCATCTAGTGAAATGGTCCAAGGTGCCTTCGCTGGTTGTAGGTGTGGTTTAGGAGGTAGAAACTCAATTCTCTCTTTCCTTTTCTTTTTAATTAGTAGATAATGCATGGAGACCTGAATCTTCCTTTATAGGTTACAAGGAAACGAGAATTATTATTATGATTTTTTTTTTTATAACTTTTTACGTTTTCTCTATCAGTATGTGATGTTTCCAGGACAAATGACATTGAAAGCAACCATGGATCAGAATAGCATCTTTTTGTCATACAGCAACTAATATTCTTTTTTGACAAGTATATACAGCAACTAATACTCTTAAGCTACAATTTCGAACAATAAAATAAAAAGTAGAGCAGGCCATTTAGCATTGAAGCAAAACCCAACAAGGTATTTTAAAAGGTTTAACACAAACCACTGACCTTAATCAACCCTGCTGTAGGGGTTGACTCAAAAGTGGAATATAAAGGAAGTCCAGTGTGAGCCTGACCTTCATGAAATCTACTGCCATTAGCTTCTAGAAGATCAGTTGTGATTTCTGATGTATGAGAATCTTCTTTATCACCCACACTTCTACAAAAAGCCCCAACATATGAACAATGTTCCCGCACTAGGGATATCTGAGGGGTTGCAGGCAATAGGTGGCCTTCAGTGCTAAATATGTACCTGTAAATGGTATATATTCAGTTCGAGGAAGATATAAAATTTACAAAGTAACTTAGGATCATAAATCCCATCGCCTAAAGATAATCTGTTAAAAGCACAAAAGCACTTACTTGTATGGCCCGTTTTCAACAAGGTTATCTGGACCAACAGCCAAATCGAAAAGAAGCCACAAGTATTTAACCTAATTATGTTCCAGTCATTAACAACATGCAATGTAAATAAAAACAAATGAGATAATAATATAAACTGATGCCACATCATACATTAGCAAAACATAGAATATCAAATAAATGGTTCCCTGCCTGTATAAAATAGTCTAAAAGAAACTGAAGGACTGCCACCATTCAAGTTAAAAAACAACATTCAAAAACGAAGGTTGAGAAATAAGCACTTAGGTTTGTTTGGCAAAGGGAATCCCATTACGAATCAATTTTGAGGGTTTTAGCACTTAAGAACATCCCTTGGAGGTAATTAAGCCTAGAGGAGAAAGAGTTACCAGATCCACTTGGCAATTAAGATCTTTTGAAGACAGATGATTGCCAAAAACAAACTCATGTAAAATACCAGTACTTACAGTCTCAGCTAAGAAAAAGCTCTCCATGTGATCTTCCTGTGTGTGAAACTCAACATCTGATATATGACAGTATCCACAAGGGCATCGAGCCCCATACTGCAAGCTGGAAACCATGTCCCGACCAGCATCAAGATATCTACAATGAAAAACCTTAAAAACGGTCTCAGTTGCAAATAAGTCAAGGTAGTGCACATATGGATATTAACAATAGCAGACTTGACAAGAAACATTAATTTCCCAGTACTCTACATGGCTTATAGAGGAAAATGCATCAATAGAACAAAGCATTATGCAGCGTGCTTTTGGGAGAAGTGCATGGCAGGGCCACGGAGGCTCATCACAAATTTGAGAGTTTAAAGCAGCCCACCACAGATCAAGAGTTCAACCATAATGTAACACTCAAGAATTGCTTCTGAAGATATGGGTCTTAAAAATTGTAGGTTCCAGAGGTCTTTCCTAGCAAATAAATCATTTGAACTGTTACTCTTATTATGATGTCCATGCGTGAGCAATTTAAGGCAATGCACCAATAGAGGAGAAAGGAGGGTCATAATAGGTTGATGGCCAGTATACAACCTAGTAACTTCAACGGATTCATTTTGAAATTGCAATACATGTGGCCAACTCCGATTAATCGGAGAGAAACTATAAGCCAATCCCAATTTAAGCGGGATTGAGGCTTGATTGAGTTGGATTGAGATGATTAAAGATCACAAATAAGAAGATCAGAGCAGACCTGGGATCTCTGGTAGCTTTGTAGAGCCAATACGTGCTCTCTATTAACTCCGGACGCAATGGGTAACTTTTTTGCCCATGCTGAAATTCGTTTATTCATCAACATCAGTTCAAATAGCAATTGCCTAGGGGGTTCAGATAGTGATGATTAATATACCTGAACATTGAGTGTAGCAAGATTAAAACCCTCGGGAGTGAAACCATATCTTTTCCAGACACTAAAGAAGGCAGTATGTGTTCGAACTGCAGGATTGACGTCCCCAGCTAACACCTTCCAGCATGGGTAATATACATATAATCAGAAAATTTCCAACAATCTAGTTCACCAACAAATTGCATTGAAGATAGAATGAAAATAGACTGCAAACCTGAAGACCAGGCCAGAATGCTTGCAAACTGTTAAACAATGGCCAGACGATAGCACCAGAATCCATATTTACTTCCACATACCTGCACAGGCACAAAAATAAAATAAAATAAAATAAAAATCAAGGCCAATAAAGCTGAACCCAATAAGAAAATTGAAAGGAAAAAAAATGATAAAAATAGGGCAAGCGAATGTCTATTTACAGAGTGGCGTACAATAGCCACAAGCTTTTACCAGGGATCATTATAAAAATAGTGCATAGCAGCTCTGTAAGCTTCTTGGAAAATGAACAGATACTCTTCATCTCCAAACAATACATAAGCCTGAAACATTGTCAAGAAAGGATAACAAGAAAAAACTCGTCAAAAAAAAAAAGGTTAACAAAAAACTGAAAAGAACAACCCAAATTCATCCAAAACAAGCTTTTAGCAAGATTATTGACATATCATGTGTCAGCATACAGAGATCATATTAGTTCATGAAGGCAGGGACCATTTAAAATACTGACTTTATTTAATTATCACAAGGTGTACGCCTCAGATGCCTTCTAATGTTCACTGTAGAAATAAACAAATCCTATGTACAGGTGATAAGAATATAAGACTAACAATGACATTTAAAGCTTCATCATCTTTCTTCCATTTCTATTCTTCAATCAATTCCATTTTTTTCGGTAGAAGAGCATAAATTAAACTTGAAAGGAAAGCATAAAATTGCAAGTGGAGTAAATGGATTCCTCAAAGAAGGAAAACAAAGGCCTAACAACAATAACAAAACAAGGGTTACTTTATCTTTCTGTCAACTATCATATTAGATATTAATAAGGCTTCAGAGTATGGTTCTTCTACCTAAAGCCATCCTGTTAACTCGCTATACACACTTTTCAAGAGTGCTGAAACAAAGGAGTTACAAGATAAAACATCTCACCGCTTAATTTCCTCGCTGTTCGGAAGAATACCAATTTACAAATTCTTCTAACGAACCGCCCACCATCAATTTATCACAACTCAAAATACTTTCAAGTAAAATAAACATATATATTTGAACAACACAAGCAATAACTATATCTGCAATCTCCCCTTTAATAGCACAAGAACATCCCCAAAAGAAATTTTGCACCGGGTATAATTAGAGATTGCTGCATATACCTTGTATACACCCTGTGTACTCAGATGTTGCCCATTGTTTTAAATGAAATTTAATCTTACAAAAAAAGTTGCAATAGAAGTATGTAATATCCACCCTTACCTCACTGATTTATATCAATACAAATTGTTCTAGTGACAAAAAAGGCATCGTGCATCAATGGAGAGAACTAAGCTCGTTCCAAATAACAAAAAGGATGTTATAGAGCTGAAGCAGGTTTCAGCATTTCAATTCATGCTACTAACCTTTAGGAGATACTCGTAGAAAGAGTCAATACTAGTTCCTATTCCAGCATCCTGAAAAAGCAGCATACATCATTTTCCTTCGTGACAAAACAAGTGAGGAAAATTTGGGTCTTCCCAAAGTAAACAGAATTTTAACTTCCATGAAATCTGTAAGCTGGTTGACTATAATTCATAAACCTTTCAAACGCACCTCAGATAGTAAAAAGCATCAACTATTATGGATCCTACTGATGCATCTCACCTCACTGCGTATGTATGTAAATAAATAATTGCATAAGTTTTATGTTTATAAACCATAGCTGAGTGCACCATTCAAGAAACTCAAAATTGAAAACTTTATTTACTTCAATGAAAGATTGTTGCTCAGCCTGTATAATAAGTGGTGCAATAGCTCAAAGATGTATATCCCACATTCACAGAAAAACTGACAAGCTGTCAGTGGGATTATACAAATGGCATTAACTATTTCTGTATGACAAGGAAACCCAAAGACCGTGCAAACGCAACACGTCTTTTTACCTGGTTAAACCTTGGACCCATGTAATCTATCCCATCACAAGAATCAGGCAAATCACGGGCCTTTCACCAATGGGACGCTGCCCCTAGGTATTGCTTTCCCCAAGGGCTTATACAAATTGCATAACTAGAAAATTACATATGCTTCTTCATGCATGGAGAATAGAGAGACTAAAAACTTGAATGCATTTTTTTTTTCTCCAAGAATAAAAAAATTTGTTTGGAAATGCAGAAGGCATAACTCAAGGACACAAAGTTACATTTAATTATTGTCAATATATATCTCAACTACACTATAACTAACTCAGGAAGATCTATTTAATGGACAGACATATAAGGCAAAAAAAACCTAAAATATTCTCACAAGATGGCCCTACTTCATCCAAGCCTAGGACCAGATATGTAAAAGTGTAAGATTGAGACACAATGTAAGTTTATTTTTGTTCACTTATACCAAAATAAAAACTCATATTGGCAATATGATGTTTTCTCTGTTTGTGTGTGTGTGTGTGTGTGTGTGTGTGTGTGTGAGAGAGAGAGAGAGAGCATTAGACATTACACACTACAGAAACTCATAGTAAGATTGCCCTCATAGAAAAATCACGTTGAATAGAGTGTTACCTTCTGTGTCCATTCACCTGTAAAAACATTGATATGGGCACCAACTAAATTTAGTTTTGAACGCCGCGCCCAAAGTCCACGAACTGCATTTTTGGTAACTTGCTCAAAAACTGCATGTTCATGAAGTCGAGGAATATTTCAACATGCTTCCTCCACAGAAAAGGAAAAAAAAAAGGAAAGTAATAATATTAATGACAAAAAACATAGAAGGGAGGCAAGGAGGGAAATGCAGTGGTATCCAAGACCCTATGTGGAGAACCTAGTCTATCAAGCCAGAAATGAAGATAAAAACGGTACTTCTACAACCTCCTATGCGATAAAAAGTGTATAAGGCTAATGTCTTGACAAACACATAGAGCCATCATCTACAAAGTCACTCAACAACTTAAAAAAAATCTAGTAGAAGTTGCACAAAGACCAGGACAAGCAAGGAGATTGAAGCATCATTAAGTTTAAACAACAGGACCAACTCCCAAGCATATTTCTAGAAAGTCACCAGTGACAATGAGTAATGTACTAACATTTTTTTTTATATGTAAACGATAATATTATTAATAAAGATAGGCAAAGCCCAAGTACACAAAAATTTTTTTATAAGTAATAAACATCTTTATTAATGGGAATATAAATAGGCATAGCCCAAATACACGGGAGATATACAAAGAAGCACGCCTAATTACATTCTAGGAGTTCAAACTAAAAGACAAGAAATCATGCACATTACTTCCATAAGGTACAACGGCTGAGAACCATAGTAAGAGAGTACGCAAAAAAAAAAAAATATATCCTGAAGCTCGTCCATTGTTCGCTCTTTGTCTTCAAAACAACGCTCATTCCTTTCCAACCAAATGCACCACATAATGCATGATGGAATCATCTTCCATGCAGCTTTCATTTGTGGGCAGCCTTTGATTCTCTTCCAGCAAGCAAGCAAATCAACTACCTTAGCTGGCATAACCCAGGCAACATGCACTCGACTAAAAACCGCATTCCACAATGCCCGTGTCACCTCACAATGTAATAATAGATGATCCACTAATTCACCGTGATCTTTACACAAACAACATCAATCCATCACGATAATACCCCTTCCTCAGGTTGTCTGTGGTTAGAATTTTCCCAAGGGCAGCAGTCCACACAACGAAAACCACTTTAGAGGGTGCACCAAACCGCAAAATATTCACCACGAAAAAGCTACATATCCTTGGGAAGCCAGGATTGTGTAATAGGACTTTACTGTGAATTTCTTGCTAGCTATGGACCGCCACTAGAGTTTGTCCCCATGCATCGTTCTGTTACCAGTGGAATGTAGCAAGTTGAAAAAATCCGAAATAAGTGGCAACTCCCAGTCGTGGTTATCCCTTTTGAAAAGGATGTTTCACTATGCGGCACCATGATCAAGAGACAACATGTCCGCCATTGAAACCTTCTTGTTAGTTGCGATGTTATAAAGTACCGGAAAACCTCGCTCCAAGGAGCTGACTCCACACCAAAACGTCTTTCCAAAATCTAACCCTAGTGCCCTCTCCAATCTCAAAGCGAGTATGGTTTACAAAGCATTGACAACCCCCCAATATACTTGCACAAGCCCATACCATGCCTCCCCCTTACCACATTAGTGCACCAATCACTCCATGCACCTCCATGTCTAGAATCAACAACTTCCTTCCATAATGACTCCCTTTCTTTATAATATCTCCATAACCATTTTCCTAATAGCATTTTGTTGAAAATCTTCAAATTGTGCACCCCCAAACCTCTACCAGTGATTGGAGAACAAACTTTATTCCAATTTACAAGATGGAATTTAGACCTTATTTGTTTTCAGAGATGAAATAAGATAAAAGTTAAAAAAAGAATAAAATATTGTTATAAGATATTTTTTTAATATTAATTTTGTATGGGAATTTGAAAAAGTGGTATGAGAATTTGAAAAAATTAAATTTTTTATTATATTTTATATGGGGATTTGAAAAAGTGTAATGATGAGTTTGAGTTTTTGGTCTCATCCTTGTAAGCAAACAAGGCCTTAGTTTTCTCCCTCAAACCGCCCCATAAGAACAATCCAAAAAAGTTTCTCAATCCCAGTTGCCACCCCTGCAAGCAATGGGAATAGAGAGAGAAAATAAGTCGGAAGGTTCGATAAAGTGTTCTTGATCAAAGTGACCCGCCCCCCTTTGAAAGATACAGTCATTTCCACCCTGCCAACCTCTTATCTACCTTCTCAATGACCCCGTCCCAAATTATTCTTAACTTTAAAAGTGGTACCTAACAGAAGTCCCAAATATTTCATAGGCAAAGAAGACATTTTGCATCCCAAAAGAGCTCCAAGGTTATCAATGTGAGGCACCACACCCACTGCCACCATCTCAAATTTGCCAAGGTTGATTTTAAGTCCCAAGACAACTTTGAAACATAATAGAAGGGCACGTAAAACTTGGATTTGGCCTTGATCTGCTTTGCAGAATAGGCGAGTATCATCTGCAAATAAAAGATGTGAGATCATAATGGAACCATTAACCCTATTACCCACTTAGAATCCAGCTAGGAGACCTCCTTCCACAACTGCCTTCAACATCTGTCCAAGCACTTCCATCACAATGACAAAAAGGAAAGGTGATAATGGGTCTCCTTATCGCAACCCACAAGAACTGTTGAAGAAACCTACTGGGGTTCCATTAACTAACACTGAGAAACGGGTTGTTATGATACAGTGTCAAATCCATGAAATCCAACTATCTCCAAAACCACATCTCCCAAGCATGTAGAAAAAAAAAAATCTCAGTTCACATGATCATAAGCTTTCTCCATACTGAGCTTACAGAGAATACCCGGTATTCCCTCCTTTAGCCTATGATCCAAACATTCATTGGCAATGAGCACTGAATCAAGTATATGTCTCCCCCAAACAAAGGCATTCTGTGGTTTTAAGATGATTTGCCCCATAACCAAGCTTAACCGATTAGCGAGCATCTTTGAAATAATCTTATACACCCCGCTTACCATGCTTATAGGGCGGAAGTCCTCAATCTCCGTCATTGTGCCCTGTTTCTTCGGTATGAGTGCCATAAATGTCGTATTGAGACTTTTTTCAAACTTTTTGAAGGTATGAAACTTTATAAACAGCTACATAACATCAATTTTCACCACCTCCCAACAGTGTTGAAAGAATTCCATGGAAAAACCATCTAACCCGGCTACTTTGTCTTTAGTCATATTGTTAAGGACCTTATGAACCTCGTCTTCTTCGAAAGGTCTATCCAACCAACTTGCACTCTGCGTATCAACAAACTTAAAAGAAAAATCATCGAGCTTTGCCCTCCAAGAGGTCAGCTCCGTGAGAAGATTCTCATAAAAATTCACAATATGATTTTACCAAATCAAGAGGAGAAGACAGGACTTGGTTACTTGACATGAGTGTCTCAATGGCGTTGTTTCGCCTATGTGGGTTAGCCACTTTAGAGAAGAACTTGGTACACTTATTTCCTTCTTTTAACTACAAGGCTCTAGATTTTTTACGCCACGAGGTCTCATCTGTCAACAAAACCTTCTCCAAATCAGTAACCACAGTGTTCTTCCTCCTTAATATCTCTTCAAAGGGTTCTCCTATCAACAACTGCCCCTCCAACTCTTGAAGTTCCCTCATTAAGGTAGTCTTTCGATTGTCAATGCAACCAAATGCAAGATAAAGCTCGAAGTGCCTGTGAACTGATATGAAGACCACCACTCACACACCTTCTCAACAAAGCATCGGCTGCTAACCACATGTTCTCAAATTTGAAGTATTGGCATCCCCTATAAATACCACCACAATCTAGCAATATGAAAAAATGATCCGAGCATAAGCGCATTACCCTTTTTGACACAGTTATGGATAGTGTGCTTCCCAAGAAGAAGAAACAAGAAACATGTCCACCTATTATTAGACCATGTGTACTTCGATTAGAGAGAGATCCATGAGATCCAAATCAAACAAGAACTCTGCGAACTCCTCCATAGACCCAAAAATACGATGGTGCCCCAATCGCTCGCCAGAAAAGCGAGTGATGTTGAAATCTCCATCCATACACCACAGTACCTCCCATAAACAATGTACACCCGACAATTCCTCCCATAGCCTCCTCCGCTCTCTATCCAAATTAGGCCCATAGATACCAACGAAAACCCACTCTCACCCATCTATAACATTTCTAAAACGAGTAGCGACCGAGAAAGTCCTAATACAATCCTCTATTATGTCTGCCACTCTTTTGTCCCACATTAATTGAATATCCCCCGATACTCCTACTGAAGCCAAATAAGACCAAACAACATAGGGGCACCCCCACAAACTTCTTTTTTTTTTTTTTATAAGTAAGAGATAAGTTTCATTGATGGTAGTGAAAAATGTGAAGCCCAAGTATATAGGAAGTATACAAAAGAGCACCTAAATAAAAGTTAAGAGCTGCTAATAGCTGAAAATTAAAGACAAGAAATCATGGACATTGTTCCCATTTAAAACAATAGCGGAGAACCATAAAAATAAAGTATGCATGAAAAAATCTTGTAACTCCACCAATGTGCGCTCCTTGTTTTCAAATCAGCATTTGTTTCTTTCCGCCCAAATACACCACATTATGCATAGCGGAACCATCTTCCACACTGCTGTTACTTGCGGACACCCATGTATGTTCCTCTAACCACTCAACAAATCCACCACCCTCCTTAGCATAACCCAAGCAAAAGCAATCCTACAAAAAATCTCATCCCACAACACCCTTGCAACCTCACAATGCAATAAGAGATGATCCACAGTTTCTCCATTTTTTTTGCACATATAGCATCAATCTACTACTTCACATCCCCTCTTCCTCAAATTATCCATAGTCAAAATCTTCCCAGGAGCCGCGGTCCATACAAAAAAGGCAATCTTAGAAGGCACACGAGATCTCCAAATATTTTTCCAAGGAAAATGAGTATACTCATGTGTTTCCAAGATTTTGTGGTAGGCCTTAACTGTACACTGCTTGTGATCATTGTGCTTCCATTTCAATCTATCTGCCCGTGCCAATGGAGTCCTCAAAGGGTGTAGAATACTGAAAAAATCTACAACCATGGATAGTTCCCAATCATGAAAATCCCTAATGAAAAGTATATTCCATTGATGAGAACCATGAGAGAGAGAACGCATATCAGCAACCAAGGCCTCCTGCTCTTCTACAAACAACTCTTCTATCAATGATTCGTAATTTCGTTTCTTGAAAACAAACCACATCTACTTTCCACATCCACAATAGGGATTTCGATTTTATGCGTATGCACTTATTGCGATCATTAAGCCTCCGCACATTCCATGAAAGAATTTTAGGTTTCATTAACAAAGGTAAGTGCCCTTCCCTTCGTTCTATCTCTTCTCACACTACTCACCTGTCCATCATAATATATAGAGCATTAAAGCCGCTTAAGCTCCCTAATTGAACAAGATAGTAATAAACTAACATTGTTATAAGTTTGTTAGTGTTTCTTTTTATTTGATTGAACATATCACCTCTAGGTACCTTCTGCTCAAGATCAAGGGGTCAGCAAACTCGTCTCAATCAAAAATAGCTCAACTGTTTCCTCATTCAGTAAAGAATATTTGTTTTATTCTAATAAATGTCAAACTTGGGAGAGAAAAAGGATTTAAAAACATAAAAGAGCAAAGAATAAGAAAATGGAAGCTTGAACAACGATCCTATACATTATTCTTCAAGTCAACATGGAGGTAATATTTAGCCTCACCTGTTAGTTTTTTTTTTCTTTCTTTCTTTCTTTGATCAGTAACCTATTAATTAACAGTGCTATGAAGTATAATTAAGAAGGCTATATTCTAGGTGCCCTATTTTATAACTAGGTTATTAAAAAAGAAGTAAATGCCAAAATGAATGCTACCATCATAGAGGAAGTATATGTAATATTCTGTATAACATGACAATGTATAAATATATCCTCCCATGTATATTTTGTTCATCAAGGGGTTCAGAATCATCTTTTTCCAACATTAGTGAATATTTGGTATCTTGGCATCTTGTCTTCCCTTGCAACAAAGGTAAACTTACTGGGATCATTCGTCAAACGACTAAGCACTCCAAATTCCAATGTCAAAGTCCCGCCACCAGCTGTTGATGTTATCTAACAGACCAAAAATTAAATTTTTTAATGCTTTACGTAAATAGCACAAAACAAAGAATTAAAGACGTAGTACAGTTAATGAATGTCCTAGGAGGTTAATGATTCTTAAATTTGAGAGTACAAGCTAGCATATTTGCTCATTGTCTTTGGCAATTAGAAGTGTAATTATATACCCTATTAGTTGAGGTACAACAGCAATTAGAAAACTGGAAATTAGTTAGATGTTCCACTAGTATAATTCTTGTGTAATTTTAAAACAGTATAGTTCTACAATGTTCTTAGCTACTTTCACGCTAGAAAGTCAAGGCAAAACTCAAGAGAAAACAAGCTTGCACAAAGGATAAAGTGCAGAAAGGATTTGCCTTGCTTTCATGTTCATCAACTCCATGCAAAAGGTTGACAGATCCAAATGGAATTCCTGCAACACATAATATCTGAAAATGGTCATAAAATGATGGATACATTACATTTGTGACGCCCTACATCTAACATGAACTTCATCCACAATTGAAATCAAAGTGTTTGATGTCCAATAAGACCTCGTTTGTTTCCACAGATGAGACGAGATGAAATGGGTTAAGTTGAAATGAAAGTTGAAAGTCAAATAAAATATTATTAGAATATATTTTTTTAATATTATTTTTGTTTGAAATTTGAAAAAATTGAATTATTTATTTTATTTTGTGTTGGAATTTGGAAAAGTTTTAATGATTAGATGAGTTGAAAAGAGTTGTGAAAATAAACACAGCATAATTGTTCAGCAGACGGTGTCATAGCTACCCAACTGCTTTAAGAGAAAACGTATAAAATTGCTTTCCACAGAGCCAAGCTGCTAAAGTTTCCCAAAGCTAGACATTCATGAGTCGTTTGCTAATTTACAAGGTCCTCAATAATTTTACTAGAGATTTGAAACCCTCTATTAACATTCCTTTACAGCCAACCAATTTCAACCCAAGAAGAACTAGACGTATACGGTATACAAAACATGGCAATCTTTCATTCCCTGTAATTGTATTCTTATATGTTAGGTGATCATTCTTAATTTAAAATTCCACAAAATGATAAAAATATACCATCAAATAACCAAAAGTCACAAGATTGAGAAATAAATACCCTATGTGAATAAACAGCCCAAGAATTTTAGGTCATAAAAAATGCAAGACAAGTAGCTAAATTCAAACTACAATAAGTTGGGAAAATTAGTTAAAATAATCTAGTAGTTATACCTGTAGGAGTGTCAAATGCAGGTAATAACCTCCGCGCCAAATCCTCTGCTAAGTTAAGTAACTGGTTGTCATAAGATGGTATTTTCATGCCCTGTAAAAGAAACAATACAAAAGAAATCAACAAAGACCTTCAGATAGTGGTATATAATATACAATTCATATTAAACGTATTTTTTTCTTGAGACCAGGAGTGTTCCTTGGATGAGTTCAAGAGGTTCTTTTTCAGCATGCTATTGTCTTATGCTTCTGTCATTGAGATGTACATAATTAGCGCAGAAAATCATGAAAGACAAGATTAGAAAACTCCCCATGAAAAATAGAAATAGAAAACTCTACACTATTGTGGAGTAGAGGTACTAGGTGGGTCCACCCCGTACCTGACATACCTGGCCTACGCTATCCACCCCTGCAAAACAATCTGTGGGTCTCCTTTATTTTTATTTTTTGTTGGGGCCAAGAGGCCCACAACCAGGGATCTTTCTCTAGTTAAGGCCAAGAAACCCATGACCATCTTTGTTTAGGACCTAGTGGTTGTTGAGACCAAGATTTTTTGGATTAGTTAAGGCAAATCTGGGATGATGTGATATCTCATATAATAAGCAAGGATAAGGATAGGTAGTGTATAAGATCACACATTACTTGAGAATAAGAAGTTTTTACTTTTTATAAAGTTCTAATAAGACTCTAATTATATCATTGACTAGTCCTTTTAGAATATAGGTCATGTGATTTGAGCTTTCTATTAAGGCATTACAAATTATAGCAATCTAGCAGAGCTTATCCCAACCAGAAATATGGGACTTGAGACGAGCCCACCTACGATGGACTAATCCGATGAGGATGTCGAAAATTTAAAGAAGATAGATTGTGATACCCCATAAGATAAGGGTAGGCAATAGGTGATGTATATGACCCCACACAGCTTAGGAATAAAAAGTTCTTGTTTTTTATAAAATTCCAATGGGCTCCAATTGTATTATTATCTAGTCCTTTTAAAATATAAACAATGTGGTTTGGGCATTCCATTGGGGCACTACAGAGACCGTGGTTGATGGAAAAAATTTTGCACCTTGAGACAACTAGGATGACCATGGTTGAGGCAAATTAAGTTGAGGCAGTAGGGATCCAAGCAATTGTTGAGCAAAACCACTCACTCGTTAAATGAGTGGAGAAGAGGGGAGAGTGAGGGCAGGGAGGGCCACAGACTTCAAAATTTGCAGTCATTTCTTTTACTCTAAATATACCGCAACAAATAAGCAGGTCTTCACCTTCCACAATCATGCACTCTCATGGCTCTTTTTTTTTTCATAAGACACCATCCAACATGCTAGTTGATCCACTGCCAAAGAAGGCATAACTCATTCTAGACCTCATAGACCAAAAACCATGGCTATAAGAGAACCTAAATATCTACCCTTTGTGTCTCTTGGCATTAAAAGCAAGGTAAAGGACATTTGCTCACAAACTAATAAATATACAGCTTTTTCCCGATAGATGTAATTACAAGAGATTCAAATCTGCAAAAACGTTTAGGTCGCATATGCTCGGATTACTGGCCCATTCTTTTGGATTGTGGGGGGCTTCGGAGTGGTTGACGGTATTTTAAATTTGAGATTATGTGGCTGAAGTCGGAAGGTTTTGTTGATAGGATACATCAGTGGTGGTCCTCTTACCACTTTCAGAGCACCCCAAGTTTCATTTTCGCAAGTAAGTTAAAATCCCTTAAAGGTGACTTGAAGTTATGGAACACTCTCTCTTTCGAAAATGTGGGGGATAACAAGGCTTGTTTGATGAAAGGTATCGAATTAAACAAGATTCAAGAGGGACGTCCTCTTACCCAAGAAGAACAAGTTCAGAAGAACTCGTTGGGTACAAAACTCGAGAGATTGTTATTGATGGAAGAGGTATCATGGAGGCAAAAACCGAGAGCTTTGTGGTTACGCGAAGGTGATCACAATACAAAATTCTTTCACAAAATTGCGAATTCGCATAGAAGAAATAACAATATCGAGATGTTAATGACTGATGGGGAAGAGACTAAAGATGAAGGAGCCATACAAGGTCCCATAGTAGAGTTCTTTGAGACACTTTTAACAGAACAAGAGGACTGGAGACCTACTTTAGAGGGCCTTGCTTTTGAGATTCTAGGGTCGGAAGATGTCGCTCGGATGGAACGGGCTTTTGAGGAGGAGAAGGTTTTAGATGTCGTTCGGAAAATGGTTAAAGACAAAACACCGGGGCCCGATGGTTTCTCTATGGGCTTTTTCCAAGAATGCTGAGGAGTGATAAAAGAGGACCTTATGAATATTTTCAAAGAACTATCCTCAGAAGGAAAATTCAAGAAAAGTCTTAATAATACTTTCTTAGCCCTTATTCCAAAAAAGCCTGGAGCGATAGACATAAAAGATTTCCGGCTTGTCAGTCTTGTGGGTGGGACTTATAAGATCATTTCAAAGATTCTGGCCAATTATCTTAGTGAGGTAATTGGGAAATTAATCTCTACACCCTAAAATGCATTTATCAAAAGCAGACAGATACTCGATGCGGTCCTCATAGCTAATGAATGCATTGAGAGTAGAAGGAAAGTCGGCAACCCGGGGATTTTATGCAAATTAGATATGAAAAAGACTTACGATCATGTCAATTGGAGTTTCCTTTTGTATTTACTCAGAAGGTGTGATTTTGGGGGAAAGTGGAAGTCCTGGATTAAGTGGTGCATAACGACGGCAAGATTCTCTGTTTTGATTAATGGATGTCCGGAAGGTTTATTCTCGAGCTCTCGAGATTTGAGACAAGGGGATCCCTTATCGCCCATACTGTTTGTTATAGTTATGGAAGCTCTGAGCAGGATGCTTTCGGCCTTGGTAGCCAATGGTTTGGTCAGTGGCTTTCCGGTTGGTACTTCGAAAAGGGGCATTACTAAAATCTCTCATTTGTTATTTGCAGACAACACCCTTGTACTTTGCCAAGCTGACCAGAATCAGGTGCGAGTGTTGAAGGTACTGCTATTTTGTTTTGAAGTAGCCTCTGGTTTAAAAGTGAATTACGATAAATCTGAGATGGTGTCAATCGGCGACGTCCGAAATATACGTGCTTTGGCTGGAAATCTCGGGGGTAAAATCTCTGCCTTACTGATGACATACTTGGGGCTTCCGTTGAGATCGGCTTCAAGGTCCACTAGGATTTGGGACATGGTTATCGAGAAAGTGGAAAGGAAGCTAGCAGGGTGTAAGAGAATGTATCTGTCTAAAGGGGGTCGTATTACATTGATCAAAAGCACTTTGTCAAATTTACCCATATATTTCTTGTCTTTATTTCCGATACCAGCAAGTGTGGCAGGTCGTTTAGAGAAGCTCTTACGAGACTTCCTGTGGGAAGGTATGGGGGAAGAGTTCAAATACCATTTAGTCAACTGGAAGACAGTTTGTCGCCCTATCTCAAATGGTGGCCTAGGTATCCGTAATCTGAGGACCTTCAATCAAGCACTTATGGGTAAATGGCTATAGAGATATCACAAGGAACCTGTGGCTTTGTGGAAAATTGTGATCGAGAGCAAATATGGGCGCCTTTGGGGGGGTTGGAACTCCTGTAAGGTTAGGGGAGTAGGGGAGGGGGGTGTGGGTTTGTGGAAAAATATAAGAAAATGGTGGTTGTTTGTGAGAAACACTAGGACCCAATTGGGGACAGGGACGAGAATTAAATTTTAGAAGGACATTTGGTGTGCGGACAGAGCCTTACATGAGTTATCTCCTTCTCTTTATCAGATAGCTAGTGCCCAAGACTTAACAGTGGCGGATGCCATAGAGTATGATGGTGGGAGAATCAATTAGAACATCGCTTTCTACCAGGCAGCACAAGATTGGGAAATGGGGATTTTTGTAGATTTATTTGGCCTTATTTATTCGCAAAGACCAAATCTCCATCAAGACGATAGGCTATGGTGGATTCCTACAAGGAGAGGATTCTTGTCAGTTCGTTCATTTTATAAGATACTCACTCATGTTCCTGTTTTGCAGTTCCCATGGAGACGTCTTTGGCGGCACAAAGCACCTCTAAAAGCGACATTCTTCTAATGGCAGCGGCTTGGGAAAAGATCCTCACCACAGATAACCTGAGAAAACGAAGGGTCATCATCGCAGACTGGTGTTGCATGTGTCGGCGAGGGGGCGAGTCGGTAAATCATCTTTTGTTACATTGTGAGACAGCCAGAATTCTTTGGAATTGGGATGAGATTTTTGGCAGATTGAATTTGGCATGGGTCATACCGGAAACCGGGTTAGATATTATGAAGGGTTGGCCTACAATTCGGGGCACGAGACATATCAAGGCCGTTTGGAAGATGATCCCCATTTGCATCATGTAGTGCTTATGGCAAGAGCGCAATGAGCGAACTTTCGAAGACATGGAGAGAACTAAAGAGGAGTTTAAAGTTTTTTTTTTTTAGAACTCTTTGTACATGGTCCATTGACGTGGATTTTAATGGCATGGATCTTCATGATTTCCTTGTTTCTAGAACGCCTTCTTAAGAGGGCATGTATGCTTATTGTAACTGGCTTTGATGCCACTCTATTTATTAATAAGATCTTTTACTTATAAAAAAAAAATGTAATTACAAAATCAAGTCACAACATCAAGTCCTAGCAACAATCAAGTACATCAAGCAAACACCCAAAAAGATCAAAAGCACTAGACAACCCTTTTTTTCTTTTAACACTTAGTGTCCGAGTAAGGTTGTAAATAAATCAGGTTACTCGACAGTCCACTCGGTACTCGCGCGGTTAAACTCGAATCAAACTCGACTCGTGAAAAAAAAATAGCTCGTGAAAGCAGATACCAGCTTGATTAATAAATGACACATACCCGACAAAACTCGATTAAGACTCGTTCGTTTATTCTCGAGTCGACTCATTAACTCGACTTGATTAAAATTCATTTATATATTGATAAATATATACACATATATATGTTATATATAGGTTTTGCTAATAATATAAGTATAGAATTTTTAAAATTAAATATGTAATATGTAATATTATTACTTATATCTATATGATGAATATATTTCATAATTATGTTTTATAATTTGTACAATAATTAGTCTATAAAATTTAATAATGTCATATATTAGTACGTGAAAAGCATGTGAAATATATATATGTTATCATATTATGTGTATTTAGTAATAATATATATAAGCACATAACATATTGTTATGATAAATAAATATCAACTAGTTAAATATTAAATATTAATTTTTTATTTATTTTTAAATTTTATTTAAAAAAATTTTTTAAAAAGGAGTTCGAGCTCACCTTTACTCGAGTTCGTTTGTGAGACGAGCTCGAACTCGAACTTGAGTTGAAAATTTGGTTTATCGAGTCGAGCTCGAACAAATAATAAATAAAAATTTGGGCTCGAGCTCGAGTATTTTGAGTCGAGCTCGAGCTCGGCAAGTCAAAACTTGGCTCGGCTCGGCTCGTTTACAGCCCTATGTCCGAGAATAACATCTTGACTAATCCCCGGAGTGCATAGGCCCTCAAAAAGGAGCTTTCCGCAAATGCACCTCAGATAATTTAAGAAGAAATCCCCCAGTTCGATAGCCCCTAGAGACTGTTTGCAACCAAGGAAATTTGAATGTTAGACCTGGGGGATTATACCCCCAAGCCAAAGGCCTTTACCAAACAACCTTAGAGAAAGGTCATATTATATGATAGGGCATTGGAGTATCAACTACTTATAAGTGGATAAAAAGCACCACTGGGGTATGGCCTATTGGAAAGATGTAGCTACATAATTACAACCTAAAACAAGAATGCAAAAAAATCTCTTGTTGTCAAATCGCCCTTATCGCAAAAAAATGGTTGCTAACAACTGCACTGCATAATCTTTTCTCGACCAAGCAACCTCAGCAAACCAATTTTACTATTCCCTTGAGGCTCCCTTCCCATCAAAGAAGAAGAAACATCAATATAGCTTATATATCATGCTAATTAAACACCCATGAGTTGCATAATTCCTTTTAGGTCGATCTAAAGCACATCAATACTTTTTCTGGAAAATCAATGCTTTAACTAAAAAAAATTCATAAAATTGTAATGAAAATAATTCATAAAGGTACATGCATAACCAATACCGTAGCATAATCACTTGCAATAAGATGAGCAGAGAGTAAACCTCCAAGAACGCGAATAGTAGTCTCGAACACAGAAACTGTCTTATTCTGCAAAAACACATAAAAAATTCAAAGTTATGCAGCAGGTGACCAAAGCAAATCTAGCTGAGATTTAAATGTAAATAATAAAAAATCAGCTAAGCCTTTTGTGTTCTTCAACAAACTTTTGATTACTTAAAAAATATGCTAAAAGAAAATCTAAATAATATCGGTTATTAAGATACAGAGTATTACAATGATATCAGTTATTAAGAAACCGGAACAATTCCACACAGCAAAATGAAAACCAGGATTACAAAAGAGCAAATCAGCATGTTGGGAGCTTTATAAAAGTTGAAATTCAGAATTTTGATACTATCCAAAGGAAAGAAGAAAAACACTCTGTTATTTAGAATCCATCATCTCCAAATTGCATTACGAAATTCTAGTCCCAGCAGATAAGTTTAAACATTAATTCACCAACAAAAGAAATGAGCAGTACTCACTATATCAAACTGAAGGCTTTTACCAATCCATTCAACAGATGCAGCAAAGCGTTCCTTGTCACCAAGTAAAGCCAGCATGTCTAAGGAGTCAATCTGTGACAGTTGCATGACGGCAATGTGCTATGATCCTGAGGGTAACCCTCGGGATCATAACACAACAACAGGTGAGACATACAACAACTTGGATATGGATAAAATCTAGGAGAAATTATCATACCAAAGTCAAGGCATAACCGCCAAGTGTATCCTCTCCTCCACATGATAAAGGTCTTAGCTCATCAAGTGGAAAAGCATGGTCCATGTATCCATTAAAAGCGTGATAGAACATTCCACGCACCTGGATTGCAAATTGAAATGCATCTCTCCCACTTTAAAAAAGATCAAACAGCACAGACTAACACTGCCAACAAATGCAAATAGAAAAGCATGATGCGGACAATTTTATTCGGATCTTTCACATTAACTCGAACTCCTGTTACGTAATGGAGGATCATTTACAAGGAAAACAATCCAGGACATGAAATTTTGAGCTATTTTTTCCCTCAGAACTAGTATTTATAAAAATAAAATAATAATAATAATAATATATCATTTTCTGCTCCTGCACCAAATCATCAACAACACCATTCTACGTTAACATCACGCAATCAGTTATGAGTTTTGCCAGCAAAATTCAAGCCCATATGGAAAAGTGCACATGTAACTATAAGAATAGACAGTTTAAGAGTCCAAAGGCCCTTCATTTAGAAGTCGAAAATGGGTCATTGGAAACGGATTCTGTTTTGTAAATTCCCGCTGCCAAACATACTTTAAGATAAATTTGCGTCACGAGTACAAATCAATCGACTGTTCCATCAAATGAGCATGGTAACATGAATGGCAAAGTGTACATGGCATTCTGACATTGAAAACCTTAAAGAAAAACCCTAATTCCGCTTCGGAGCTGGATCTAAGATAGACAGAGGGCTACCTCGTCTCGGAGCTGTTTGGCTTCCTCAGGAGTGACGCCCTCTGCGAGAGCTGTGCGCATGAAAGCCTTGTGATAGGCTGAGACGAAAAAGAAGAGCCATAGGAATTGAAAGACTGGTTTCTTAGCTTCCATTCTTCTGCCTCCCTCTCTGTGTGTGTCACTCCGTCTTCGGTCTTAGACAACACAAAACGACCACATCTGGCTTTAGTGCTGCACGCTTTCGCTTTGTTGTGTTATGCCTTTCCCTGGTCGGCAGTGTAAAGTTTAAACCATGTACTTGCCCATCGGATTATATAACCCTAAACAAATTTTTTCCCCAAATTCTTATCGACGCTTTCTTATCAAAACTTTGATCTTTATATAATGAGTTTTGCTATGTATAAGTATTTTTGCATATATTTTTTTTATGTATTCTATTTATATGATTAACCAAAATATTTATTTTATATTAAAAAATATAACATAACCAATTATATTAATAGAATGCATGAATGAATACACAAAAATAATTGCCCCTAAATTTTTGTTGTAGAACGTAATATTGGGAGTAGCCTAGCGGGCTTGATGCAAAGATTATTTATTTGATAGAGTTAATCTACATATAGTTTTTAAATGAGAATTGCTCATGCAAGTCGGTTTAAAAATAAAATAAAATCACAATAATTTTTTTTTTAATTTTTTTCTTTCTTTTTACTCTCATTCATCAATAGGACTACATACCCCTACTTAGGATTGTAAATAAAATTTGTCTTTAATTAAAAGTTTACCAATTTAGAGATAAGCTGCTATCTTTTTTTATTTATTATTCTTCTATTTGTTTTTTTTTATCTCTCGTTTAGGATTCCTCAACAATTATCTCAAAATAATAAATAACAGTACGAAAATACTGGAAAAAAGAAAAAATACGGATTTATTTGGAATCAATTTCTTGAACCCTACATTTGTCCTACAAGAAGATGTCGTCTTATAAGAAGAATGAAAAGTACTCGCGAAAAAGTGAATAATGGAACTTCCATGGAGAGCGACGATAGAGGCGAGTACACAGTCACTTGTTGATTTGAAATGATTTTTGAAAAAGTCCATGATCCATCTTTCAAGATTATGGATTAGAGAAAGTAATAATATAGGGCAGTAATCGGAGTCTAAGTCGAATTGCTAGCACAAGATCCACATCGTCGGTGGTGGTGCATGTGGGACATGCGCCTCCTGAGAAGATGAACGAATGGCAAATTTGAAAGATTTGAGGCATTCGATGATAGCGGTGCCACGCATGTCCTCTTAATCCACTATAGATCATAGTTGTGAGTCCTCCAAATCCACTCCAGATCGCAGTTGCGCTTGAAAGATGGACATGGCTTGGGCCACGCGTGCGGCCAACACATCTTGTAGAATCGTGGTTTTCTTTCACAGGCATGGAGATCGGTGGCTGGTGAGACTGAGAAGGTCGCGCATGCTGGTCGAAGATGGCCGAGAATCAAAAGATCGGTTGAGGTCGACGCTACTAAGAAAAAAAATTACGGAATAGACTAAGAAAACTAAGTAGTGAGAAGAGAGATGGAAACAAGAGGAAGAGATGGTCGAAACTAAAGCTCTGAACCCCCTCTACCCAAGGGAAGAGAAACTATTCTAGGAAGAAGATGTCGAAAATCATAGTAGAGAAAAAGAAATTAAGGAGAGAGAGAGAGAGAGAGAGAGAGAGAGAGAGAGAGAGAGAGAGAGAGAGAGATTCCATTAAAGAGAGAAAACTTTAAATTTAAGTAACATTGAGCATCTTACATATGCATTACTCTTGAGATGAAAAGACGAATTTAATAAAATACTTAATTTTAAAATGAAAAATATGAAAACAACCAATCAGAATGTACAAGTGCGCTTATGAATGCGCAATATTACTTATATGTAATATTACTCACTAAAAAGATAAATTTATGATAAAAAAGAGGTAAATTTTAAACTTGAAAATTACTATCAAGAATAAAGGATAATTGTTCGGTATTTTGTTTTTTTTTTTCTCAAAAAAATATTACCTTAGATATTTTTTTTCTAAATAAAATAATGATTTTAAATTTGAAGTAATTTCCTTTTTTGTATAGATCATCTTATCTCATATCATCTTATTATTATAATTTTCTCAAATTTTTACATAAAATCCAGCTGAAAACTCCACCAATCTTGTCCTGTATTGCATGGCAGAAGGCTACGTAGTCAGCTGTGAATTTCTTTGGCTTCAATTGCTTCTTCAGGACCTTGGTATATCTCATCCTCAACCTATGAAACTCAATTGTGATAATCAAGTTGTTCTTCATATTGCTAACAATCCATTTTTTTATGAACGCTTCAAACATATCGAAATCGATTGTCATCTTGTATGTGAAAAACTTCGTGCTAAGGTCATCTCCACCGCTCATCTTCCTAATGGTCAACAACTTGCAAACATATTCACAAAAACCTTGGATCGTAATCAGTTTCATATGTTATTTTACACGTTGGGCATTAAATAATTCAACTTTTCAAATTATAAAATAAAGCTAATATTAAAAAATTATATTATAATAATATTTTATTCATTTTCAACTCATCCATATAAACATACAAAATTGTAATCTAATCATCAAAAAGAGAGTTTGAGATAGAATCTAGAATCAAATATATAGTTTCAATTCCATCACGATTATTTGATAGAATCTTTCAATATATAAAGATACCATGTATCTGGAGTTTGGTACTCAATGATGGGTTGAAAGATTATTTTTTTGGTGAAATCCCACTCCACAAATTATATATATACATAGGGGCTCCTATAGATAAGAAGATGAGCTTAACTCATTTTAATCTTATTATAATAATTTTTTCAAATATTTATATAAAAATAATAAATAATTCAACTTTTCAAATTATAAAATAAAACTAATATTAAAAAATTATATTATAATAATATTTTATTCACTTTCAACTCATCCATATAAACATACAAAATTGTAATCTAATAATCAAAAAGAGAGTTTGAGATAGAATCTAGAATCAAATATATAGTTTCAATTCCATCACTGGATTATTTGATAGAATCTTTCAATATATAAAGATACCATGTATCTGGAGTTTGATCCTCAATGATGGGTTGAAAGATTATTTTTTGGTGAAATCCCACTCCAAATTATATATATACATAGAGGCTCCTATGGATAAGAAGATGAGCTTAACTCATTTTAATCTTATTATAATAATTTTTTCAAATATTTATATAAAAATAATAAATAATTCAACTTTTTTAAATCTCAATTTAACTTTTTCAAATTTTAAAATAATAATAATATTAAAAAAAATAATATTTCAATGATATTTTATTTAATTTTTAAAATTCTTCTCATCTCTAAAAGACTAAATCTAAATGGATATTTTAATTGATTTTAGAAAATATGCACGTAGGTGAGGTCCCAAAATAAAGAAATATTATTTGGTATAAACTGAGAGCTAAACAGGGATAATTCTAAGAATTTCTCAAAATAGAGCTGTCTCCTATATTGTCTATAATATGTGAAAGTATCATACGCATCTCGCAAGCTCTGAGTTTAACATTTATGTAGTAAAAGTGTTGAGAAATATTAAGAAGAATTGTGAAAAAATAATGCAAAAATAATAATAGAATATTAAATAGTAATAAAAAGTAATAAATAATCAAAGTAATAATAAAATAATAAATAATAATAAAGTATTTTAAAAAGAAATGTTATTTTGCTCATCTATTTTGATATCTTATTTTGACACCTCATGTATTTAATTTTTTTTATATTTTTAAAAACTATTTTCAAATAATAAAAAATATGAATTAAAAAGTAAAATAAAATACAAAATTTACACTAACTATAAAGATGAGCCATGCTACTCAAACGGAAGAATAACACCGCTCATTCTAAAAAGAGTGGTACTAGAGCCACTCTTAGGAGAGGGATCCCGCCTAGGTAATAAATAATTTTTTTAGTTTTTTTTTCTTTATTTTTTTAGATAGTTTTCATATTTTATTTTTGAAAAATAAATTCACATCATTAAAAAAATATTAACTTAATCATTAAGTAAAAAGAATTAATTATTATTATTTTTTAAATAAAGCATGAATTTTATTTGTGACTTTAATATTTCTCTTTTGAAAATATGAGTATGCTAACAGAGATTGATAAATGAGAAACGTGTAATCAGGAGGCTCCCATAATAACGGTAAAAGTACCCAAAAGAGTAGAAAATAGTAGACAGTAAAAAATTGATCCTTGCAACCGTATGGTGAATAAGTAACCACACTCATTTAAAATAAATAAATAAATAAATTCACGTAAAATATGAATTTTTTAATAACAAAACCTACTTAATATATATATATATATTTATATATCTATACAATCACAATTATATCTAACATTACTCGCAAAAAGGTATAGAATTCGTTCCTCTAATAAACACTAGAAGAAAATGTGGAACCACCAAATTAACTCAAAAAGGAGCATGAAAAACTTTAAAGGAACACTTGCGAATGGCCTGGGAATCTGGGATCATAATCCCAGCCTTCCATGCATTCAAATACTTGCACCTTCCAATCTCTCTCCCACTCGCTCGCTCGGTAAAAGCCAATTAAAAGATAATGAAAAGCATCCGAAAAAGAAAATGCATGGTTTATTTTTCTTTTTTCTTAAAAAAAACCCTTTCCGAGTAATTTGCTCCAAGAATTTCCCACTTGCAAAACATTACCACTTCCCCATTTTCCAGGGTGATCCCTGGGGGGATTTGCTTCGTGACCATCTGACTTATCAATCAACTTGACATCTGTCGTAATTTATTTTCAGAAGTGATATAAGATAAAAATTAAAAATATATATTATTATAACATATTTTTTCAATATTAATTTTGTTTTAAAACTTGAAAGATTTGTTTTGAAAATTGAAAAAATTAATTTTTTTATTTTATTTTGTATGAAAATTTTAAAAAATATAATGATGAATTTGAGATGAGATAGTTTTAAAAAAACAAAGAAGGAGAATAGTCGAACCAGTCATTATAGAGAACAGTAAAGCACAGATTCTTAAACTATTTATGGGGGGGAAAAAAAATTAATGGTTAAAACAGTGAGCTGCAGAAGTCTCGCATTAATATCTCACAAACTGGTTCAATTGGTCGGCAGCAAGTCCCTCAAATTCATGCCTGCAACCGAAAACGAGAAGTCATTGTACATTCAACGGAAAAATCCATGAAAATTAAAGTTTTTACCATGAATCCTGCAATATTGCTGATCCATGGTCCCAATATAAGACAACAGGTATATAAGATTAACAGCAAGCATTCCGAAGCCATTGACCAACCATTAAAACAAAAAAAAATGTAATACTACGTACAAGCAATATTGCGCATCCATATGCACACCTATACATTCTAATTGGTTGCTTTCATATTTTTCATTTTAAATTTAAGTGTTTTATTAAATCCATCTTTTCACTTCAACATTGGTGGACATATGGATGCCTAATGTAGCTTTCATTTAGAGTTTTTCAAGAAAAATTTGAAGAATGGCAAGTTTCATACTACCCAATGACATTAGACAAAACGTTTCAAAGAGTTCAAGAATTAAGTGAAACACATGCGGATGGTAAGCTAGGTTTTTGGCCTAACAATTATTAGTATGCCAAATGATAGTGATGCAATGCCAACAGCATATACATATTTTCTTTTATCGGTAACAGCAGATTCATATGAAGGACAAAAAGTGAAATACCTGCTGCTTTTTCTTCTTTGGCCTTCTTTTTCTTCGGGGTTTATGAGCATCAGAGTTGGAACTTAAATTGCTACTGTGACCTGTCCTTGAATTTGAGGAACCCCTTAATTTGAAGTCAGAACCACTTCTACTAGTTGATGTATTGCTGGATGTCGACATTTCAGTTCTCTGTATTGATTTATTTTTGCTTGATGACGGCCCAAACCTTGATTGAGAAGGACCAGAACTTGGGGCTGTAGTGATGGCTGGGCGGGGTGGTGGCATTAAGGCTCTAGCAGAAATCTGCTTCTATACAAAAATATGTTTTCTTGATAAGTACCTATCTTTGAAATGAGGAAAATGGAAGTGGCGCTGAAACAGCCAACTGATTTCCTATAACAGAGAACTATTCAATTGACAACAAACCTGATTTCTTTCATCACTGGACATGCCAGAAGCTGCTTTGCCAGAAGCACTAGAAGCCTGTTCCCTGCAAAATCAATGATAATAAGTTTTAGATGAACCCTTGATGAACACAACCAATTTAGTTTTGGGTACTACAATGGTTGCAACGTTGTAGATTGTCCTTGATTGCATTCTACAAAATGATTTTCCTATAGGCGTATGTTGTAGATGGTTGCAATGAACACAACCAAAACTTTGTTCCTATGGGCGAATGTTGTAGATTGCAATGGTCTAGATTTTCATGATTTCTTGTATACCCACTTGTGTACTTGGGCTATGCCTATTCTCATTAATAAAATTTGTTTCTTATCAACAATAATAATAATAGGTGCGGGATCAAAAGTATCATAATCTCCCCAGGTAACATAACAAGAGCTTGTGGGAAAGATCCAATTAAATCAGAGAATCAGAACGGGCTCTTTGAGCAATTACAATGTTGTCAATCACCGGTATAATAAAACCCCTGCATATTTTTTTATAGGTAAATATTTTATGGGTGCGTTTGCCAGGACAACCCATGCATATTTTTATCTGAGCATCTTGATAACAATGTTAAACATGCAATCCTTACTCCTTAAAACTATGGAAGAAATAATACTCCCTCTCAAATTAAAAAAGGAAAGTAGCATTTCCTTTCACTCATTCAATAAATACCTTGTACTCTTATCTGTCCATTCATCATCTGCATCTGCTTCATCACTTGAACTACCCATAAGGAAGAAATCATCTTCACTTAGATCCATAAGCCCATCATCCTCACTCCCTGTCTCTGTTGAGAAAAGTTCAAGTATAGACATCTTATGAACGTATGGAAACTCTAGGGGGTTTTACCAAATAAAAGCTGAGATGGAGCATTTCTGTAGGTGATGAGGAGCAGATAGTATAAGATTTAAAGGAGAAAAGGTCAAACTGATGCACAGAGCTGGATATCTGCCCTGGACCCACAATCCCCTCAAACACACTTGTAATAATTACAATTTTGATTGATATGCTTCTCTATCCAAATCCAACATGATTATTCACATTTATAAGATCCCAATCATTCAAAGTATTCAAGGTACTTTTACCAAATCCAAAAAGAATTCTCCACTTATTTTAGCATCTCTAGTGGTTGATATGAATAGCTTGGCATGCTGGATCATGTGGCTTCAATGATTTGTCAGGAGTTTAAAGGCCTTCTACAGAATTTTATCGATCATAAGAGTAGGCAAGAGCAGAAGTATACAAGATACATGCAAGAGCATTGCCTATGAATGCATGTTAGAAAAAATGATCAAGCTTCACCATCAAGTGAGAAAAATCATATTTGATAATTTTCTCTAACACTCCCCAAAAAATGAATATTACATTATCAGTGGTGTCTTTAAGCTTAATTCCTGAAGACAGCTCGTTCCACATGCACATGACCCAAAATGAAATGTCTACAAGATATACATTTTCAATGGCGTGTATTCCCAAACAGACATTCAAAATTCTCCTTGCAACTATACTTTAGAAATGAATTTTATTCAATATCCAGCAATATAAGTTGGGTTCACAATTTACTTATTCATTTTTCTCTTTCCAATTTTCTCCCCGTACATCTTCGCTCTACCCTCTGTTTTTCGACTCTTCCGCTATTTCATCCAACACAGAGTAGCGTATTTCATTATGTGATTTGAGTATTACTTAGTAGGAGGCCCTAATGGGCAGCTACTCGGAGGTGGTGATTGAGTCTAAGTGTTTCTTTATCTCTAATGAAGGGGGCCAATGTAGTGTTATTGAGAATGGAAGGTAGAGCATATAGCTCTCTTCGGAAGTGTTGAGGTGAAATGGCTTGTGAAAATGCTTGACGATTGTGCGAAAGGGGGGAAGAATAAGTAGTTTCACTCAACCACTAGAGAAGGTTTTAGCAGTTTCATAGGCCAGAGATGCTCCAATAGTAGGGGGCGATTTCTAGAGGTTAGTGAGTATACCCAAGAGAGAAGGAGGAATGTCCTCTGTTTTTTGGAAGGGGAAGGAGGCTGGGAATGGCGAAAAATAAGAGAACAACTGCTGGCTTGGCAAAATCAAAAGGAGGAAGCTCATGAAGAACTCAAGCCGAAAGGTTGAAGATGAGAGAAGGGGGAATCGTTGCGGTCATACAAGGAGGTCCTCTCGCCGGAGGCTCCGACAGAGAGGAATGAAAGGAGAGGTGGCAATGTGTCGACCGTTAGACACCGTCGGCGTGAAAGGCAGTCTTCGAAGCTCTAGTTTACCTCGAGCCTTGAGGTTGTCAGGTCTGAAGCATGGATGCTTCGCAGGTTGCTGATGGAGACGCAGCGGCAAATTCGAGTGTTGCAGAAGGATATGCACACTGTAGTACGAATTGTCGGGCAACTTAAGGTAAGGGATGAGCTGGAGAGTACTTCTGAAATTAAACCTGATGGATCCGGGCAACTCATGGTAGGTGGGCTCAAGCCCAAGCCCAAGCCCACGACCCAATCAAAGAAGGGAAAAGGCAGGGTCACGTGGAGCCAAGCCTCAAGTTTTAGGGCTCGAGCCCAGGACCTCCAGCAAAGCCCAATAGGCCCATGCCAGGCCCCCATCAAAGCTCACAATTGCATCTGGGGGGAATTTAGCTGGGGGGGACTCAAGTGGGGCCAGGCCAACGGTTCAAGCCCACTCGCTTTCAACGCCTTGTGGAGTAGGGCTCGAAAATGGGTCGAGCGATATCCAGTCCATGCTGCGATCCGAACCTCCAATCAATGCCGAATCTTTCCAGTCCCTCGGATTTGTGCCAAAATCCTTACCGTCAAGGGTTCTACTAATGGTTGGAGTTCAGACGGCGCCGACGATACCAATGACGACAGGCGCCGACGATGCCAATGACGATAGGCGACGACGTTTCGACAGTTGTTGGCTCTCAGACGGCACTAGCTGAGTTCGGTAAGGATTTACCAATGCAGATATCGCCAAAAAACACATATGTTCAGCTAAGGGATGACCAGACATCACCGAAAAAGGGGTGCGAAGTGCTTAACTCACCGGCAGACTACTCCCTACATCCTAAGGGTGCTTTCGAAGTGACAAAGGACGAAGATGAGGACTCAGATAATTTAATGCACTCAGTGGGGGATGATTTGCTTCTCTCGGATACACTTCAAGGCTTGGAGGAATTTTCTGTAGATGAGGAGTTTCAAAATCCAAATCCTCTTAATTATTTTTATCCAGACCAATTGGATTGAGTTTTGCATATGGAAAAAGAGATTCATCAGTTGGAGGGGATTAGATGTGTAAATTATGAAGAGCAATTTATGGCTTTGCTAACAGCTATGGACGCGGGACATAACCAAAATCACAAAAGGACTTCCAAGCAAAACAAGGAAATAAATCGACTTACTTGGTCTTTGAACCTGGAAGGTCCTTCTAGTAAGGGTAGGAACAAAGGAAAGGAGCCGGCCTTTCCTCAATGAAACCAAAGATTGTGGTGTGGAATGTCCACGGACTCAATGAAGTAAACAAGCGTTTGCGGATATATCATTTCCTTCGTGAGTGGAAAGCGGATATAGCATGTCTCCAGGAGACAAAACTAAAGTTTATCAATAGGAGTATGGTGCGGAGCTTATGGAGCAGCACCCATGTGGATTGGGTTTACATGGCTACATTGGGGGCATCAGGAAGAGTCATTGTTCTGTGGGACTGACAGGTGGTGGAAAAAGTGGAAGACTACATCGGTAGGTACACAATTGCTTGTATGTTTAGATGTGTGTTTGATAATTTCTTGTGAGCTTTTCCAAGTGTGTACAGGCCTAATCTTGATACTGACAAACGCTTGCTATGGGATGAATTAGCAGAGCTTCACAGTTGGTGGAATGTTCCTTGGTGTATTGGGGGTAATTTTAATGTGGTAAGATTCGCCAGTAAAAGATTCGGTAATAGAAGAGTGAGGCAAGCTAGTCTGAAGTTCTCAGAATGTATCTTTGATCTAAATCTGGTGGACCTTCCACTTGCGGGGTGTCCAGCTACATGGTCCAATAATCAGACTTGGGCTAGGTTGGACTGTTTCCTCATTTCTCCAGAGATGGAGAATCACTTTCTGGATATTTGGCAAAAGCGTCTGGATCGCCTTTCTTCGAATCACTGACCCATCCTGCTTGATTGTGGTGGCCTCCGAAATAGACGCCGAGACTTCAAATTTGAGAATATGTAGTTGAAGGCGGAAGGCTTTAAGGATATCGTCAAGCAGTGGTGGACCTCTTATCAGTTTGTTGGTTCTCCAAGCTTCATTATCATTAACAAATTGAAAGCCCTTAAAAGGGATCTGAAGACTTGGAAAACTCAATCCTTCGGCAACCTTGGGGAAAAAAAGAATGCCTTAATGAGAAATATTCAAGAATTTGAAAGGATTTAATTGGAACATCCGCTCACCCAAGAAGAGCAAGCTCAGAAGACTTTGTGGGTAGCAGATCTTGAGAATTTGATTCTGTTGGAAGAAGTCTCCTGACGTCAAAAATCAAGAGCCTTATGGCTTCGGGAAGGAGACTGTAACACAAAATTCTTTCATAGAATTGCCAATTGCCACTATAGAAACAACAATATTGAGGTTTTAAGGATCGATGGGATTGATTGTAAAGAAGAGGTACTATTCACAATCACATTGTTGACTTTTATGAGAACCCCTTTAAGGAACAAGAGGGATGGAGACCTAACCTTGATGGTTTAGCCTTTGATTTGATTGACTTAGTAGATGTAGTCTGGCTTGAGCAGGTTTTCGAGGAAAATGAGGCGTCCAATGTAATTCGGAACATGGTTAAAGATAAAGCACCCAAGCTGGATGGCTTCTCAATGGGATTTTTCCAAGAATGTTGAGAGGTGATTAAAGAAGACTATAAATGTGTTTCAGGAACTATTTACAGTTGAAAATTTTGATAAAAGTCTCAGTGCCACCTTTCTAGCATTAATTCCCAAAAAAGTGGGGGATATCGAGATTAAGGACTTCCGACCGATTAGTCTAGTAAGTGGGGTTTATAAAATTACCTCGAAAGTACTTGCCAACTGACTTAGAGAGGTTATTAAGAAGCTTAACTCCAAACCCCAAAATACTTTTGTTAAAGGCAGACAAATTCTTGATGCGGTTCTTATAGCCAATGAATGTATCGACATCAAGTTAAAATTAGGCAGCACGAGAATCCTATCTAAACTAGATATGGAAAAAGCTTATGATCACGTCAACTATAATTTTCTTATATATCTTCTTGACAGGTGTTGTTTCAGGGAAAAATGGAGGAACTAGATTAAGTGGTGCATATCCACTGCTAGATTCTCGGTCCTTATTAATGGTTGTCATGAATATTTTTTTCCAAAGTCCCGTGGCTTGAGACAAGGAGATTCATTATCCCCTTTGTTATTTGTTATTATCATGGAAGCTCTCAGCAGAATGCTTTCAGCATTAGTGGCAAATGACTTGGTAAGTGGATTCCCCATTGGAATACTTGCGCGGTATACTTCTAATATATCTCATTTACTTTTTGCAGATGATACGCTTGTACTTTACGAGGCTGAGTGAGACCAGGTTCAAGTTTTGAAAGCCTTATTCTTCTGTTTTAAGGCAATGTCAGGACTGAAAGTAAACTATGACAAATCTTAAATGATGCCAGTTGGAGACGTTCACAATTTGCAAGAGTTGGCCGATACCCTTGGATGCAAGCCTTCTTCACTTCCTATGACATACTTGGGTCTCCCGTTGGGTATTGCTTCAAGGGCGGCCCATATTTGGGACATAGTAATCGAAAGAGTAGAGAGGAAGTTAGCAGGATGGAATATGATGTATTTGTCTAAAGGAGGACGTGTCACCTTGATAAAGAGTACTCTTTCTAATTTACCCACTTATTTTTTATCACTTTTTCCTATTCCGGCTAATGTGGCAGGTCGTCTTGATAAGCTGCAAAGAGACTTCTTGTGGGGTGGTTTGGGAGAGAAGTTCAAATTCCATTTGGTAAAATGGGAGATAGTCTGTCGTCCCCTATCAAGTGGCGGTCTAGGCATTCGTAACTTGAGGAAACTCAACCGGACATTACTTGGAAAATAACTATGGAGATACCATTAGGAACTAGAGAGCCTTTGGAGAGTGGTGATCGATCATAAGAATGGGGGCTCATGGGGCGGGTGGTGCACCAATGAAGTGAGGGGGGCAAGTGGTGTGGGGCTATGGAAAAAATCAGAAGTGGATGGGGGGCTTTTCAACGGCACACTAGGCTTCGATTGGGGATCGGTTCAAGAATCAGATTTTAAAAGAATGTTTGGTGTGGAGACAGGATCTTGGATGCAATTTTTCCCACTTTGTATCAGATTGCAAACGCTAAAGATATCACTGTGGTAGAGGTCGTGGGGTCAACCGGGGGGAATTTGTTTTGGAACATTAATTTCAACTAGGCAGCACAAGATTGAGAACAAAGCACTTTTGTGGAATTTTATAGTCTCATTTATTCTCAACGACCAAGCTTGCAGAATGAAGACGGCTTGAGATAGACCCCAACAAGAAGAGGAACTTTAACTGTTCATTCTTATTATATGGTCCTTATTCAAGTACATGAGATCCAGTATCCATGAAGACAGATATGGCATCACAAAGCTCCCCCGAAAGTGGCTTTTTTCATGTGGACAGTTTCACTAGAAAAGATTCTCACATCAGATAACTTGAGAAAAATAAGAGTTATCATAGCAGACTCGTGTTGCATGTGTCGTAATGGGGGCGAGTCGGTTAACCATCTTCTGATACAATGCGAGATTGCTAGGGCACTATGGAATCAGATTTTTACTAGAACATAGCATGGGTAATGTCGGGGACGGTGGGGGCAGCTGTGGCAAGTTGGCCCCCCATGCGAGGCGGGAAATAGATCAAAGCTGTGCGGACAATGATTCTCATATGCATTTTATGGTGTCTTTGGCAGGAACGCAATAAGCGAACATTTGAAGACAATGAGAGATCTCAAGAGGAGTTGATAGTTTTCTTTTTTAGAACTCTGTGTACATGGTCCAATGCCCTGGACTTTCAAGGCATGGACCTTCATAATTTCCTTATATCCAATGCACCATCCTAAAGGCTTTTTGTTGCTTTTGTTTCTTTGTAATTGGCTTTTGCCTCTTTATTAATAAAATTTTTACTTACAAAAAAAAAAATAATAATAAGTTGGGTTCACAAACTGAGGAAAAATTCAGTCAATTCCCAAAACATATGTGAAAAAATGCCAAAGGGACTAGAATAGAGTAAATACCTTCCAAATCCTTCCCACTAGCTGCAGCAGCAACTAAGTTAGCTTTGATCTGCTTGCGCAATTTATTTCTCCTATCAACTATGTCTGAGTCATCACCTCCAGTAAATAAAGATACATATTTCTCTGTCTTGGGAAAGAACTGCAATGCAATTAAACATGATATTTTAAGGCCCCATAGATTATCACTACTGATAAGTCCTAATTCACAAAAACAGACCACAAGTTCACGATCAAAGCAAAGTCAAGTTTATAGCTCTTTCCAATAAGCCATAAGTTCAAATGAACAAAAATTTGGCATTTTTCCAAAGAAGGCAGGGAGCCACAGCATAATGAACAAAGTATTGATAACGATAGGTTAAAATGCATAATCAATACTAAAAATTTTCACACATCCATCTAAAAAATGATATACAAATGCCAAATTGGATGATAAGTAACATATATAAAAAGCAATTAGTACACAGCTCACCCTAACATATTCAAGATCTTCTTTCAATTTAGAAAGCTGGTCCGCAACCTTGGTATCATGTTCCTGGCCAGATGAAGCACGTTGCAGTTTCTCTAGACGTCTTATTCTTCTTTCTACCTTTCTTCTCTCTGAAGACAGCACATTTTTAATTGGATGAGTTTAGTAGTCAGTCATGAACTAACTTCAAAGATAACTCACCGAAAAATTTTATCTTCCTGTCCCGCAAGAATATTTTGCGTTCAACAGCAAGACGAGAATGGATATCCTGCTGTTTCTTGAGTTCTTCTAACTTCTTTTCCTGGGCCTCCCGGGCATCAGGTTTTAAATCCTTTTAAAAACCAGCTAGTTAGGATGCATCCACAAACCAATACCCCACGACCACCCAAACAAGAAAAATGAAAATGGCACACATTGATCCACCAAACAGAAGACAAAGTTTTGGGAGTAATCTAGAGCTGAAGAAGGCACTGGCATACATTACATAGAAGCAACTCTACGGAGAAAAATCTCAAACTACATCAATAGCACGGCTATTAATAGGACAGAATGAAAATTTGTTTTTTAAATTGCAATCAAATAATTTCCGTTCAATAAGAATTGGCAGCCTCTGCGCATGCTACACGACTCCAAATCATCAAAAAAGAAAGAGCAAAAATGCAAGCAGTAGGTTATCAACTATGTAGATATGCAATTAGAAATTCAAAGACTCAACCCAAGTAGTATCCGACCTAGAACACCCAACTGTTTATGTATGACCCATACAAAAAAAACAAAGAGAATCCCGAAATGCTTTCGACGTATTCTCAGCAACCAAACAGGGAATTAAATTTACAATGGAATATAACTCAGCTAGAGCCGGTTGAACATAGTATGTGTCACAAAAGACCATAGCCACATAAACCCTATCCCTAATAACTTGACAGGAACTTCTACAAAGGGCATTCAGACTTAGTTTTACAAATGATCAAATAGCGAGAACTAGAGATATATGGAATAGAATCAAAGAAGTACCTTCCGGAGCATGCGCTCGATAGATCGAATCTGATTCTTGAGAGAAACAGACTTGGGCTTCTTAGCTATGCCCAAGCCCTTAGATCGGCGACCCGCGGGCTTGACCCTGCGTTTGCCATAACCACCATGCGCCATGGTGTCCGCCCAACGAAATCTGATCAGTCACCGATCTTCTTCTGGCTTACGGCCTACGGCAAGCTTTTAGGATAGGAGTTGCCGTTGGGTTTGCTCAGACAAGAAAAAAGAGAGTGAAGAAAATTTTGCCCTAATAAAGTTGCATGCATTACTCCGACGGCGATGACGATATTACGGGTCTTAGTTTGCCACGTCATCGAAACATACTTTATTTGCCACGTCTAAATTTTAAGAAAATTTCTAATATTTCCACAATCTAATATTTTTTTTTTTGATAGAACACAATCTAATATTTTAATATACATCAGTAGTGTAGTTGGTCTGATTTTAATCGGATTTTGAATAAAATTCGGAATCAAACTAGTATGTACTAATTTTATATTTTTAAAAATTAATCTGATTTGATCCGATTTGGTTGATTTTTCAATTTTAATATACTATTTATTATATAATATAATACTATAATGATAATATATAATAGTATATTATAATATAATATATATTACGATTATATTATAGACTATAATAATATATTATAGTCTACAATATTATGAGATATTATAATATATAATGATATAATATTAATATAACTATTAATATGCATTATATAGTATTAATATAATTATTAATACAATGGATTATGATGATGTAAGATTTTAAAATTTTATATTATATTAATTAGTAATTTATTATATAATACAAAAATATTTATATTTTATATACAATTATATATTATATATAAAAGATTATATATATATGATCTCGTCTGATTCGATTTTAGAAAAATAAAATTAATTCCAAATCAAACCAAACTTAGTATCAAATCACACCGATTAGATCCATTCCATACTAATTTACCGGCTCATCGGTTTTTTTTTCCACCTCGGTACATAGCACATAGTTTTCATAATCTTCTTTTTCATTTAAAAATAATAATAATATATTCTGTTAAGGACGTATTCTGTCGTCTTGTTTACCGAATACCATACGATAATAACCTGCAAAACAATAACAAGGGGGGTCGGGATCCGGGACCGCTCCGACGATCAAGTTAGTGTAAGGGAGAAAATATATGATAGAGAGAGTAAGAGAATCTGTGAGCGTACTGTCTTTTCGTCATTAGTTTGGTGCTATTTATAGGTGTCCCATTGGGAGGAGGGTCTGTGTAACAAAAGTGCCGGAAATCGGGACATCACTCGACCGTCATCCTCGATAAGGAAACCTGGTCTGATTCGGTCGGTCTCATCGCATTAATTGAGTATCCCTCTACTTAATGCTCAATTAGACCCTTTTAGAAAAGGGCATTAAATGCCGCTGTATCTTTTGTCAATTTAGCAATTAATGGTGTATGTTTATAGCGTCTCCGTATTAAAAGGGGGAGATCTGTAAGCCAGCGGCTGTCTGTCGTTCAGAAATGTGGGAGTGATCTTGATGTGAGACGGGTCCAGAAGATATATCAGTACTTAAGCCTTCGTTCTGTCTTTAGCGTGTTCTCGAAGCTGATTTAACTATCTCCTACCCAAGTCGGGATAACCAGGGACTTGGCTTGTCCCCGGTTTCGGTTTCCCTAGTTGAATTCGGACACTGCGTTGTGGCGGGTGCAAATTACGGGTCTTGGGCCTGATAACCTTTTTGGGCCCCAAGTCAGAATGAACGGGACACCCTTCTATATTCATTAATTTTTTTAATCGTCATCTCATAATGTTGAAATATTTAACAAATATGTGAAAATTAAAAACAATAATTTTTAATTATTTGATGCTTGATGAAGATAAAAAGGATTAGATCTAAAATTAATTAATAGGGTTTGTGTTTGAGTTTGAGTTAATTAATAAAAAGGATCAGATTATATTTTTTTAAAAGAAAAAAAAAACATTTTAACATAAGCGCCTGTTTGTGTTTGAGTTAAGAAGCCTGAAAAGTATTTTAACATCCTAAAAACTATTTTAAATAAAAAATAGTATATTTAATAAATTTGTGAAAAGTACTTTAAGTATTAAAAAATGCTAATAGTTCACTTTTTTAAAATAGCACTAAATTGAAATTTTTATTAAAAGAAAACCCCACCAATAACTCTATATTTTAAAAAATTTACTATAATTAATGTTAAAAATATTTTAGATTCAAGTTTTCTAAGAGTATTCAAAATGGCTATTGTAAAATACTTTTTTTTTTTTGTAAAATATAAAGAAAATTACACAAAAGTTCATTCTAATGGATTTTGTACTCCATCTTTATTACTTTACTATAGTAATTTCTCTCGATATAGAGGATACTATTCACAACTCTAAGCAATTTAAATTAATTTCTCTCTCTCCTAAGTTTCTTTTTTCACTCTTTAAAAATTATTAGAAGATGTGAAGATATTATTGATGGTTAAATGAATATTTAAAATGAATAAAAAATATAATATGTAAATGATATTAAAAAAAAAAAAGATAAGTTGATATATGACATATTGTAAAATCAACATGTAAAAAAAAAAATTCAATAATGTATTTTAAAAAATAAGATAAAATAGCCATTGAACATGCTCTAAATAATAAACGATTTGTTAAGAAATTGAGTCTTTTAGAATAGTGCTTTAATGGTTAGATTTACTAAAAACTCTACTATTAATAAATGAGAAATGCTGTAGAGTATCCACACACTAGGATACTTTCCCCTCATATGAACAGCATTTCTCATCTAGGCAACCCAAACAATATCCAGGCAAATGAAATGCAATGAAATCCTTACAGGATGCTAAATTGATTTCATTGCTTCAATGGAATTAAAAATTCTCGCATCAAATAATAATGCTTTTGAAAAAAACAGGCAAAACAAATTAACAATACAAATGAACAAAAGTGAGAGATCATTATGTTGGTTAGTTCAGAATCTTTATCAGATTGAAATGGACCTCTATATTCACGGCCAAATACTTGGCTTACAAATTACAATAATCTCGAAAGTGAAAACTTTTAGAAGACTACAGAGAGGCAGAGTAGTTTGGACTTTGGACAAAATTCATATAAAAATGATGATAACTGAAAAGTTTACAGGAAGACTAGTTCACCATCAAATCTTCACTTGCTTTTATATCTGTTGGTGTTTGATCTTCTAAGAAGAAATTCATGGCATCGTTTCGGCTCAAGTTCCTTCAAGATAGCCACAACGATGCCCCGGCAACCGACAAAAAATGAAATGGGAAACATATGTATTATGCACTGAACTGTACATCTTACACAATGATGGGTTGTTCTCCCTCAAGCTCGGATATGACTATTAGAAAATCGGTCAGTTCAAGGGAGAGAGGTTCTGACTTGGGAATTGGGTTAATAACCTGCAACGGTAAAAGGTTGAGTAAGGTTCCATAACAATTTTTGTTCAAAACCAAATGGAGATATCCTACCTTCTTGTTGTTTTTCACATAACCTATAGCAACTTCTCGCCGTAAATATGCTCTTTCGGTGAGCTCAGAAAATGAAGGGTTCTCTCCTTCTATCATGTATAGGCTGATATCCTGCCAGGAAAAATAAAAAGATGGGCATGTAAAATATGCAGCTACAATGGAGAATTATGTTGGTTATCACATATATTGCAACTGTTGAAAGGTTTCCGTTCACAGCTGGACATTCAAATGACCAACTTAATTTGAACTTAAAAAAAAAAAAAAAAAAAACCTTAATTTGAACCATGCACAAGCCATGGGGTTTGATCTCAATTCATCTCATCTAATTATACAACTTTTTCAAATTTCCATACAAGATATAATAAACAATTTAATTTTTTCAAATCTCAAAGCAATAATAATATTAAAAAATAATATTCTAATAATATTTTATTCAACTTTCAACTTTTATCTCAACTCATCTCATCTAAATTCACTATCCAAACTTGATCTTAGACTTTTGTAGCGAGTGTTATGCCTTTTCCTGTGATGATTTTGAGTTAGCCTCCTATATGCTTTTCCCCACTGACATATCATGCAATGCAATATGACAGATCCAAGCATGACTAAGAAAGTGAACGCTTTTATATAATCACTTGAAGGCCTCTTATAACCAGTAATATAATATCAGCAGTTCGTGCTGACAATCTTTTATTTTTCCCTTTTTTCAGGAAAACTAAATTTGTTATCACACAAAATAAGAGAATAACCGGCCTTTATTTTATAACACAACCAAGGCAGCAACCTCTGCTGGTAAATGAACCGAGCTCTTTTCATTCCCAATTACCTCAAAAATATCTATTAGAACTAGAGCAAGATTGGAGGAAGATGTAATTACCTTCACATATATTTCATCGCCCTCTGCATTCAGGATGTCTTTCCACACTTCATTCAGTTCATTATTCTCTACGACTGCTTTGTACAAACTGATTATTACTTCTAATATGAAAGTACAGACTTAAAGTTAATCTGACAGCAGGAAGAGTACAAAGGATTCAGGACCTTGAGCAGTAACAAGGCTCATTACTTCCTCTGCTGCTATGTAAGTCAAGGATGGCTTGTTCCTTGTAATCTGTAGAAATTGTAAACATTTTAATCAGTGATGTGGACAAATTCAATAAAAGATAACAATTTTGTATATGAAAAAACTGTTTACTGAAGTAATAATTACTTGTTTTCCCAATTTCGTATCAACAATCTCTGCAACAAGATTTTGAACCTGCAATACAATCATCCATTGTCTTAATTCTCTTTCCTCTCAAAACTTCATGATTACCACAACGCTCTTAGTAACAGATCTCCAAGATTAATCTTTAGCATATAGAATATGAGGACGAATATTAAAAGATAATTTAAGCGATCAATTTACACCTTTACTCCAAACTTGTTGCAGATACTTTCGGCAAGGAGAAGAGAATATGCAGAATGTTTGTCTGCCCTGGATGGATCTGAAGAGAGAACAGTTAGTGCTAGGCAACCTTCAGCTTACTATAGCATCATGTATAATTACCTCCAAGCAGCCACTCTCTATCATTAATGACAACTACCGACAAAGGAATATCCTCAAAATTGTGGAAAGACTTTTGAATGTTTACTATAGTTTCCTTCAAGGTATCATAGTCCATGGGGTTTCCTATCTGCAGCATATAAAAAGAAAATGATTAGGAGGAAAGCAGGAAAAGGGAAGAAAGAATCAAAGAAACTGGGAGAAAAATTCAACCCTCTGGGTTGGCTGAGCGATATATACCTTGTGAGAAACTTGGATATTATGGAGTTTTGCTCGCCCAGTAATCTTTCTTGCACTCTTCCTATCATCTACCGGTACATCTGATAAAATCTCCTTCATACATACAAGCACCACAAAGTTATCGAGCATATATGAATGAACGTATGATCTAGAACCGCAATGTAAATGACTTTTGAACCACCATCACGCCTCAATAGCTACAACAATGTTTACTCTAGTTTGTGGTTGCTGAACTCATATCCCTACCAATCGTCAAATACATCTTTCTCAAGCTGACAAAGCACATGTTAGACTGCATGCTTTGAAACTTCTTAATTTGTTGACACCAAATGAGCAGGTTACCCATCTGGCCATCCTTAGTAAGGGATGCATATTGGCTATCAAGCTTATGTTGGAAAATTTTCAGAAGTGAACTTAATGGGTAAGCACAATAGCACCTTTCATATGGACAAGAAAGAAGCATATGAATAGCATGTCCTCTCTGTTTCAATCTACGTCTTGGCTTTAAATAACGTGATTATTACCAAATATAATATATATATATATACCAATCATTATGTCAACCAGATCAGCAAGCATGTATAAGATCTATAAGCCAAAAAGTCAACAAAACTATTGTTTTAGGTTGTATCAAGCTCAACCAATAAATTAACAAATGTGTCTCCACCATGCATGTTACCACCCAATTTTTACTTAAAAACTCCAAGACCAAAATTGAGGCATGCATGTGTAGATAAATGTACAATTCGATAGGATATACAGATGCAATAAGACTCGCTGCGAAAGTCGAGTTTGACAACCGTGTCCTGTTGCATTAACGGGATACAAGCTGATAGCATATAGTAGAGACATCACAATTCAAAATGGATAATAGAAGCATACCACTACACTGCCAGGTCCAAGATAATTATCGTATTCTTCTATCATCTCTACAACATCTGGGCGCCACCCCAGCAAAAGTATGCATTCTTTTGGTCCAAGATTCCAGTCTGATGCCTATATTCACGTACAAAACATTACCACACTAGCATCAAAGTGACATCCAAACCCTTTCCATAGCATACTGCTATTAGTGAGTATCAGTCCATGGGATACTTACCTTGGAACCTGATCTGTTGGGACGTTTTACAATATTTTCGAGTCTTCTTTTACTCAATTCAGTGGCACAATCTGAATAGTTGCCATTGTTTTCTACAACTTCTTGATCTTGAGTAGAACTGCTTCCTTCTTTTATAACATTTAGACATGCAACCCGCGGTTTCCTCGTCCCATGAACTGGTGAAATGAATAAAATCTAAAACAAGCAAGTAAAAAATGATATTAGAACGTGGACACTCAAAACAATTTTGTGGAAAGCTTACCTTTCTTTGTAAAAATAAAGGCAATTAAAAGATTAAATTTGAATTAGACAAATCAATCATGACCAGTTCAGACAACAAATTACCATAATGAATTGAGCTTCCATATGGCATTAGTCTCATTAGCAGCAGGGAGTTTCTAAAAAAATAAAAAATAACAGATCCCAAGGTCATCAACCTTGCTATAGTCTAAGGATATAATACTTCAGCTTAATCACATAACCATGATGGATACTATTGCAGCATGTAAAATTACTAAATGAATGTCATCTTTCCACTAACTGATCCTTGCCAGCAAGATCATGTGCTGCTTTCTGAAGGGAGACATTTTTCCTTTGTAATTGACAGCCAAGTTGGATATTCCTTTTGATAGGTGCCTAGGTACATCAAGTTGGATATTCTTCAACTTAAGATCCATAATTCCTCTTTTAGATAGACATTCACAAAGATTGAAGTCTCAGCAGCAGGTAAAGTTAAATTCATCAAACAAATTCTGAATACAAGTATTCACCCTCCAACCATCAACTATGAATCAGTAGAAAAATACTGCATCAAAGCAAGATCAATCAGTCAATTGACAGGATTCTGTGGACTTCACATATGGACCATTCTTAGTCAAGTCTAGCACCGCTCACAAAATGTCTTCTTATTGTAACCAAATTAATGGGCCTTCAAAGATCTCGAAGATCCATATAGACTATACAGTAAGTTATCATACTGGGACATATTATGAGCCTGTTATTATATATACGGAATCTCCTAAATGAATATTTGGGGAAATCACTAGAAAGAGCCCAAGCCAAAACAAATCAATCAAACCATTCAAGCATCTGGAAGAGAAATACTTGTGTGTTTAGTTTCACAAATCATAAAAAATTTCTTATTCATGGTGCTAACTTTATGGTAAATTACATTTTCTAGTATGGACTACCAACTCATTTTCACTTACACCCATAAAATTTATCTCTGTACAACTTGGACCCCATTTCATTTTATTTTTTTAATAGGTAATAAGAAATTTTATTCCAAGTAAATATGCATAGCCAACTTGGACCTCATTTTATAATTTCAGTATCAGTTTATCCCCTCTGTAAAATACCAATGTTAATTCAAAAGGAAATATGTACGAAAAAACCCTTAACATTAAAACTAAGCATTTCAATTGTGTTGGAGTGTAATTTTTATCTTTTTACATATTAAGTTAATGATGGTTTTGACAAAATGGGGTTACGGATCTGAAACTTCAAATTAAAATCTGAGTTACACCAAATCAAAGATTATGGGTGTAAAAATGAGATAGTATGTCAGGGAGGAAAAATATAATTTACACTAATCTTATTTTACAATAAGGAGGAATGAAAACTAAGCTTAGAGGGAACATACTTTGTCAGTTTGCTGCAGAATGTCATCATCATTCGGGTGGAAGTATATCTTCCCACTCCGATAAAGACCACAAACAACTGCCTGAGATAATATATATCCAGCAAAAGTTTCAAAATTAGTACACCTATATAAGATGTTATTTGCAAGCAAAAATAACATTTTGACGGTAGTACTACCTCTTGAAACCCACGCCGTATCTGCCTGTAGTTCATTCCAGCTAAATTAGGAAAGCTGTGAAGATTAAATACATTTTCTGCAAGGAGTGAGAAGACATAACATAACTCTATTTAGTAGTTGAGTAGAAACTACATCACTTATAGATAGAAAAGTAATCACTTTGGAAAAATAATAAATTGCTCCTGACAGCTGGATCATAAAATACCACCAATATATGCTCAACTTTATTTGGGTTCAATCAAGATGGAAGTCCTAAAACCATCCCAGAACTGAATCAGGAGATAATTCCATCAACCATAGACCCAAACCAAACCAATGCGGAAACAACCACTAAAATAAAGAGGAACCAAAATGAGATTGAAATGAGGGGTTGAAGTGGTAGTTTTGCTCCCACTTTTTATCATTTGATGGGCCATCTTAAAAAAAAATGGAAACGATAATTCAACTGAATACTAAATAGAAGTCTAACTGTGAACCTTATAAGTAAATTATTAGATGATAGAGAATTTGTACTGTACTTCGATAATTAAGCAAATGCCTGTAGATCTTTATGAGCCCCTTCTGCCGAGAGCATTGAACAAATAATTTGGATGCCACATTTTCTACTGGCTCTACTTTCAAACCAGATATTGATCTTAAGAGCTCACATGTACTGGGACTTGACACCTACATTCATTAAAAAGGAACAATCATCACAGTAAATTGTAGAACATAACCTCAACTAGATTCTAGCAAGAAAATAATATACCTCAACAATGGTAGGGACAGATTCCATCTTCGGAATTGGCTGAAGCGCCAGTACAGAGAGAAATGCATCGGTATCAACATCAAACCTTATCAATTGAGGATATAAAGTTGATAAAATTCAACGGTGGATTTTTAAGAATCTTTTCAAAAGCAAAAATGTTGTTACCCTACACAAAATAATCTAAAGTGCCACAAATATAGAGGGGTATAAGTGGGCTAATAATGGTGCTTGCAATTGTGTTATTGTGATTTCCCAAACTGAATGATAAAAGTAGGTGGTGTATGCGACCCCACATTAGTTGAAAATGTGAAATTAATGCTCTTAATAAAAATTTCAATTGTATCATTGACTAATCTTTTTAGAATATAGATATAGATGTGGCTTGAACATCCCTTAAGACGTTACAAATAGTATCAAAACCTATCCTAATCAGAAATATGGGACGTGAGCCGTGCCACCTACGACAGGCAGACTCAACAATAACATCTGAAATTTTTTGGGAAGGAGAGTAGATTGTGATACTCTATACTGAATGAAAAGGGTAGATAGTGTATGAAAATTGAAATCTCACATTTCTTGGAAAAGATAATTATTGCTCTTTGTAATGATTTCAATGTCATTAGCTACTCCTTTCGGAGAATAGGTCTAGATGTCGCTTGGGTCTCCCTTAGGGTGGTACAATCATAAATTTGAAGTGAACATGCCAATTATCAACAGAACCAACATTCTTAAAAGCCTCCTGATTTAGTTTGCAGACCCTTCAATCTGGGTTGAATAACTTGTTGCCAGTCATTGACAAACTTAATTAACCAATTTATTTAGTCCTACTCAGTTGCTTAAACCAACTCCTCCCCATTGAGTTTAGTTTTGATTACTTTACCGAACATAGATTGTAACTAAGTGTTTTGTATACTTCCTATGTACACGGGCTTTGTCTTTTTTGATCTCATCAATAAAATTATCTCTTACTTATTAAGAAAAAAAAAAAGAGTTTAGTTTTGGTTCAATTATTACAATCTTGCCAAATATCAAAGTCAACCTATTCTTTTGTAAGGGGATGAGACGACGAGATGGTCTAGACTGATTATCCACCAAAAACACATGCCAATGACAGCATAAGCTAGCCATTGATGGGCAATAACCTTATCAGATCATTATATTCTGTTTTGACAAATGTTCATTTTTTTTTTAAAATCCTACCAAGACCATTGTATTCTTTTTTACATTCTTAGCAAGTGTTTTTAATAGCATAATGGATTAAACAATGTAATACAATGAGATGTTTAAAATACTTAAAAGAAAAAGAATGAGATGTTCTCATTTGTATACTCCTTGTGTACTTGGGATGCCTATTTACTTGGTATAAAATTTATCTTATTACTTATAAAAAAAAATGTCGGATTTCTAGGAGATAAATTAGGAAGTCCTATTTTAGATAAAATCTGTTAGATTTCTAGGAGATAAATTAGGAAGTTCTATTTTAGATAAAATCTGAAATTACTATTTTAGATTTTAGATATTTCTGTTTCCTGTTTTCTAGCCTAGATATTTGCTGATTTGATTTGCTGATTTTATGGCCTTACTGGTTTAGTGGCCCTCCTCTTCTATTTATCTTGTAATCGTTTCTCTTGGAAAATAATAAGAATGTTAATTCTTCTTCTCAAAAACTACATGGTATCAGAGCTTCGTGCTCTGTTTCTTTTTTCTTTTTTCTGATGATGTCGTATAAGTCGGCGATGACCGGCACCCAAAAAAATTCTACCGCCTCTTCTGACTCGTATGGTACTTCAGAAAATATTCCACCCAATCCCAATCCCAATCCCAATCCCAATCACAATCCCATGCCTGTATCTACTGATTCCTATTTCCAGAATTCAGCCTTTTATCTTACGGCTACAAAACTCAATGGGCACAACTATCTTGAGTAGGCTCAGTCTATAAAATTGGCAATTGATGACAGAGGAAAATTTGGGCATTTGACTGGCGAAATATCGAAACCTGCTCCTGGTGACCCTAATCAAAAAAGATGGCAGTCCGAAAATTCTCTTGTTATTGCTTGGCTCATCAATTCCATGGAACCTACCATTGGAAAACCTCACCTATTTCTTCCCACTGCTCAAAATGTCTGGGAGGCCGTTCGAGATCTTTATTCAGACTTGGAGAATTCTTCTCAAATCTTTGAGTTGAAAACTTGACTTTGGAAATCCAAGCAAAATGATTGCGAAGTTACTACTTATTACAACGAATTGATAACGTTATGGCAGGAACTTGATCAGTGTTATGATGATGTTTGGGAAAATTCAAACGACTATGCTCGTCACAAGAAGAGAGAAGAAAACGACAGGGTTTACATGTTTTTAGCCGGCCTTAATCGAAGTTTAGATGAGGCTCGCGGCCGCATTCTAGGCAGGCAACCATTGCCCTCTATTCGGGAAGTTTTTTCTGAAGTTAGACGTGCGGAGTCAAGGAGAAAAATCATGCTGCGCAATACCAAAACTAGTTTAAACCTGGAACCTGAGAATTCTGCTTTTGTGTCAAGAAGTGTTGATTCTGAAAATGATGGGCGTAATAAACCGTGGTGTGAGCACTGCAAAAAACCGTGGCATACGAAGGAGACCTGTTGGAAACTTCATGGTAAACCAGCAAATTGGAAGCCAAAATCCAAACGTGATGGTCGCGCCTACCAAACCACTGCTGAAGAGCTTCAGGAGTTTTCTACTAACTCGGATGCAGTACCTTTTACCAAGGGGCAATTAGAGCATCTGTACAAATTGTTTCAATCTCCAAAACTGTTCTTAACTCCGTCTTGTTCTTTGGTACAGAAGGGTAATCCTCTTGCTAATGCGTTTTTAGGTGTTATTCCTAACTCTATTTATTCTTGAATAATTGATTCCGGTGCAACTGATCATATGACTGGTTGCTCCCAATTGTTCTCATCCTATAGTCCGTGTGCAGGCAATAAACGGGTCAAAATTGCAGATGGTTCACTCTCGGTAATTGCCGGGACAGGAACTATCAAACTCACTTTGTTGTTAACCCTCCATGATGTGCTCCATGTTCCCAATTTGTCTTGCAATTTGTTGTCCATCAGTAAACTTACCTCTGATCATCAGTGTCAAGCTAATTTCTACTCTTCTTATTGTGAATTTAAGGAATTGACCACGGGGAGGATGATTGGCAGTGCTAAGGAAAAAGATGGACTTTATTATTTTGAGGATGGACCAAACTCGAGTAGACAATGTCAAAGTACTTGCTTAAATTCAGTTTCTGTTTCCAAGAATAATGATATTATGTTATGGCATTATAGGTTAGGCCATCCTAGTTTTCAGTATTTAAAACACTTGTTTCCCAATTTATTTCGGAATAAAAGTCCCACTTCCTTTCAATGTGAAGTTTGTCAGTTTGCTAAACATCATCGTGCATCCTTTTCCACCCAACCCTACAAACCAACTACTCCATTTACTGTGATTCATAGTGATATCTGGGGCCTTTGTAGAACATCTACGTATTTTGGAAAAAAATGGTTTGTGACCTTTATTGATGATCACACGAGATTAAGTTGGGTTTACTTGATGACAGAAAAATCTGAAGTGGGAACAATTTTCAAAAATTTTTACACCATGGTACAAACACAATTTCAAAAAAATATTCAAATATTACAGAGTGATAATGGTCGAGAATATTTCAAAAACATTTTGGGCGAATTTTTTCTTGAAAAAGGAATTGTTCATCAAAGCTCTTGTGTCGACACTCTACAACAAAATGGTTTGGCTGAAAGAAAAAACAAACACTTATTGGAAGTAGCTTGAGCATTGCTTTTTACCAATCATGTCCCTAAATATCTTTGGGGTGACGCCATTCTTACTGCTACATATCTCATAAACAGGACGCCTAATAAGGTTTTAAGCTTTGAAACACCTTTTGATGTTTTTCATAAGTTTTATCCAACAAATCGGCTTTCTTCATCTTTACCACTAAAGATATTTGGTTGTGCCGCTTTTGTTCATGTTCATAGACTTAATCGAGGAAAGCTTGAACCCCGAGCTACAAAATGTGTGTTTGTTGGTTATGCTCCCACTCAAAAGGGGTATAAATGTTTTGAACCCATTTCCAAAAAAATGTTTGTTACCATGGACGTTACTTTTTTTGAAATACATTCCTATTTTACGCTTCATCTTCAGGGGGGGACACAAACCAAAGACTCGGCTGTAACCAAAGACTAGGCTGTTTTTCAGAATTTCTTCCAAACTAATGACTCGCAAAATGATCCTTCTCCAATTATTCAACTTGAAAACCTAAGCTTTATTATACCAGGGGAAGCTGAGTCGAGTTGTTTAGATACTAAAAATGCAGGTCTTCCTACAGGGTCATCTCATGATGTTCACAAAGGAGAAACAGAAATGAAAAACACAGCGTTGGTACCATTTGATATTGTCTACTCGCAACAGAATACAACTCAAAAGAAAGGGTCTTCCAATCCTTCGCGCTGCCCAGAATCCGTAAACCCTCCAGGTAATGTCCTTACCGAGTCCTTACCTCATGTTCAGCCCATTTCACCTTCGAGTTCTGAGTCCTCTAGATTTGAACCCAAGTTTGAGTCCAATCCTGAGTTCAATGATTCTGAACTTCCTATTGCTGTCCGGAAGGGTGTGAGATCTTGCACCCAGCATCTGTTGTTCAATTATGTGTCATATGAAAATCTCTCACCTGTTTTTAGAGCTTTTACCTCACAATTGTCTTGCATGAAGATCCCTAATACTGTGCAGGATGCTCTGAAAGTTCCTGAGTGGAAGGAGGCTGTCTTCGAGGAGATGAAAGCTCTTGAAAAAAATGGCACGTGGGAGTTAGCTGATCTAGCAAGAAGGAAGAAAACTGCAGGGAGCAAATGGGTGTTTACAGTCAAGTATAAATATGATGGCTCTCTAGAACGGTATAAAGCTCGATTGGTTGCCAAGGGATTCACTCAAACCTATGGCATTGATTACTTAGAGACATTCGCCCCAGTCGCAAAGCTAAACACTGTAAGAGTTCTTCTGTCACTTGCAACTAATCGTGATTGACCTTTGCAACAGTTGGACGTAAAAAATGCATTTCTCAATGGAGATTTGGAGGAAGAAGTGTACATGGATGCACCTCCAGGATTTTGTGAAAAGTTTGGCACAAAGGTTTGTAAACTGAAGAAATCCTTATATGCGTTAAAACAATCGCCAAGAGCCTGATTTGAGAAATTCACTCTGTTTGTTAAAAGTCAGGGGTATTCTCAAGGGCAAGGTGATCATACGATGTTTACAAAACATTCACAGGATGGGAAGATAGCAATATTGATTGTGTATGTAGACGATATAATTCTCACTGGAGATGACGTACTTGAGATGAACCGATTGAAGGATTCTTTATCATCAACGTTTGAGATCAAGGACTTAGGATCTCTGAGGTATTTCCTTGGAATGGAGGTTGCTCGGTCAAAGAAATGGATAGTTGTTTCCCAACGGAAGTATGTCCTTGACCTCCTTAAGGAGACTGGAATGAGCGGGTGTAGGCCAACAGACACTCCAATCAATCCCAATCAGAAACTTGGAGATGACAAGGAAGGTGTTCTAGTGAATACAACTCAGTATCAAAAGTTGGTGAGAAAGTTAATTTACTTATCACATACACGGCCCGATATTACTTTTGCTGTGAGTTTGGTAAGTCAGTTTATGCATTCACCCTCTGAGAAACATCTTGAAGCAGTTTATCGGATTCTCAGGTACTTGAAAAGTACACCAGGCAAGGACTACTCTTCCAAAAGACCACACAACAGAACATAAAGGCATACACTGATGCAGATTGGGCAGGCTCAGTTATTGACAGGAGATCCACGTCAGGATACTGTACTTATGTCTGGGGAAATATGGTCACATGGCAAAGCAAGAAACAGAATGTGGTTGCAAGGAGTAGTGCCGAGGCAGAATATAGGGCTATGGCTAACGGAGTTTGTGAGATGTTATGGCTTAAAGAGAATTCTTGAAGAGCTGCAGATGCCGGTAAACATGCCAATGAAGTTGTATTGTGACAACAAAGCTGCCATAAGTATTGCTCAAAATCCAGTACAACATGATCGTACGAAGCATGTAGAGATTGACAGACACTTCATAAAGGAGAAGATTGATAGTGGAGCTGTTTGCATGCCTTTTGTTCCTACTACTCAACAAATAGTTGATATTTTCACCAAAGGACTTTTCAGACCTAGTTTTGAGCTCTTTGTAAGCAAGTTGGGCATGATAGATATCTATGCTCCAACTTGAGGGGGGGTGTCGGATTTCCAGGAGATAAATTAGGAAGTCCTATTTTAGATAAAATCTGTCAAATTTCTAGGAGATAAATTAGGAAGTTCTATTTTAGATAAAATCTGAAATTACTATTTCAGATTTTAGATATTTCTGTTTCCAGTTTTCTAGCCTAGATATTTGCTGATTTGATTTGCTGATTTTATGGCCTTACTGGTTTAGTGGTCCTCCTCTTCTATTTATCTTGTAATCGTTTCTCTTGGAAAATAATAAGAATGTTAATTCTTCTTCTCAAAAACTACAAAAAAGAAAAGGAATGAGATGTCAAAAACACCACTAATAAAGATGCATTACAAAATTCAGCAACATTCATTCATAATTATATCTGCTTCCCATAACAACAGAAAAATGCAACGTCGAAAAGTAACTTTAATCCATATTAAGATGACCAATTACCATGAAATGTCTTCGACCTGAGCAATCTATAATATATTCTCTCTTATGATTGTTTTCTATAAGTAATAATTTCCTCTTATGATGATTTTTGTTATCAACTTAAGTTGCTTCATCTTACTCCTAGGTCCACAATACTCTTTCATTGATACATGGAAAACGGTTTAACAAGCCGATGGAAAGAGTCTCATAGCTTCCCCAAGATAATCTGATCAATTTAAATGTACTAGATCAATGGCAAAGCAACATTGATATATCCTTGGACAATCAATTGATACAAATAAAACAGCTTTTATACAAACAGTGGATTAAACATTGAAAGCTCCACAGTCCTTTAAGTTGATCAGGCTCTTACCGATCTCCTTTTGTTGGCAGTATAATTATCGCCCGTGCTTTATTGGCTGCAGCTCTCTCAAAGGATTTCGTTAAGCTAAGACTACAACTGTGGAAGGGCAACCTCAAAAGGTAAGAGATGGAAGCAAGTCAACTATGGCAATTAAATCTAATCCAACTGCAATTCATATCTTTTAGTATTTAACATCATAGAACATGAATCCAGACTGATAAGCGATAATAAACATTATGGACAAGGGGCCCACTCCAAAAGTACTAATGTTCTAAGAGAAAAGGAATGCATTGATGAAATTCATTGAAGAGATCAAGCTTTTACTTAGAAAGCACCATTCAGTTCATAATGTCTGCAGGACTTTCTTTCAATTAAAGTCATCCAGACCAGCAAAAGCAACATTAATGAGCAATATCTCCATCCTGGTTAATTACAAGGTTACACTGAATTTACAGGAGAAACTGGCCACACAAGCAGTAAGATTACTCATATTTTTATCGAGGCATCTAAAGTCAAGTTCTGTTGAGTGATTTTAGCAAATAATATCAACATTGTAGTTCTAATATTTTAGGATTTGTTTTCTTTTTAATTACAGCTAACGCATTACTTTAGGATGTAGCTCAATTTAAAGTGGAAAGTAATGAAAATATTAATAATCACACACACACAAAAAAATGGAGGTAAACTGTCTTTAATAGGAAAAATCACAAAATTTAAGGGATCCCCAACCAAGAAAAGTAACTAGTGAATAAACTCTTGGCACAGTCCCAGAGAAGAGAAAAGTGGGCGTTTTCTACAAGGTAATGCGGTGATTAGAAGAAAGGAAAACACTCGATAATTACCTCTTTGTAAGGACATCAATATGATAAAGATCCTTAGCAATACTGTCAACTAGTTTGTCCATCTGCTTCCTCGGAAGATCAGACATAAGGAGAATTCTCTGCCTCCTGTAAATATAGGAAAGAGGATCATGGAATCTGTAGATATAAACAAAGATATTGATATCGAACCTGAAATGGTAGTAAAGATTAATTACCTAGATGTAGCAGTGCCTAAGCGGACAGCAAATTCATGATACTTATCTAGTTGCTTCAGTATGAAATTCAGATGACTGCTCACTCCACATATAACAATATGATCAGTCTCCATAACTTGCAGTTGAGCCCCTTCTCTCAGCTTCTGCATATTGTGCTGCACGGAAAAAGAGAGAGAGAGAGAGAGAATTAAAAAGAATGACATGCAAGCTCCAGTAAATGTTTCTTATTTCAGGAGCTTACTCTGAACTGTTCCGTCATTGTGCTCAATAGGCGAGAGTAAAATAATATGCCCCAAATAGCAAGAACCAAGCCAATTACACGTTCAACACGTGTTTTTTGCTGCAGTTCAACACATAAAGATGCTATCTTATACAAAATACATACAATTTCATGATGACATGGGCAATGCACAAACAATGGAAGTGATTTAACAACTATCAAATTCACAAGAGGCTGTCACACTTTTAAATGAGTAGATGATGAACATAGACATGCCCAAGCCTCCCAGCAGCAGTCCTCCAGAGATTGTGTGCTCTTCCTGTGTTGTTCAACATTGGACATACCAAATTAGCAAACGAGCATGGATGACCGTCAATCAAAAAAAAAAAATACTGGCACTAGCTATACATCAAAATTTCTCTGAAAATAGGTAGATTGTTGTTTACCTTAACTTGAAGAAAAGGAAACCACCAATGACAACGAAGGAGAAGCATGCTACAAGGACCACTAGGAAGAACCTGCAAAATATCAACAATATGATCCAGCACATCAATGAGGACACAAACACAGTTATTGATACATTAAGATATTTACCAAGTAGGCATACAAACAGCATGTCGGAAACATCTATGAACTATGATCAGTGGCAAGTGTAAATTAGAAAAATCAATCAGACTGAAATTTAGATTTTAGACTGCAAGAGAGCCAATACAAATATCAAATCACAATTAAATCCTCATCTGGCTGTGGATCTTTTTCCACAAAGCTCATTACTCTCAACACGAGAAAGGTGCAGTCTTTGCCCATAAATGACCATGAACCCTTCTCAGAAAATTGAAGTTTTCCTCATGAAACAGTTGACAAATAAATGCGATAACTCATGAAAAATGAATATACTTCACTTACATGGAAACGTTTTTCTCGAGTTGGATGTTGAGCAAGTACAATAACCGCGCAAAGCTCCATCTAATATCTTGAAATGAAGGCAAGGACACATCCAATTGAAGAGGTTTGGGCTTATTTAAGGAATTAGATACACAAGCAAAAGGCAAGCTTGCTACCCCAAAAGTCTGAACTACACAGGGAAGTATTTGTTGGACCACCTCTACCAATGGATTGGCCAATTTTAACTGTGTTAGTCTGAGTAGCAAAAACAATGACATTGAGCCCATCATGATCTTAGTTTGATAACCCTGCATGTACAGTGCATTGCATCAGGAAATTTACAACATATTCTTACAGAAAGAGTTTGAGCAATTTGTCATAGTACAACTCATCATTTTTAGTACACATTATTTTTGGTGCAACTCATTGTTAACACAAACAAGTAAGAAATTCAACTATCTAGACAATGTTTTGGCCAAAAACTAAAATAAATGAAGAATCTGAGGGAGCAAGTCCAAGGGTCATGAAACGAGGTGCAATCTTCCACTCATTCAGAAGTGTAGTCTCACAAACAGAGGACCAAACCAGTTTAATGCATCGGTTGACTTTGATATGCATATTCTTTCAAAGTTATGGAATTCCAATAATCATTAGCTTAAAAAAAAAAAAGATAACTAATTAATCGTGGACATTGATATGCACATTCTTGCAATGCTCATGTCCATGGCACAAACATCAGTTATTCCAAGATTTTTCTTGTCCTTTCACTTTTCAACTTTATAAACTTTCAAAAAGTTCCATCTTCAGAGCAACTAGTCGATCATGAACCGTAATTAATAAGTAGGAGTTGACATATAATCCTGATTAACCAATTTCTGCAAGAAATGGCATCTTACTGAAAACAGATTCATCAACTTCTATCCTTGACGCTCCCCACCCATGCCAGTCCAGTGGCGAAAGGGAAAAGAAATCATCACCATGCTAACCCTTACTATCTCTTTTGACCAAAACCACCACAATCTAATGAATGCAAGTGATAAGGATCTGGCAACTTACAGACCCAAGCTCATTGTTCCTTATCTTTTAATCATGGATATGATTTTATGATGGCACTTTTCTGCCAATAACATTATTCCTTTCTTGCACAGACATTGCTTCCCAAAACCTAAATTTTATTTTTTTTCTGGTTGAGACGAGGATAATGCCAAGACTCCCATACACCATTACTTCAGCTCTTACTACTGTAATTCTAAATTGCAATTATGAGCACAAAATGATGAGCAATTTGACGACAACATTTTTTTAGCCAAAATCAATAATGTGAAGGCCATTAGATCTCTTATAATCTAGTTAACTAGAAGCATGCAAAATATTAATCAATCAAGTACCAAGAGATACTGTAAAAAAAAGTTTATTATTGGCACCGGGTGTTTGGGAACAACGTCCCAACTAATCCCAAGGGTGCACAGGATGTTGTAGATGTAAATATTATCTGCAACAGTGTACATCAATATGTGACTTTGATTAAAGAAAAAAATAAAACTAGAAAAGGAGACAAACCAAATATTTGAGTCCTTGTATTGAAGCAAAAGAACAGTATGAAACTCAGTGTTCATACATGGCATCATTACCTAAAATTTGATACATTTTAGGAAAATACAAGAAAGGGAAAATATATTCCAATTAAATGCTCACCTGATAAAAATTATCACAGCCTATCCTAACGAATTTGTCATTCAAATCATCTGAAACATTTATGTACATATTGGAATCTGAGCTATCCCCTGTACTCTGAGAACTAGCCCCCCGGTTCCCTGTAAAGGTATTAGAATATTATGCAGTGGTAACACACCAAAAAATACTTAAAAAGAAAAAAACCGTTCTGTTGACCATCGCAAGAAAGAAAAAGAGCAGCAATTTTTTGATGATTTCCATGATTGAAATAAAATTTTGTTGATTGCCATAATTGAAATAAAATCAATTGACTCTCTCTTCTAGAGATACTGACACATATTCATTCCCCTCACCCCCCCTTATTGAATTTGTGTTCATGGTGAGTCATACAACAAATTCATTGCCTAGCTAAAAAAATAGCAATCAAATTTCATTAGATGGATCATACACGAACTGGCCAACTAACAAAGACATCCCACCAGGATGATGATGGCAAAAAATAACGAAAAGTGAAGATACTTTATTCCTGGGAAAAAGCAACCATGCTTCTAACTGGTATCTACCTGTGGCATTCATGATTGTTAAGGGCTAAATGTTCTCTACTAAATACCATATTCAAAGGAAAAGGGGAAATAATCAATTTTAAAGGTAGTGAATGGCATGGCACTATTACAGCATTAGATGTATAGCCAAACTGCATACTGCATCATGTGATACGTCACCAGCCAACCAACATTTGATTGATTTAGGTTGCTTCAGAAAAGCACAGCTATATGATATACAGAGCAAGGATGAATTATGGACAGCAGGCACAAAGAGGCAATGCCAACACATTAAGTTACCCCAGAGAAAGGACCAAAAACAATCACATCAAGAATTCACAATGCAATCTATAATCGGAAACAAGCTAAATGGGAGACAGTCAAGTGCCAGAAATTAATGTAAAAGAATATCTTCGGTAAAATATACTCCCAGGTAACCTAAACATATAGGCACTCCCTAAAAAAATAACAATAAGTGAAATCATTTGCCGTGCAAATCATATTACTACCATAAAAGCGAAGCTAATATGTCATATTCAAACAGTTTGCAAGTAGCTGCGCCAGAAGGAATTATCGTAAGGAACATCAAAACAGAGCGTGATGGCCTGTTGATTTAGATTGGGTGTGGAAGCTAAGATGTGGATGAATATAAGTCAAAAACTTGGAAAGATTATTCATATAACAGATATGTGGATAAACATTTTTTTTCCTGCTTATACTGACCTCCATTGTGTATTATGGAACTGCATACATGTACATCCGAATATTTGATCCGCCAGAAACTGCCCAACATTGATATCCTGAAAAGCATCATGTCAACTTCAGCCTCTTATAGCTCCAGCTCTACAATAAAATTCTAGAGAAAAGGTATTTCACATATAACAAAATGCAGGCGGAGGATATCAGCATGGAGCAATCTTACAGATGACATTTTGTGTATGATTGTTTCTACATTTTTCCCAGGAGGCCCTTAGACCTATGGGATACAAGACGTGATTTGATCCTCTTCTTTCCCTCGAAACCCATTCCCATGGTGTAGGCAGGATTTGCTCCCAGGTGCCTTGTACAATACAAAAGACTTTGCCCACTGAACAAGCTAACACTTACCATTATGCATATGATACTGAATAAACTAACCATCACAAAACAAATTTTACCAAGAACAACTGCTTTTCTGAAAAAAAATAAAATAAATGAGGAGTGAAAAATTCCACAAATAACAGGTGACAATAAGCCTAAAGAAAAAGGCCACAAAAACAAATAAGATAGATTGAGTGGACACATTAGTACCAAGCACATTCGTGAGGACATCATCCAGCAAAATGGTGAATTTTTAACTCTTTGGGAAAGAAGATCGACACAATGGCATTACGAGGCCCTTCTGAATTGGGATCGCCCACATGGATCCCTTGTCAGCATTCAGCCCTATCTAAGAACACATTACTCGATTCCTTCCTAATGATCATAATCCTTCTCTCTAGTTTGATAATAATATTAGCTCATAACTATAAACGTTGCCGGCTTCCGCACGCAGACATTAAGGATTATGCATACAAGTGACCACTCCATCTACATCTCATCTTCTGCCCTGACTAGTGATTTAAACACTTCCCTAAACTTCAGATAAAAATCCCAGAGAGAGAGAGAGAGAGAGTCGATAATCAAGTCAATTTACAATATGGGATTGTTTGGCATCGGTGGACATATGAAACAGAAAAATAAGCACGGTGATTCAGAATGCAGAACGCAGGATCAATACACCTCTATAATTCAAACTGGGAGAAAATGCCACATACTTCAGTTCAAACAAATCGATTACAACATGTGGAGAAAAAATACAAAAAGAAAGAGACTTTGGCCATGAAAAATTCACCTCCGGGAAAAAGGAACCCGATTGAGCCTCGGACCTTGGGGAGGAAATATACATGGATGCGAGCTATGCAGTAGACTCAGAAGCATCTCTCTTGAGTGGAGTCTTGTCCCCCTCTGCGTTGAACGAGTATGGAGGAGTAGATAGAAAGTCAAGAGTGTTTTTGGATATGACTAATATATGCAAATAACAACGATGCGTTATCGGTTTTGTTGCTTTGTTCAATGAGGTAACTGGGGTGGTGGGGGACTTAAAAATTCGTTCTTGCGGTTTGTTCTTCGGAGGACAGGCAGAGATGAGTTCAAACATCAAAAAACGGGAAAAATGAGTGGAGAAGGAGATATTATCGATGTTGTGAAAAACACTTATGGTTTGGAAGTCCTTTTCCAGCCCGCGACAAAAATTACCGGAACACGTCACCACCGCACTGCTACTACACTCTTGCTAAAATCCTTCATCATAGATAAATAAATAAATGCAGCATGTACTAAAACTATATTTTATGAAATTTACTTCAATAAAAATGGTACGTTGAGTGCTTAGGAGAAAGACGACTAACGGTTGTTAGATGGCTAACGGTTGTTAGATGGCTCGTGCTTAGGAGAAAGGAAGTTGTAAGTTCATCTATATAAAGGATAAATATGACCTTTAACTTATATTTTGGAAAAATTTTAGTTACATGCGATTATGCACATTAATGCACCTACATATTTAATTTGATTGATTAAAAAGTCAGACTTTAATAAAAAAGCAGTACGAATTTAAATTTTAGGTATAAAAGTAGGGACATTAATGTATAAATTGGTTCGTAAAATCGCTTGTAGATAACAAAATCGTATATTTTGTAATTTATGTATAATAAATGCTATAATCATAAAGAAATTTCATAAAAATAAACTCATAAAACTAACATGTTTTAACATAATACGTTAAATTATAAAATCATTGTTATTATAAAATAATTCAATATATACAAAATTATTTCAATTTATAAATTTATTTTTATAAAAAAAAAAATTCTTTTTATAATTATAACACTTCTCTTTTCTATAAAGGAAAACAAGAAGGATTCAGCATTCAAAGATTTGTGAGTATCGGCTTCTTCATACACAACCTTCGAAAAGGCCAAAGTTGGGAAAATGGGTTCGGAGCTTCCTTATTCAAAATAATACACAACCTTATGCACTTGGTTAAATAAAAGCTCCACCACTCCTTACTCTTTGTTCAACAAAAGAACTGCCTTATTCAACATTCACGACCAAGGTGCATGTCTTAGTCAAGTAAGTAATTTTGGTTGTTTTGCTTGTAGGGACTAGGGATACCATATTTAGATACAAAAATAGTACAAGGAAGTTGGCCTTTTCGAAGGTTGTGTATGAAGTTAGTAGAGAAAGGTAAAATAGTACAAGGAGTTCTTTGTTGTGGTATAGGAGAGTTCTTGGAGCGCCATATCACACATGGCATATTTATATTGTTTGATTGCAATATATATATATATATATATATCTTTATTTTTAAAAGCATCTATAAGCAAATGAACAATAATAAATAATATTTTTATTTAACTCTTTCATCTTCCACTTCTACCCATCTGTATTTGGTCGTGTTAAGGTTTTGCATAATTCTCTCTCTTCTCTTCATGACAGCACCCTAAGTGATTTTCTCATTCAACTTCTTCTCCAAGAAACACATGGTTAGTTCTCACCATCAACCACGTAACCTTGCTGCCACCTTCACAACTCTCCTTACTCTGACGAGTAACTCCCAATCGTTAAAGCCTCTTGGTAGCCCCTCCTTCAGCCATATACGAGCACAATCCGAATGGATTTAACATGGGGTCCTCCCTCTCATGGTAGCCATATGCTGTCATAAGTAGCCACCATCGAGCACCACGACCACCCTTTTCTCTTCCCCTTAACTCGGAGTCCACAACTCCTCCCTAGACCCACGTACGAAATTCACCCTTTTATACATGGGTTTCCCCATCCCCCCCCCCCCCCAAAAAAAAACCCCCACCTTTGCCACCATAAGCCACCACCCATGGCCTCCAACCACTACCAGTAGCACCCCCTCTCATCAGCGGCATCCCCTTATCTCTCCGTGTTAGGAAATCCTAAAAGAAGGATTGAGGAGTATGAACTGAACTACACCTACAAAACATAAACGACATTAGTTAATACGGTGCATTTTTAACAAAACAATTCGTTTCCATATACTTATTGCAGTAAAAAAACTATGGATGCCAATAAAGTCCATCGTAT